>BRYE01000013.1:13412500-13430000 GCA_030159115.1 Actinidia arguta var. hypoleuca | reverse complement strand
GCTCAATAAGTCACATTATTTGTGTTAGGGATGACACCAGATTATATAGTATTTTAATAAAGCGAAGAAATATGATCAAGTAATTTGATTTGGGTTAGATTCAGACACACCCACTAGTGATCTGACCCCTTGTTTTGTAAAAATAGATGCACCCTTTAGGTCCGTGGTGGCCTGCCATTGACTATTGCCTTTGAAAAGGTGTGGATTGGGTGTATCCTTGTCTTCGGTCATATATTTCAATGTATTGATCATCTTATTTTCTTTGTAAATCCGGTTAGAGGAACCTTTTGCTGCTTGGTACTTGACAAGTAATGGCACCCAAATAGGGACGGAGCCAGAAGAATGATTCAGTGGGATTAAAATCATAAAATTATAATATAATAGTGTAATTTTTTTTCTAGTGGTGTCAAAATAGTATATTTTTTTCAATTGGAATAAAAGTGTAATTTTTTTAATGGACTAAAAGTGTATTTTTTTTTTCCAGTGAGGTCATATGACTCCACTTGCCCAATGATAGATCCGCCCCTGCACCCAAAGTAATGGCACATAACTCTATTGAGCTATCTATACTTGGATATCATTTACTTTAGCATTTGGTTGGATTATAACTCTTACCCATGCACTATCAATTTCTGTGTTATGCCAATTCATATAGAGATTTATTCTGATTTCAAATGAGTTTCATGCTTGTGAACCGTGTAATTGGTCTTGATACTCGGTCCAATGGCCGGATGTCGATTGATAAAAAAATCAATTAATTTTGCATTGAGAAGTTAATGATCTCACCCTAACATCATAGATAACACAATCATATTTGGGGTGGATTTGACTAAACTAAAATTTGAATTGTATTGTATTTGTGTAACATTTAGTGTTAGACTGTTAGTTACTCGTTCTGTGATTGTTTATGCAACACCCATGTATAACACATCCTTTGACGCACGCATGAGCTACATATATCCTTTGGCCTTGGAATATCCCTTGAAATATATGAATTTTATTTTTCAATTTACTAAATATCAATAACTTACAAAGGAATGGGCCCTATTTGGTTGCAGCTTTCATAAATAATTAAAGTCTTCATTAATTCGATGAGCACATGGGCTACAGGGGTGCAAGGGGAGTCAACACCAGGTCGGGTCGGCGAGGTGGAGTACGAGGACGCCGTTCATTAATTCTCCCTCTTGCATCTCGCTCAGACCTTTTATTATTTACTTCGCACTTATAGTCTATTCGTCGGGTGTCAGGTTCCTTCCTCTTATTCTCATCTCTTTCCCGCCTTCTAAGCTTGGCCTCAACCAACTCTTCTGCTGTAATGTATTTGTCGACTTTGCTTTGGAGTGCCAATTGGGTCTCTAGAACATTCTTGGAGAGGGAATCGAACAACAGGCCCAAGAGAAGTCCTTCTATCATAGCCATTACCACCACCTTATCACTGGGATCCTTTACTTCCAGGACATCCTGGTTAAAATGCTTGATGTAGTCTTTTAAGCTCTCCCCATCCTTCTGGTGGACCGTAAAAAGGTGGGAGGCATTCTTCTACCTGACCCTGCATGTCACGCCTCAGATAATCAAGGACCGAATACATAAGCAATTACTATAGTAAAAGAAAATCGAACTAAAACAATATAACCAAATTACGGCATAATATCAGAGTATAAATAATCCCTTCCCGTAGGACCATGCTCTTCATGAGCTATTATAGTACAAAACAAGAATGATAGTACATGGACAATGCCCACATTGGGCCAAAAGAATGTTACAATTCAAAATACACATTAATGTAAGTTCAAAAACTAAAATGAGCAGAACGACACGCATGTGCCTCAAGGTTTGGGATAAATCTCAGTACCTGTAGTTCATTTCATTGTAAAGATAAGTTATCTTGAAATTGTTTAATAATGAGCTTGACATATCAAGCCAAAATCATGATGCATATGTGTAGAATGAATTACATGATACAATAAAATAATGCGTGCATTTATATCAAAATAAACTTTTCAATTCATTATTTATAAAACCAACAAGTTCTCAAATTTTCTAAGCGTTCTCAAAAGTATTGATCCAAATGACACACCTAAACTAGTACCTAAATCGGTCTCATCATGCACCAAGCATATTAGACAATATCCTGCCAACTTCTCAATCACTAGTCGAGGGCTTTGGCTTCCCCTCCCGCGCGGATTTTTCAATCTATCACCATGGATTTATTCTAAGCCACATTATTCTGAATACACTAATGTACCAAATTCGGCACTACCTAGCATGTCATTTCCAAACTAAGTTCCAAGTTCCAAATGCTTGACACACGTTTACAAAACAAGTTCCAAATCCCAAGTTCCATTCTCAAATTCTAAATTTCATTTCCAAGCAAAATGTATTGTTGAAGCAAAAGAAAACGATTCCAATATATTTACTATAAATTATTTTCATAGACGATCAAAGCAGGTGACTACTGGTAGTGGCCCTGAGCATTACTGTCGACTATCGGTAGATAGGATTTCAGAGAAGAAACTAAAATATTCACTACTGGTAATGGATTTATCATTACTGATAGACAGACTTCCAGAGGCTAAATAAAAATATTCACGACCGATAGTGAATTTATCGGCTAAATAAAATATTCACTACCGGTAGTGGATTTATATCACTACCAGTAGACAGACTTCTAGAGTCAAAAATCAAATATTCACTACGGAGATCAGCTAAAAATTGAACATTTTTAGATCGTAGACTCATGATTTTCTCATAAAGCAAGTTATGTTTTTCAAGCTAGGGTTTAATATCCAAAATAATGCCCCAATAGGCTAAGTATAAGCCATCAACATACTCCCAAAGTTAAACCCAAAATTATGCAAAAATCAAATATACGTATTAACACATTGTGAATTGTGTGTGCAAAAAAGAAAAGCAATGTTCGCATAGATAATAAGTACAACATAATTGAGAAAGACTTGCCTTTGTCACCACATAATCTATAGAAGGTTCAAAAGTAGAAGGTGGTTTCTTTGTGAAAACATTAGGAGTCTGATCTAGTGAGTAATCCACTGACAACTTGGTAGCCATTTTTGCTATTGGGAAACCAATTGCCTTCGATGCTAAAGCCAAGGACCTTGAAACCCTAGGATTCATTTCAATCACCATAACTTCCTCATCTTCGGGATTGATAGCAAACTGAACATTTGAACCACCACACTCAACTCTGATTTCCCTTATGATGGCAATCGAGTAATCCCAAAGCCGCTGATACTCCTTATCGGTCAAGGTTTGTGCAGGCGCCACCGTGATTGAATCCCCAGTATGAACACCCATTGGCTCAATATTCTCAATGAAGTATATAATTACCACATTGTTTTCCAAATCCCTCATAACCTCAAGTTCACACTCCTTCCACCCCAATAAAGACTTCTCCACCAAAACCTACGACGTTAAACTAGCAACGAGCCCTAACTTAAATCGATTCAACTCCTCCCTATTACAAAAATCCGCTTTCGGTCCTCCTAAAGTGATTGCGGGCCTTATAATCAATGGAAAATCCCCCATCAAATTGGCAATCTCAACACACTCGTCCCAATGCCCGAATGCATTGTTTTTGGATTTTCTTTTCATTTTCAGTAAAAAAATTTCACTATTTATTCATATTTTATATTTTTTTCATTTCTTCTTACTATAGAATTTAAAAATATAAATTTATTTATTTAATTTAAAAAAATTACTAAAAAATAAAAATAATAATTATATTATTGTGGTAAAAATTTGGGAGCGAGCAACTAACAGTCAGAATTGATCGTAGCTTCGGTACTGGACCTCGACAATGACTCGGGCGACCTGCGCAGATGAATAAATATAATCGGCCGGGGTGAGGCCTCTCAAAATTCCTCTAGTGTAGAAATCAGATCAAGGCAAATACAAGCTAGGCAAAGTACATCACCAGCACTACAATAAATATCAAGGTTCAAATGTACCTCTTTATGAAGGGGAGTGACATTTTTATAGATGAATAATGGATAGCTATGCGAGAAGATCA
Organism: Actinidia arguta var. hypoleuca; assembly: GCA_030159115.1. NCBI lineage: Eukaryota > Viridiplantae > Streptophyta > Magnoliopsida > Ericales > Actinidiaceae > Actinidia > Actinidia arguta. Next base: position 13,425,973 of record BRYE01000013.1, on the reverse strand, counting down.
CAACGAGATCTTTAGAGAGATAAGTATGGAAGGAGATCCTGTGAATATCGGAGATAAAATAGGAAGATGCCATATAGAGAATAATCCACAATTATAGGCGATGTAGTAGAGAAAGAGTCTCATGGAGGTAGAATCTTTGGTTAGGTGAAGTGATCATCCTCGTCCAATGGCGAGATGGAGAACAACTGGCGTGCTCCCAGGTGCTAGCGAGGTGAGCAACTAGCGTGGCGATGCGGTTGGCGACCAGGGCTCACATTGGCGAGGCGATCTCTTTAAGCGAGGTGTCTATCTTAGATCTTCAGTAGGTAGAGGTTTTACCCCACATCAATAGACCCTTACTCGAGATGCCAAGGTGAAACACTTGGGATCTTCGAGTAGTAAATCAAGTAGCTCAGTTTTGATGATGTAAGCATGTTATGATGGCACGTCTTTTTAAAAGGACGTGTGGATGTACGCATTAATGGCGGAATGATATTTTGGCAGGAGTGACAGTTTTAACCTCGGACCTGAAACCTCGCTTGATCTCGACCTTTGGAGCAGATAGATCTCGGTCATTAGAGATTCTTATAAATAAATGTTCCACCACTCATTTATACTGTTTTGCTTTTGTTGTCGAACTACTGCTCTTGCTCCGATGTTCACCTCGCCCTAGTTAGCTCGCCACCATTCCATCGTCAGTCTTCCAGTAAGGACTAACTAATAATTTTATCTTCAATTTCTTAGTCTTTAGTGCATATCCAATAGTGCCGACGTAGGAGACTTGGAGAATTTAGAGGATTTCTTGCCTTCTTGGATATCTAAACATTTAGGAGAAAAATCATACATGATTGACGAGGTTCCAACTTCCTTCCTTGCCTTCTGAGGAGTCTCCCCTACGAGACGATTCTTCTGATCATAGGGAAGATCCTGAGATGAGCACTTCTTCTCCTCTTGAAAATAAGATTAATGTCATGACTCAAGGCAACTTAGATCGCCTGAGGGAAACGTATTCTGTCCCAGCCAGGATCCAGGCTAGGATCCCTGAAGAGGGAGAGACAATATTGTCTACTCGCTCGGGCGAAGTAACTTTTTATGAAGCTACTTTCCTAGTTAGCCTAAGGATCCCAATCCATCATACCATAAGGACAATTTTGAATTTTTACAATATTTACCTTGCCCAACTATCTCCCACCGCATGGTAAAGTATCGTCTATGTGTTGGTGATATGGCAATTCTATAGGCACCATCTGTACCTTAACGAATTCGGGTGCCTTTATACCTTATTCAAAAGTCCAAGGCCAGACTCGAGTTGACTCTACTTCATGGCGAGGTCAGACAGGAACGTAATCAAGGGTTCCCCCAGTAATGTCAAGGGGTGGAAGAGGAGATTCTTCTTAATATCGAGAGACGACTGGGAGTTCTCTTTGAGTATAGCTCAGGATGAAGAAGTTCCATGGGTCCTGAGATCATGAGGCACCCCAAGTCAGCCTTACTTCCAGACTATGATTTTGCTCAAATGCATCAGCTCGTCTCATACTAATCAAATATTTTTCATTCTTTCAAGAAAACGCTTCAATAAAATACCCATCTTGACCTACACTGAAGATCGAAGGACAAGGAGGGTTTTTGAGAAATTAGGACCAGGAGGATACTTTAAGGTTCTAGTAGTTCTAGACTCCAAGGCGTTCAAAAATTACTTCGCCCTAGACTGTGCTGAGATGTCGTCCAGTGGTAGAGACAATGCTAAGGTCAAGTCTGTAGATGGTGTAGCTATTTCTACGGGCAACAAGGGTGAGTCTCGCCATTCCCCAAATGAACATCTTCGGAGTGAGAGCCCCCAAGATGAATCAGTAGAATATATAGGAACCATCAGGAAAGAAATAAGGAGGATTTTACCTTGCCTTCCTGACCTAACCCTGCTAAGGTTGTTAGGTGGAAAAGTTCAAGACCCTGTGCTACACTTTTATCCTCGACTTTTGTTTTAGTACTTTTACTGATTAAAGGCGCTCACAGAAACTTGTTTGCAGTAGGCGGTCGTGCTTGGGTTGTCCTTAGCTATCCGAAGTATGGACATAGGGAATGACGCCTCCTTCTAACTCACCCGATCCAAGTCGGCAAAGATTGAGATGGTCTGGGCTCAAAATTGAACTATAAAGCTGGAACGACTCTTGGCTGAGTTTGGCAAGCAAGAAAAGAAGACCAATGCCGGGCTTAATAAGAAAAATGAGGATGTGGCGAGGCTGGAGGCGTAGGTGGCCGAGTTAAGAAAAAATGACGAAGTTGCCAAAAAGAAAGCCATCGAGGAGTTTAAATCCTCAGATGATTTTCAAGAGGCAGTGGAGTCCCTGGCTGGCACATCTTTGGCGAGGGCTTTAACTTCTGCTAGTGGCAACTAGCTCACCACCATCCTAACCTCGGCATCGACCTAGAGGACATGGGCATTGATCACGATCTACTCGAGGAGGATGAAGAGGCTGGAAAGAAGGGGGAGAACAAGGGGAAGGGCGATACCAGACCCTTCTCCCTTTGAGTATTTGTATATTTTTGTATTTTTTTCCTTCTTTCCTTGCACTGGCAATATGTAATCTCCCAAAAGTTTTAATAAATGAAAAGTAGTTATTTTTTCACCTTTAATTGGTCTCTCTTTTATAGTATACTTTTTACTTATATTGGCGAGATAAAATCCTGATCAATTGGCGAGTTTAACTTGGCAAACCGATTAAGTCCATCTTTTTTACTAAGGTAAATTTCAAACTTAATCATGGCGATCAAATTAACTTGGCGAGCTTGATTAATAGGCAATATTAGGCGGGTTCAAGTTGCTTTATATTGTGCAAAGTTAGACCTCACCATGGCAAAGTAAATAATCAAATGATTCATTCATTTGGCGATTAAGATGCCTTATCAGTTTTTCAAATGAATGGGCGATCTTGATATTAGTGATAACACAACTGGCATATCAAATTTTTTGAAATTGACGACCTAATTCACTTACAAGATTTTAATACATAAAAATTGGCGATCATAATAAGGAGTTTGGCTATTAAAATCATACAAATGGAGATTTTGGCAAAATCAAAATTATGGTGCTCTTGGCAACTATCCACACGGAGTTTGACGACATCATAGGATTGGTGATTCCCTACGGTACAGGCGATCTTTTTTCTCATGGTAACTAACATGATTACTGGTAATACTTCTTCAAGTGTTTAGCATTTCAGGAATGATGCAGCACCTTCTCACTCATGTCTTCTAGCCAATAGGTTCCTGGCCTGAAAATTTTGATAACTTTGTAGGGGCCATTCCCTGTAGGACCGAGCTTCCCGACATTGAGTTCTTTCATAAATAGAGTTACCTTCCTTGGGAATAGGTGACCAGACAAGAAAGATCTATATTTGATTCTCTTGTTATAGTACTTGGCGACCTGGTACTTGTAGACTGCTTGGCATACCTTAGCTCGTTTCTTCTTTTTGTCAAGGAGATCAAGGTTGAGCCTTAGCTCAGTTTCATTGTTCTCCTTGTTGAAATTTGAGGTCCTGAAGCTCTAGAGTCCTACCTCCACTAGTATAACTAATTCTATTCCATATACCATAGAAAACAAAGTCTCGCCTGTAAGGATTCTACTCATTGTATGGTATGCCCAAAGTATGCTCGGTAGGTCTTCTACCCATTCACTCTTGGATTTTTCCAACTTTGCCTTTAGATTTCTCAGGATTGTTCTGTTGGTGACTTCCACTTGACCATTCACCTGAGGATAACCAGGCAAGGAAAAATGGTGGGAGATGGCGAGGTCCGAGTAGAATAACTTGAAGCCATCATTATCGAATTGCCTTGCTTTTTTTTTGACATGATAATCTTGGGAATTTCAAATCGATATACGATGTTCTTCCATACAAAATTTTTGGTGTTCCTTTCAGTGATCTTGGCGAGAGGCTCCACTTTTATCTACTTTGTGAAATAATCTATGGCGATGATCAAGAATTTTCTTTGTAACAGAGCTTGAGGTAGAGGTCCGAGTATGTCTATACCCCACTGAGCAAATGACCAGGGGCTGGTCATTGGCACCATCTCGGTGTGAAAGAGATGACTTACATGAGCAAATCTCTATCATTTGTCATATTTTCTTGTGTATGCCGCCGCATCTCATTCCATATGAGGCCAAAAATAACCTTAGCAAACAACTTTTTTGACCAATGACCTCGCTCCCGAATGATTTCCGCAAATGTCTTCATAAATTTCTCTAAGCACATATTCTGCTTGTTGAGGTCGGAAGTACCTTAGAAGTGGTCCTAAGAAGGACCTCTTGTACAGAATTTCATGAAGAAGGCAAAATATGGCAGATCGTTATTAGATCCGGCAAACTTGGGAGCTTATCTGATGGTAAAGGTCTGTGTCGGTGGTATGCGATAATGTCGTCCATCCACGTCGGACTTGCTTCCGCTTGGCATACTATTTTGGCGACCTCAATGCTTGGATTGGGCAAGAATTCTATGGGAATATTTTTGTCAAAAATGAAATCAAAGGTTGAGGCGAGATTAACCAAAGCATCAGTTTTTTTTCCTCTTTGGGGATTTGGCGAATTCTGAAGTCTTTCATCTTTATGGACATGTTTTTCACTTCATCTAAACAGGCAACCATGCAGAGATCTTTGGCAAGATAATCCTCTTAGACTTGATTCATCATAAGTTGAGAATCGCTGAAGGCGTCTAAAGATTCTACCCCCAATCTTGTCACAACTTTTAGTCTGGCAAGGAGAGCTTCATATTCAGCTTCGTTGGTGGTGGTTTTGAACCTGACACGAATGGTGTATTCCATCTATTCGCCTGGTGAAGTTTGGAGAACAAGTCCCGTACCACAGCCTTGCTGGTTGAATAATCTATCCATGAATAACTTCCATTTGGCTAGGTCTTTGTTCGGATTATACTCTTCTGAGGTTTTCACCTCAGGGAGAGTCACTTTTGGTTCAGGGGCAACTTCATGTGTGAAATCGGCTACAAAATTAGCCAAGGCCTAGTCCTTGATCGCCATTCTCGGTTTGTAGTCAATATGGAACTCACTTAGCTAGATAGACCACTTAAGGAGTTTTCCCAAGGTGTTAGGTCGCTGGAGGATTTGTTTCAAAGGTTCATCAATCAATACAACAATAGGGTGTGCCTGAAAATAGTGACAAAACTTCTTGGCGACGATCAAGAGTGCATAGGCAAGCTTCGCAATTTTTAGGTACCCTGTTTCGGCTCCCATGAGGACTTTGCTAACATAGTATACTGGTTTTTGAATTTTGTCCTCTTCTCAGATAAGCACCGCGCTTACTGCTGTTAGTGAGATAGGAAGGTAGATAATAAGCTCTTCGCCTTCAGTTGGAACTATTAACAAGGGTGGTGATCCAAGATATTCTTTCAATTGTTTGAATGCCACCTTAGATTCGTTTGTCCATTCAAAAGCTTGATTCTTCCTCAGAATTTTGAAGAATGGTAAACACTTGTCAATTGATTTGGAGACGAATCTGTTGAGATTTGTTACTCTCCCAGTTAACTGTTGTACATCATGAATTTTCTTAGGCGAGCTCATCACCAATAAAGCTTGAATCTAGTCAGGGTTCCCTTTAATCCCTTGTTTTGTCACCAAGAAACCAAGGAATTTACATGAGGAGATGTCAAAAATGCATTTGGAAGGGTTTAGAATCATTCAGTGTTTTCTTAGGACACCAAAGGCTTCCTCTAGGTGGGCGATGTGATCAGCAACCCTTAGGATTTTGATGAGCATGTCATATATGTATACTTCCATCGTTTTTCGATCATCTCCTTGAACATCTTATTAACTAACATCACCCCAGCTTTCTTCAATCCAAAAGGCATGACCTTGTAGCAATATAACTCTCTCTCCATGATGAAAGAAGTCTTCTCCATGTCGGGTGGATGCATCTTGATCTGGTGATATTCTGAGAAGGTGTCCATAAAGCTAAATAGTTCATGCTTAAAGGTAACATCAACAATTAGATCAATTTTGGACAATGGAAAGCTATCTTTTGAGCAAGCCTTGTTGAGGTCGGTAAAGTCAACACATACTCTCCACTTTCCTCATTTCTTAGGGGCGACGACAGCGTTCGCGATCCAATCAGGGTAGTGAGTCTCTCTGATGACATTGGCCTTGATGAGCTTAGCTATTTTTTCTTTTATGACTTTTAGGAGCTCAGGGGTGAACTTTCTTCTCTTCTGGCGAACTGGGGGATGGTCAGGATCGGTTAACAGCTTATGGATGACGACCTGGGGATCTATTCCTGGAATATCGCCTTCAGACCACGCGAAGACATCATAGTTTTTTTTCAAAAATTCCACCAAAGCACTCCACAGCTCTTCGATCAACTGGTCCCGATCATAACATAACAATATGGATAATCGGGATGTATGGAGATTTGAGCAACTTCTTCTAGAGGCTTGGTGTTCTTTATATCTTTAGGATCAGCAAGGGTGATCTCCTCCATCTCGTCTCTCAATGCCTCCATCTCAACATCGTCAATCTATAATTACTATTGAGCACTCAATTTTGTCAGAGATTCAGCCCTCATGGCAGTGATGAAGCACTGTCTGGCAACTTTCCAGTCATCCCTCACCTAGCCTACCCTTGTTGAAGTGGGAAACTTCATTATCAGGTAATAAGTTAAAGTGATGGCCTTGATTCCTCCCAACGTTGGGCGACCTAGGATTGCATTATAGGGTGAAGGGCAATCCACCATAATAAAATCCTGTCATATAGTGGTCTGGTGGGGGTTCCGTCCCTAAGGTTACTGGTAACTTGATCCACCTGAGAGGGTGTGCCATGTTTCCTCCAAATCCGACCAGTGGGAAGTGAACAAAATGTCCATAGAACTCCCATTGTCGACCAAGATCCTCTGCATGTTGAAACTAGCGATGGTAGTAGAGATGACAAGGGCATCATCATGGGGGAGGTATAAATCCCTAACATCATCATTGGTGAAGGTAATGGGCAAGTAAGCTCTACTTGCAGGCGAGGAAAGGTTGTAAACTTCTTCTTCAGCTCGCTCACTAGCATTTCTAGCGTGTATCTTCTGGGACGAGCTTGAACATCCTCCAGATCCAAATCCTCCATGGATCACTTAGATATCTCCCTCCGTGGGTCTATTGTCGCTGAACCTCTTATCAAGCGAGTCAGGTCTTGGGCGATCGGCAACATACTTCCTTCGATACCCTCTCTTGATTAGATCAACTATTTGTTCTTTCAATTGGAAGAATCCTCTGTGTTATGTCTGTGGTCCCTATAAAATTCACAATACTTGTTCTTATTCTTTCTGTTGGGGTTAGTCTTTATTTTCCTGGCCACTTTATGAATTCTTCATGTTTCTCCATGAGCACCTGGGCGATGGGAGCGTTGACGAGTGGTAATATTAGGTCGGGTTGGCGAAGAGGAATGCGAGGACGCTTGTCGTTATTTCTTTTTCTTGAGTCTCGATCTAATCTCTTGCTCTTCACCTCGTCCCTATAATCAGATCACTTGGTATCAGGCTCCTTCCTCTTTTGATTGTCTCTTCCTCTTCTTCTTCGCTTGGCCTCGACCAATTCTTCTGCAGTAATATACTTAACAACTTTGTTTTGGAGAGCTGACAAGGTTTCAGGTATTTTCTTGGAGAGAAAGTCAAACAATGGGCCTGGACGATATCCCTCCATCATGGCCATGATTACTACTTTATCACTGGGGTCTTTCACTTCTAAGACAGCCTGGTTGAATCATTTCACGTAGTCCTTCAAGTTTTTACTTTCCTTTTGATGAATCGTGAAGAGGTGGGAGGCATTCTTTTTCCTGACTCAGCAACTCATGAAATTGGCGACAAAGAGTCTGCTCATGTCGCCAAATGAGTCAATGGTCCTTGGAGACAACTTTCGAAACCATGACCTCATCGAACCCTTCAAGGTTACTGAGATTGCTTTGCACATCACCTTGTCTAAGTATCCTTGGATTGACATCAAGTTGTACGAACCCAAGTGGTCCATAAGATCTATCTCCCTTTCATAAACATTGAGCTGGGATGGCAATTTAAACTTGGAGGATACCCCAATCCTTATCACCCTTTCCGTGAATGGTGGCTCAATTTGTTTTATTAGGGTATCTATAGTAACAAAGGCATTTGCCCTTGTGTTAATGGCATCGATCTTGGCATTCAAGTCCCTGATCTTTTGAGTAGTGGACTCATTTCAGTGTTTGGGTGTCTGGTTATTATGGCGAGGTGACCATCCCCTTCTCCTAGTCTCATCACCCTTTACTTCATGAGTTTGGCTAGATGATTCAGATTTCAACGAACAGGATTTCTTTCTCGATTGGAGCGTACACTTAGTGATCAGCGTTGGCAATTTTTGGAAGAACTAGCTCAAACGGTGCTTTGGCGACTTTGAGATTCGCGGTCTCCTGATCAACGAGGACGGCGAGATCAGCTAATTTCTAGGATTGGTGTAGCATGAGGGGTAGGTTATTTGGTCTAGGTAACAAACGATTACGCAGGTGCATAGAAAGTTGGGAACTGTCATAGAAATTTGAGGGCGAGCAACCAACAATCAAAATTGCCTGTAGCTTGGGTATTGGACCTCGGCAATGACTCGGGTGACTTTCTAGATGAACAAACATAACTAGGCGAGGCGAGGCCACTCAAAATCCCTCCAGCTTGAGAATCAGACCAAGGCGAATACAAGCTAGGCAAAGTAGAGCATCAACACTATCACAATAAATATCAGGGTTCAAACGTACCTCTTTGTGATGGGAGAGTGGCCTTTTTATAAATGGAGAATGGAGAGTCTTACGAGAAGATCATAACAAGATCTTCAGAGAGATAAGTATAGAATGAGATCCCATAAATATCAGAGATAAAATAGGAAGATGCCACATGGAGAGCAATCCGTAATTATAGGCGACGTAGTAGAGAAAGAGTCTTATGGAGGTGGAATCTTTGGTCAGGCAAAGTGATCATCCTTATCCAATGGCGAGATGGAGAACAACTGGCGTGCTTCCAAGTGTTGGCTAGGTGAGCAACTGGCGTGGTGACGCGATTGGCAACCAGGACTGACATTGGCAAGGTGATCTCTTCAGGCGAGGTATTTATCTTAGATCTTCAATAGGTGGAGGTTTTATCCCACATCATGTATCATAAGAAAAATTCAAAAATCTTAATCTAAACAGAGCCACCACACTTATCCAATCATCTACCCTTTTCCTTCTTTCAGGTTTACCACTGCCCATCGAACCTCCACCGTGCACCACCACTAACCTCCACTTCCCAATCCAACATCTGCCTTTTTCCTTCCCACGTGCTATCATACACCACCCTCTTCACCACACATGATAACCCTATTGTCTCTCTCTTCCTACCCATCATTATCGGTACCATTGCTGGTAGAGGCCATCTTCATACGCACCATCTTTCTTGAACAAATGAAACCCACATATATAAACCAACATCTCTCTCTTGCACAAATTAAACCTGTTGTAGTAGAAATTTGGGGGCTAGCAACCAATAGTCAGAATGGCTTGTAGCTTCGGTATTGGACCTCTGCAATGACTCAGGCAACCTATGCAGATGAACAAACGTAATCGACCAGGCTGAGGCCACTCAAAATCCTTCTGGCGAATATAAGTTAGGCAAAAAAAAGCAACAGAGCTCTCATTTTGAGAATACAAGGGTTTTTCATGTACCTTTTATGTTGGGGAGCGACCTTTTTATAATAGGAGAATGGAGAGTCGTGCGAGAAGATCACGGCGAGATCCTTAGAAAGATAAGTATGAAAGGAGATCCCGTGGATATCAAAGATAAAATAAGAAGATGCCATATGAAGAATAGTCTACAATTATAGACGACGTAGTGGAGAAGGAGTCTCATAAAGGTGAACTCTTTGGTCAGGCGAAATGATCAACCTCGCCCAATGGCGAGATGGAGAACAACAGGCATGCTCACAGATACTAATAAGGTGAGCAATTGGCATGGCTACGCGGTTGGCGACCAGGACTGACATTAGCAAGGTGATCTCTTCATGCGAGGTGTCTATCTTATTATCTTCAGCAGGTGGAGGTTTTAACCCACATCAGTAGCCACCTACTCAAGATGCCGAGGTGAAACACTTAGAATCTTTGAGTAGTAAATCAAGTAACTCAGTTTTGATGATGTAAGCATGCTATGATGCCACGTCTTTTTAAGAGGATGCGTGGATGTATGCATTAATGACAGAATGATATTTTGGCGAGAGTGGTGGGTTTGACCCCAGAACCCGAAGCATCGCTTGATCTCGATCGTTGGAGCAGATACATCTTGGCCATTGTAGATTCTTATAAATAGAGGGTTCCACCACTCATTTGTACTCTTTTTCTTTTGCTGTCGAACTATTGCTCTTGCTCCAACGTTCACCTCGCCCTAGTTAGCTCGCCACTACTTCATCGCCTATCCTTTAGTAAGTACTAACTGTTAATCCCATCTTCAATTTGTTAGTCTTTAGTGCATGTCTAATAGTGCCAACGTAGGAGACTTAAAAAATTTAGAGGATTCATTGTCTTCTTGGATATCCGAACATCTAGGAGAAAAATCATACATGACTGACGAGGTTAACCAACTTTCTTCCTCACCTCCTGAGGAGTCTCCCCTACGAGATGATTCTTCCAATCATATGGAAGATCCTGAGATGAGCACTTCTTCTCCTCTTGAAAAGAAGATTTATGTCATGACTCAAGACAACTTAGATTGCCTAAGGGAAGCGTTTTCTTTCCCAGCGGGGATCCAGGCTAGGATCCTTGAAGAGGGCGAGGCAATATTGTCTACTCGCCCAGGCGAAGTAGCTTTTTATGAAGCTATTTTCCCAGCCAGCCTAAGGTTTCCAATCCCTCCTACTATAAGGGGAATTTTGAATTTCTATAACATTTCCCAACAGTCTCCCAATGCATGGCGAAGTGTCATCTACATGTTGGTGATATGGCAATTTTATAGGCGCCATCTGTCCCTTAATGAATTCAAGTGCCTTTATACCCTGTTCAAAAGTCCGAGGCCAGACTCGGGTTGACTCTAGTTCAAGGCGAGGCTGGGCAAGAACGTAATCAAGGGTTTCCCCAAAAACATCAAAGGGTGGAAGAGGAGATTCTTCTTCATCTCGGGAGACGACTGAGAGTTTTCTCCGAGAATCGCTTGGGATGAAAGAGTTCCACGGGTTCCGAGATCATGGGGCACCCCTGGTCAGCCTTGCTTCCAGACTATGATTTTGCTCAAGTGCATCAGCTCGCCTCATACTAATCAAGTACATCAGCAAGAAATAACCTTGGCGAACAATCTTTCTGACCAATGACCTTGTTGGCCCAATAGGCAACCCAAGAGGAAGAGTGAATTGGGTTTTTAAAACTTAATTAGTGATTTATAATTAATTACTTAATTCTATTAACAATGTATGTAAAAGCTATAATGGGTTTAATGTAAGAAATGCAATAATAAAGTAATAACAGTAATAGAAGAGAGCAAACCAAGATTTACCGAGGTTCGATCACAACCCGTAATCTACATCCTCCCAAGACCTCCGCAAGATCTTCTTCCACTATTTGTAATCCATAACTACAATGTGGGAGTTAGTTATTCAAGTGCCCAATTCACTTTTACACCAAGTGGTTTTGTTCAAGCTCAACTTAAACTTCCTAGTATTTTACTTACAAGAGAAAATACTCAAACTTTTAAGTGTTTGGCTTCTACAAGAGAAAAACTCAAAAACTCTCACCAAGTATTTTTGTCCAAGTTACACTCAAAACTTACAAGGATGGATGTATGAGGCTGTTTCAAAGATGAACAATAACTCTCTCAATATAGTAGATATGAATGGAATCTCACAATCAATCCTAACACAAGGAGACAAAGATGATGTTCAAGGATTCTTGACTTTGAAGCTTGTTGGATGATCAATCAATTTGCTTAGGATCATTCCCTTGTGTAGTAAATGCCCTTAGAGACTTGTATTTAATAGCTTGAATGAATAGTGTACCGTTGGTGGTAGTTGAGAAGTTTTAATGCTGTACCAGACAACTCTGCATTTGAAAATCTTCCCGTTGGGTGTCGACACTTTCAATGTGTCGCCACATTGTTTCATGGTGTCGACACTTCAAGCCTTCAGTTCTTAGATTAAAATTGTCTCCAAGAGCCGATCTAGGTATCGACACTTATTCTTCGGAAAATCTTTCTTTGGCTACTGATTTTTGGTGCTGACGTTGGTATCGACACTTTTCTTCTTTAGATTTTTGATTTCAGCTACTGACATTTAGTGCTGACGTTGGTGTCGACATTTCTCTTCTTCAGATTTTTCATTTCAGTTACTGATATTTGGTGCTGATGTTGGTGTCGACACTACCTGTTTCCAGTTTCTTAAACTTACCAACTGTCATTTGGTGCTGATGTTGGTGTCGACACTTTCCTTCTTCAGAGTTTTGATTTCAGCTACTGACACTTGGTGTTATGTTGCTGTCGACACTTTCCTTCTTTAGATTTTTGATTCAGCTACTGACATTTGGTGCTGATGTTGGTGTCGACACTTCTTATTTAAAAATCTACTGAAGATGGCTACTAACTTTTGGTGTCGATAATGGTATCGACACTTCTTCTTCAAAAATCTTCTGAAGATGGCTACTGACTTTTGGTGTCGATACTGGTGTCGACACTTCTTCCTTCAGAATTCTGATTTTCGTTACTGACATTTGGTGTCGCCACTTATGTATTGGGTGTCGCCATTTTTTTTGGACAAATGTGTTTTCTAGGTATCCGGCATCTCATAGTTCAAAACACATTTGTCCAAAAAAAAAATTTGATATTTATGGAGAAGGGGAGGTGGATGATGCATTATGAACGAGTGTGGATGGTGACGGAGAGGGTGAAGGTGACAATTCAAGAGCCGTTTCCGCAGTGTTCTTGAATTTCGACCTCAGTTTCCAATTGCATGTACTATATCTTCAACTTGAAGTGCGAGATATGAGAGGAGTGGCATCGGAGTCAGTTTCTGAAGAGTCGCCAAGGTCGGCATGCTGTCATTTTCCTTGTCTTCCTCATCATTCTCTGCCTCCTTTTGTTCTGTCTCTTTTTCTTCTTTTTCTCCCCCTTCTTCTTCCTTGTTGCTTTCACTTTCACTATCATCCAAGGGAGTCTTCCCTTTCCTCACTATGTTTGATAAATTTCTTATTTTCTTTTCGACAATCACTAATCAAAAGGCCATGTTATTGATCTTTATGTGAACCAATTTCATTTGCTCAGACATTTTACTCATGAAATTTCGCATTTCAACCTTGAATCCTTCTTCCTCAACTTCTTCACTTTCCATTTTCTCTTTCCCTTTAAGCTACCCCCTTTTTCGATTTTCTTTGATTGTTTGGGGGTCCATTTATTTCCTATCAATTCATAACCCATTCTCCTCAAGGTTTTTTCATTGTACTCATCGCTTACTGCTTTCAGGATTCTCACCGTTTCATCATCCAATTCGACTC
>BRYE01000013.1:13385000-13405000 GCA_030159115.1 Actinidia arguta var. hypoleuca | reverse complement strand
TGGTGTCGACACTTCTTCCTTTAGAATTCTAGTTTTGGTTACTGACATTTGGTGTCAACACTTATGTACTGGGTGTCGACACTTCTTACCAGAATGTGTTCCATTATCTTTTTGGTAATTTAAGCTTTAAGTCGACTTTCTTCCTTCACGATATTTTTTCCATGGATTTATATGATCTTTATTCACTTTGATTCATTTAAGATTCATGAGTTATTTGAGACTTTCAACGGATTTATCATTGTAGCTTCTGGGCTCAAAAGTGTCGACACCACAGAACAAGGTGTTGACACTTTCTGTTAGAAAGTGTTTGTGGAACTTCCTTTGATTAATTGAATTATGGGACGCAATGCTTAGGTCTGCACACTTAGTAAACATATTAACTACTAATAAACTATTTTGTTATCATCAAAATCGAGGCTTGATTCAACAGACCTCACCCTCGAATGGTTTCCGAATATGCCTTCATGAATCTCTCTGAGCACATATTCTACTTCTTCAGGTCAGAGGCACCTTAGAAGTGGTTCTGAGAAGGACCTCTGGTACAAAATTCCATGAAGAAGGCAAAATTTAGTAGATCGGTATTGGATTTGGCGGGCTTGGAGCTTGTCTGATGGCAAAGTTCCATCTCGGAGGTACGTGATAATGTTATCCATCCACGTCGGACTAGCTTCTACTTTGCAAATTGTTTTGGCGACCTCAATGCTTGGACTGGGTAGGAATTTTAGGAGAATATTTCTGTTAGAGATGAAATCAAAGGCTGGGGTGAGAATAGCCAAAGCATCAACTTTCTTGTTTTCCTCTTTAGGGATTTGGGGAATTTTGAAGTCTTTCATCTTCGTGGACATGTTTTTCACCTCATCTAGATAGGCCATCATTTGAAGATCTTTGGCGAGATAATCCTCTTGGACTTGATTTACCATAAGTTGGGAGTCAAATAAGGCGTTCAAAGATTTTACTCCAAATTATGTCGCAACTCTTAGTTCAGCGAGAAGAGCTTCATATCCAACCTCGTTGTTGGTGGCTTTGAACCCGATGCAAATGGCGTATTTCATCTGCTCGCCTAATGGAATTTGTAGGATAAGTCCCACACCGCAACTGTACTGGTTAGATGATCTATACACGAACAACTTCCATTTGGCGAGGTCTTTGTCCGGGTTCTACTTTTTTGGAGTTTCCACCTCGGGGAGAGTCACTTCTAGTTCAGGGGCAACTTCATATGTGAATTCGGCTACAAAATTAGCTAAGGCCTAGGCCTTGATCGCCATTCTCGGTTTGTAGTGCATGTGGAACTCACTTAGCTTGATAGACCACTTGAGAAGTCTTCCCGAGGTGTCAGGTTGCTAGAGGATTTGTTTCAAAGGTTGATCAGTCTATACAATAATAGGGTGTGCCTAAAAATAGTGGCGAAGCTTCCTGGCGGGGATCAAGAGTGCATAAGCGAGCTTCTCAATTTTCAAGTACCTTGTCTCGGCTCCAATGAGGACTTTGCTAACATAGTATACTGTTTTTTGAATTTTTTGGTGTCTATCTTATTATCTTCAACATGTGGAGATTTTACCCCGCATCAAAACCCACAAAGTGAAGCCCAAATCACAAAATCCACAAAGCTCTAATAGTACCAAACATCACCCAAATAATCCAACCATCACAGAATAATCACCTTCTCTTTTTAAGGACCACCATCGCTAAAACCAAATAAAAAAATAGATAAGAAGACATGCATAAACACACACAAACAAGAAAGAGAGAAACTTTTCCAATCATGATGCTATGTCATCTGCACAATGGTGGAGCTAGGATTTTAGTTGAGCGGGGCACTATAAATTTAAAGATCGGATATGTTGATTCAAAATTAAATCTCCACAACCTAATTCTAATTAATGATGTGTATATTACTTAAATAAAACTAGAGCTCCACAATTTTCCCCTAATAACTTTAAAAGTATTGATTTCTAATTTTAAAAGTCATTTCCAAAGTTGAAGTTCACAAGTTTTTTCCCTAAAATTAAGTGGATATAGGGTGTTATTCAAGTTAGAAGTCGTAGGATTTTGTTGGGAAAAAAGTTAAACAAACATTGAAAGGTATATGTATTAGTTTTGGGATGACCAAAGTGATATACATTTAATACTCATAGGCAAAATTATAATTCGTTAAAAGTTGAGGGAAGGCATGTGTCCCCTCTTGGCCTATGCTGGTTCTCCCATAGGGTGTGGGTGGGGTGGATTGGCGATTATAGGGAGCTCGAGGGCGTGGCGAGCTGGTGATTGTGTCCTGAGTTGGGAGGGATAGGTGATGGCAACGCGAGCGATGCCATCGGGCAAGGTTGCGGTGTGATGGGCGATGTGTGAGATGGTTGGTGCTAGGAGTTTGTTGCTGGTAGCAAGGATAGGTTAGGGGTAGGGTTAAGAAATTAGTAAGGAGAGATTAATGTGTTTTATTTCATTTTTTTACTTTATTTTTTGTGTATAAGCATTTCCTATTGGGGAGAAGAGTACACTTCTTCAAAAAACCTAGCAAGGGTAAAATGATAAAAGGGGACACATAAGATGATGTTTGATAACTGTTTAATTTCTACTTTTTTTGTTTAACCGAAAATAAAAACTTATTTGTGTTGCTATTTATAATTATAAATAAGGCAAAATTACTACCATTATTTTTGAAAATAGTGAAAACAACAAAAATGTGTTTCTATTTTGTTTACAAAAATTTTCATCCACATCCCTCTCATCCAACCTTTCACCACCTCCACCACCACCGCCTCCACCACCGCCACCACCATTGCCACCTTCACCACCACCATCACTGCCACCTCCACCACCACCACCTCCTCATCCACCATCGCATAAGACCGACGAGCTTGACAGGATTAGGCTTCAAGCCCTGCGTATAGAAGGTTAAGTCGACTTTAGCCCGATAGGATCCAGCGCTTAGCTTGGTGTGAACCTTCCCACCGCCCGAGTTCAAGATTGGGAGCAGGGCATTACTCCGATCTCCTTTTCTTATTTTTTTTGGATTCTTCAAACAACGAGAAAGAGGAAGGTGAGAAGGCCATCGGTCAGCTCGTGCTGAATAGAAGGTGAAACTAGATGATCCCCACGGTTGAACTAGAGGTTCCTGCTAGGCTAATCAAGACCTAGAGCTCGGATAACTGGCATTTAGACGACCTCGCCTACACACCATTCCATCTCACAGAAGAGGTTAAGATAGCTCATTCTTTCAAAGAAGGTAATGACATCGACGCGAGCTCAAGTGAAACCAACATGGGAGGATTTAGGACCCTTGGCCAAAAAAAAGACCGCGTCAGCTACCGATCCTCTCGTTATAGTGGCTCCCCTCATCAACTAGGTGCATCTACCAACCATCAGTCTAATCTTGGTATTGGATGATGCGGTCATGGGGTTGAACTTAGCTTATTGGAGGCCTCATTCTTGGACAAATACAAGGGAAAGGATCTCACAGCAGGCCCATCCAAAGGTCCAAGAAGAAGGTAGGAGAAACAAGCGTGGCCTTCCTCCTTACTTCGGGTGCGAATGCCGAGTTATGGAAGCCTAAGTTCTCCACTACTGAGCTTTGTAAATAGGTAATGGTGGTTGACTCTACCAAGGACCCGTTATACCATCTTGGCCTTTGCACGGGCAGTCATGTTGCCAAACTTGTGAAGGAGAGCTCAGAAGCAGTCAGGGATCTGCTAATGATGTAGCAAGTCCACGTAAGCATTTTAACCTCGATCACTTCCCAATCTATCTTTTTCAACCTTTTTTGTGCTTTTTAACATCTTCCTGCCTCTATTTTGTAGAGTCTCTAGAGAGTAGCCACCATCTCAGGGCGGATGAAGGACCAATCCGTCAAGATCAAGAGATCCAAAAAGAAGATAAACTCTCTAGAGATACAGGCCAAGATGAACTCTAAGGCTGCTGCGAAGGCCAAGCTAGAGCTTACTACCACATTGTAAGAGAGGGGCGCCAGCCACACCATCATCACTAAGGCTTGGGATAAAGTAGCTGTCATCCGAGAGTAGTTGGACAAGACCCAAGCACAACTGGGGGAGCTCTAGAAGGTTGCATGCGGCCCTATCTTTGAGTGGGTGTACAACCAGGGGATTGATTGAGCTGGTAATAACTATGAGAAGCAGCTGGCCAATCTTTGCCCTGCCATCTTCTTGGAGGGGAGGGTTGGCTGGCTAGCTTGAAAGAGCTTGTCGTTTCCCTTGAGCACCATGCTTGGGGCATGGCTCCCCCTACAATCAAGTTGGTGGACCCTCTCAACCCTATTCTCCCTTCATGCTGCCTGGTTTCAACAAAGAGAAGTTGTTGGAGGAAAGGGCAGACAAGGTCCCAGATAAGACCCCTGAAGTGGCCGGTGAGCTCCGTCAAATAGTAACAGTAGTAAAGGACAACAAAAAAGCAGCAGAGGGTAGTGTAGTTGCTAAAGAGTCTTCTCCTAACTTATCCCTTAATTTGTAATAATTTTCTTCTTTTTCGTACTGAACAATCTTTTGAAGTGCTTTGGAATGAACAAAACTTCTCTCTATAGCTCACTTGCATGTAACTTGCGGCCTTGTATGCTTCAATCTCTATTCATTATTTTAAGTACGTTTAGGCAGAGCTCAGAACTAGCATAGAGCTTGGCTAATTCATCTCTAAAATTTCTTCTAAGTAGGCTCAACTAAACTTGAGGGACAGAGCTCAGAACTCGCATCCAGCTTGACCAGCTCTTCCTTGTATTTTTTGCTAAGTATACTTTGGGCAATATTCACAAAACAAAGCTCGGAACTCGCATAGAGTTCGGTTAACTCTTCCTTGAAATTCTTGCTAAGTGTATTTTAGCTAACCTTAAGAAATAGAGTTCAGGACTTGCATAAAATTATGCCAACTTTTTCCTAAAATATTTGCTAAGTATACTCGAACAACATTCATAGGATAGAGTTAGGAACCTGCACATAGCTTTGTTAACTCTTCCTCGAAATCCTTAGTAGGTTTACTTAAGCAAAACTTAAGGGAAATAGTTTGGAATTTGTATGGAGTTCGGCTAGCTCTTCTCTAATGTTGTAGTTGCTTGACCAAGTCGTAAGGAAAAGGTCTTTTTTTGCACTTGACACAACTTGTTCAAACAAGTTAGGTCATGCCTTAGCGAGAATCTAATGTTTTTGGCATGCTCAAAGTGTGATGCTTTTTTTGACCTTGCCATATAATGCTCAAGCCAAATGCTTGGCGGTTCTATGGTCTCACCCGCATTTTTTAATACATCTTACGCTCATACTTAAGGAAATGGAAAGTTATTTACCACGAGTTTTAAAAAAGAGTAAATCAAAAGTTTCAACACAGGTAACTTCTTATAAAATCGAGGAAAATATTTATTTTAATAATAATAATGGAAAATAGAATCATTAAATAAAAAACGCACTTGATATAAACACAAGCTTTGTTAGGAAAATTACACTTTTACTGATGATTTTTGTCAGATCGTCGGAATTCCAAAGTCTTGGAGCGCATTTGCCCTTGGAGTCTTCGAGGTAGTAAGCGCCTTTGCCGACGAGCTTAACCATCTTGTAGGGTACTTCTCCATTTGTACCAAGTTTCACATGATCTTGGTCCGTGTTGCCTTCAGCTCTTTTAGGCTTTTTCTTAATCATGTTCATGATTTTGTCCATCCTCCTTGTCCCCAACTAGGTGTTGATTCTCGAGTCGCTTCGTGGTTAGGGGCCAAGGTGAGATCGATCTAAGGTGGTTTTAAAACATCCTATGAAACCTCAAAGATCTTGCCAATGATGGTTGTTCCTGCCTTTTGGAATAGTCCTAAAATTCCATTTGACCTTGTTCTACTCCCCTCCATATGTAGACCCAAGGCAACTTTGCCTTGGGCTTGCAATTTGGGGTGAGAGCCTAGCTACTGAGTTAGCCGAGACTTATTCGTTTTAAAGAATAATCCCTAGGAGAAAGTCTTTTTCCTAGGTATCATTAGCTTCTTTGTTACTTCGGTCAAACTTGGGGTTTGGTTTGGCCTCGGTTTCCCCTACTTCCTCTACTCTGGTCTTTTCTTGATCCACGAACTCTTTTAAGTGTCCATCCTAGATGAGCTGGTCAAGGAAAGTCTTCAAGGCTTGGCAACACTCGGTCCTATGTCTTTTTTCCTTGTGATAAGAATATTTTCACTGTTGATTGTGCCTTTTGGGGTCCCCTCTTAAGGGTTTAGGCTTCTTAAAGTATGGCTTATCTCGGATTCGAGCAAGGAACTTGTAGATTGGTTCTTTGAAGACCACATTGATCCCCTTGCTTGCCCGACTCTCGTGGCCATTCGAGCTTTCCTTTCGTATTTTGAACTGCCTTTCATCCCTATGAGTTAAGTACGCATTTTGTTCTGCCTACCAGACATCATCCTCTAGCTGGGCGAATATTTTGACCCGAGACATGAGATCCCAAAGATTGGTCGTAGGACTAAGCGTTAGGTTTTCCCAAATTTTCTCACCAAGAGTTAGCCCGTGCTTGTAACTAGCTACTACTAACTCCTCAGAACATCTTTCAATCTTATTGTAAGTCTCCCAATAACGCTTGCTATAGATTCAAAGCGATTCGTTCTGGCCCTTCCTGAGTGTCAAAAGAGAGTTAACGTCTTTTGGCACTTAGGTGTTTATAATAAACCGGGCTACGAATGATTCAGTGAGCTGGTGAAAGCTCCTAATTGATCCTGTAGGAAGGAGGTCAAACCATTTTAACTCGAGATCACCTAGGCTCGATGAAAACACCCGGCACATCAGTCCCTCCAAGTTGTTCTTGAGCGCCATCATCTGCCTAAAATGACTAATGTTTCAAATCCAACTTCCTATCGTATAGTGAAAACCTCGTTGGCATGAATTTTTCTAGCGGGTCTATTCTTTCGACGTCTCTAAAGAATGGTGTTTGGTACCTCGGGGTTGGTTCTCTTGGCACTAGTTTGATTGCATAAGCCACTACTGCTAGGATGATGTCTTTACCCAATGCTGAGGTAGTTCGTCTATTGATCTTATTGCATAGATCACCTCCTTGATTCCGTTTGGCATCAAGAATCTTACAGAGGTCTGTATTGATAGGAGTTTGGCTGGGCGATACTCTCTGCTTGCTGGATGCAGTGGATTTACTATCGCTCTACTGTCTAAGCTAATGTGGGATCTGCACTGCCTTTTATAGCGACCCGCTCGAGGTAGGGGTTTCAATTTTTTGGTTCTGTCCTCAAATGGCTCTGCCTCTATCGCTTGGGCCAGCTTCATCAATCTATTGTGAAACAAGATTTATGCCATTTTGGGTAGCAGGTTTTGTAGGTGTTGGATGGGGACGTCCTGACTATCTCCTCCTCTAAGGAGCAACTGACTTGGATTTTTCCTAGAGGTGGCCCTGGCTATTCTCTGGGCATCATCTAGTAGTTTAGCCCTTCTGTCTCCTAGAGTTCTGGGAGTATGAGGAGGTTCCCTACGAGATTCTCGATTGGCGAAATGGTTGTTGCTTTACGATGCCATCAAAACTGGCCTTGGAAATGTCTATAATCTATTTTCTATAGACGACACCAATTATGTGGTGTGAGTTTATCAAGATGAGAGAAATAAAATCAAGAATAGACACATGCGGTGGTTTTGAGGTGGTGTAAGCTATTGTAGTCGGTCACATGCCAAAAATGTGCTTGGTTACAACACAGAAATAATAAGACCGGTCGCTGGAGCTATTTTTGGAAAACGGCTCTCCGACGATTAAGTAAGATGACCAAAAAGAGTCTAGAGAGAAAGAGTCTATCTCCAGTAGGAAATTGTATACCTTTAAGAGAAATGAAGGCTGACTTTATATGGCACAGCTCAGCGCATGCCTTGACGCGCCAGTTGTTTTGTCACTAGACGAACTACAATTGACCGTTGTGTTAGTAAGTAAGCGATTGATCCAGCCATGCTCCTAGGGCCTATCTGGTAGCCTGTCATTAATTTGCCGACGTCTCCATCCTAGTATAGGGGTTGTTGGAAGAAACTTAGATGATCAAGTTATCTTCTGTCCCTTGACATCCCTCAAGATTACCACTAGCCATTGCCCCTCGTCTAAGCTCTGGCGCGATTACTCTTCCAAGCTTACTAAGTGACGATAGCTCAGGAGTAATGATAGCCTTAGCTCGGACAGAGCCTATCTTCGATAGTGTCTGCACCGAGCTCCGGCATAGAGGACCATTGAGCTTACTTCATAGCGATAGCTCGACGGAGGCCCCCTTCCCAAGCGAGGCCAGATTCTGTCATTGTATAATTTCCCCCTTACATTAGTCGTTCATGGAATTGCATGTTCATGAAGGTTGACAGAAAAATCAAACAATTTTTCAATGGACACTGATATATAGTTTCTTAATTTCAACCCATTCAATCTAAAAAAAACTCATCGTTCTCATCTAATATTCAATAGTTAAAATACCTTCAATTAAATAGAGATTGAACCCAGAAAAAAATAAAAAAATCAAGTCATAACAATATGACTTGTTGCATATAAATATCCTCCAAACCTAAATCAATTCTCCACAATGAATCTATTAACTCTTTACACAACTCCTCGTATCAATATAAAACCTCTAAGCATTGTTTTAGTCTTTCTCGCACTCTTTACACAATTCCTTGTATCAATAAAAACTACAATTTATTTTGCACCAGTCTTATTCTAATCACTTTGACCGTTGTTGTTAAACTGAACTGCTCAATCGGGCGTGTTTTGGTCGACCCATTATCACAGCCGAGAAAGGTAAGTAGTGGTTTCAGCTAGGTATGGAGGAAGCATTTTACCTGTGCTATAATCTAAAATGTCTCAAGATTGTAGGTGAAGAGGAATGTGCTAAAAACGATGAGGAATTATGGAACTACATGAAATCCAAGAGCAAAACATTCCTTACTTTCTTCATAAGGCTTATTATCATCTTCGCATGAGAATTTGGGTGGTAAGGCCGGGATCTCAGTGGACTTTGTTGCCTACCATCACCGTCCAACCTTGGTGCATTCAGAGTATGCTTTGCTTGTTTTTATCAGAAAGAGATGATTATGCAAATGATCGATGGAGGGATTTCATTACATATTTGGGCTTTGTGGCAGTGTTGCAAAGACATTGTTAGTTCTTCATATTGGTAAAAATGGTGTTGGTGATGTTTCTCCCTCATGTTTGGAGCGTTATCGTGTTGAGGAATAGACAATCATGAGGTGGAGTACAGAGCAGAGTTGTGTTTCGTCGAAAATGGTCGTCGAAAATGGTATTGCACAAGTGTAAGGTTCAATTTCTGTACTAATTCAATTATATACTATCGTTACAATTACATCTAATTGTGATCATAGGTTTTGTGTCACATTAAATTAAATCCTCTAATCTTATCGTAACTATCATATTTTTTTCATTACATTTGTATACATAATTAGGTATACATCTTGCCATTTGTAATGATTCTATTCGGCAATACAAATTCACTTCATGTGGTTTTGTAGCTTTTGTTGATTTTTCTTTTCTTATGTGATTTCTATTATCTTTAAATTTCCTAACTTTGCAACATTTTGATTTCTCAATCATGCTATTGTCTTAAATCCTCTCAGAAGTAGAGTGTGAGAAAAAGTGGAAGTGAAGTTCTCCTTATGTCTGAGGTCTTTGTCCTCGCCAATTCTATGTTCAAAATTGGTAGGTTGTGCTATATTTGTTTTCTCTTCTTGTTTATGATGATATCGATATACCTAGACCAAAATGTACTTGCATAATATGCACATAGAGGCTCAAGATACATTTCTCTATTTTGAAACATCTTCTTCCCTAGTCTAATGTACCCACTGCTCACAGTTACGTATGGTGACTACTTGAAAAAAGTGAACTTTGAGATGAGATTGTGTGGCTAAAATTGCATAACATGTGGACAAAAAAATGGGACATGAGCTTTAATTCAAGAACTGCAAATGAGCTGCTTATAGTTATTGTTGTGATAGAATTTTGGGATGAGCAACCAACAGTCAGAATTGCTCGTGACCTCAACTTTTGATCTCAACAATGACCTCGGCAACCTGCTTAGAAGATCAAACGTAACCGACCGGGTGAGGCTGCTCAAACCCCTTCCAATGTGGGAATCAGACAAAGGCAAATATAAGCTAAGCAACAGAGCTCTCAGAGTGAGAATACAAGTATGGAAGGAGATCCCATGAATATCGGAGATAAAGTAGGAAGATGCCAATTATAAGCGACATGGTAGAGAAGAAGTCTCATAGAGGCGAACTCTTTGGTCAGGCAAAGTGATCAACCTCGCCCAATGGCGAGATGGAGAACAATTGACGTGCTCACGGATACTGGCGAGGTGAGCAACTAGGTGTGGCAATGAGGTCGGTGATAAGGACTAAAATTGGAGAGGTGATCTCTTCAGGCGAGGTGTTTATCTTATATCTTCAGCAGGTGAAGGTTTTACCCCACATCAGTAGCTCCCCTACTCGAGATGCCAAGGTGAAACACCTAGCGTCTCGAGTAGCTAATCAAGTAGTTCATTTTTTACGACATATGTACAAAATGATGGCACGTCTTCACGGGCAGACACGTGTAAAAGAACATTAATGGCAGAATGACATTTTGGCAGGAATGGAGACTCTTTAGCGGCAATGACAGTTTCGACCTCGAAACTCGAAATGTCATGTGATCCTGACCGTTGGGGCAAACGGATCTCAGCCCTTGGTGGTGCTTCTTATAAATAGAGGGCTCCACCACACAATGCACTTTGTTGTTGCTTAAGATAACGAAGTGTTGTCTCTACTTCGATGTGAACCTCGCCCTCGCCATCCCATGCCCTTAACTCAATAAGTACCAACAACTCACTTTGTTTTCTACTTCTATTTCTATAGTGTATGTCCAATAGAGCCAAAGTAGGAGACTTAGACGATTCGTTGCCTTCGTGGGTATCTGACCACCTAGGAGAGAAATCTTATATGGATGACGAGGTCACCCGTCTTCCTTCCTCACCTAAGAGGGATCCCCCTATTCCCGAGGTTAGTTCTTCTATTGCCACTCCCTCTCCAATTGCGAGGGGGACTAACATAATGACTCAGGACGAGCTGGATCTCCTTAGAGAGTCTTACTACTTCCCCTCAAGTGTCCAAATTAGACTACCTAATGAGGATGAGACTATAGATTCCACTCGTTCAGGCGAGGTGGCTTTTTACGAAACTACCTTCCACGTCGGTCTTCATCTTCCAATACATCCTGTTATTAGGAGAATTCACTATTTCTACAATATTTGCCCTGCCCAACTCATTTCCAATGCATGGCGAAGCCTCATTTGCATAGTCGTTGTATGGAGAGCACACAAATTGTCCTTGCCCCTTGACGAGTTCAAAAGCTTGTTTGCTCTGAATAAAAACCCGAAGCCAGATTATGGTTGGTTATAGTTCAAGGCGAGGTTGGGGAAGAGACTACTAGGAGGATATCCCAGCAATGTCAAGGGATGGAAGAAGAAATTCTTTTTCATCTCAAGAGGCAACTATGAGTTTCCCTCGGAGACATCCGAGGATGCCAGAGTTCCAAGAGGCCCAAGGTCGCAGGGAATCCTAAGTCGATTTTACTCTATTAAGTTATTTTGATTGACAAGTATAGCTTTTTTGTCATGACTAACAATTGATCATTTTCTTTTTAGGTAAATGCTGCAACAAACTGCCTATTTTGTCTATGACGTAATTGGAAAATATCGAAAGGATCCTTGCCTTTATATTAGGGGGAACTTCTTCACTATTAAAAAGGTTCTAGAATCTAAAGCTTTCCATAGGTGCTTCAAGCTTGGTCCCAACTCAATGACACCCAATGAAGGAAAAAGTGGCAAGGACACATGGGCAGGCAAGGCAGCTCCAATTTCAGGCGACGAGGGTGAGTCTTACCATTTTTGAGAGGAACCTTACCAATGTGATTCCTCCCGAGGTAGTTCGATGGAATATATAAGAACCATTAGGCGAAAGAAGAGGAAAGTTTTATCTCGCCTTCCTGACTAGTTACTGTTGTCAATCGTTGGGGCAAAAATCTGACCCTCTATACTGAGTTGGGAAACATGTAGCTCTAGCTCAAGCTCGGAGACCCGATTAGAACTGAGGCTGCCCCCGAGCTCAGATTGGATTGTACTATCTTCATTCTTTTCCAAGTGTTTTATGTCTTCCTTTCACTAATGTTGATTTTCCTTTTTACAGCCATGTTGAAGAGAATTAGTCTGAAGAAGATCAACCAAATGGATGAAGGATCCAAGGGTGCGAACTCGACAGTAACATCAACTTCAGCCATGAAAGGAATAAGCATCGATAAGAAATGCTCTCAGGGCAAGGTACCTGACATCACACCCACCAAGAAGGGCAAAACTGCCGACAATTTGAAGGGGAAGGGGGCCATGCCACTGCTCAAGGCTAAGAAGAGGGTGACATGGAGATTCAAGATGTCTCCAAATAAGGCAATCAACACATCGGCGACCGTCGTAACTGCCGGGTAAGGTTCCTCGTCCAATCCAAAGCATGTTCTGGGACCTAGGGGATCTATATTAGGGAGTCCTTCTATGGCAAAAAAAATCCTAGGGGGAGTAATTCCACCTGCTGATAAGGAAAAGGTGAAAAAAAATTGCCCCTAGATCAAGTGGCCATGAAGTTTTTCCACATTATTGGCCACGTATCTACTCGGTTCTTGCCTCTGTTCTCATTTATGTACTTTCATTGATTCAAGGCTACCATAAGAACTCGTTTGTAGCAAGCAGTTGTGCTCAAGTTTTCCCTAGCAGTACGAAGCAAAAAAATGGGAGAGGAAGTGACCCTCCACCAAAGTCAAGCTATCTCGCTCAAGGGCGAGATGAATCGAGCTCAAAAGTTAGCTAGTGAGTTGGAAAGTCGGTTGGCCGAGGTCAGAGTTTGAGAGCAGCAGTCTGGTAAGGAGTTGAAGAAGATCAAAGAGGATTATGATGCTACTACAGCAAAGTCGGAAAGAGAGGTGGCCGAGTTGAAGAAGAAGCTCAAGACAGTCGTTAAGGATTTCAAGTCCTCGAATGATTTTCATGATGCTGGTGAAATGACAACCTCTAGATATTTTGGCGAGGGCTTTGATTTTTGCAAAAGGCAACTTCATCACCATCATCCCGACCTCAGCATAGACCTCGAAGGCATGGGCATCGATCAAAATTTGCTCAAGGAAGATGAGGATGTAGAAGAAGAGAAGGAAGAGGAGGAGGAGGAGAGAAGAGAAGAGAGAGGGAGAAGGAGGAAAAGGAAAAGAAGGAGAAGGAGAAAGAGGGCGAGGAGAAGGGTGACACCAACCCCTTTTCTCCTTAAACATTATTTACTCCCAATTTTTAATAAGAATCTTATTTTTCCTCATTTTTTGTCTACCTCTTTTCTCCTGTTTGCCTCCTTTACTTCATCGCATATCTTTTACTTGCAATGGTGATATCATAAAATTAGTGATAAAAACACGAACCAAACTTGTTTTAGCAAGATAAATTTAGGCGAATGTTGTGATTAACTTGAATTATGACGATTTATAAGTTGAGCAAATTGGCTAGATGAAATTGGCGCACATCAATTAACCCTTTGGTGAACAAAATTGGTTGGCAAGTTGAATGCCTTGGGTGATAATAACTTCAATTGATCTTTGACTTGGGTGATAATATAGAAGACCTCATATATAAGGAGATTGGCGAATAAAACTTGATCAATAGACAAATTCAACTACTAGGCGAGTATATTAAGTTCGTTCACCTTAAAGGCAAATTTTGAACTTAACCATAGCGATCACATCAATTCGGCGAGCATGATTAATAGGCGATCTAAGGTGGGTTCAAGTTGCTTTCTTTTGTGCAAACGTTAGACGTCACCATGGTGAAATAAATAATCAAGCAACCCACTTTCTGGCGGTCAAGATGCTTTATCATTTTCTCGATGAATGGGCAGTCTTAATATTGGAGATAATACAATTGGCGCATCAAAACTTTTAAAATTGGCGACATAACTAATTGGAGAGATTTTATTATATAGAAATTGGCGATCATAAAAGGAGTTTGGCGATTAAAATCATACGTATGGAGATTTTGGCAAAATCAAAACTATGGCGATCTCTGGGCAATTATCTACTTGGAGTCTGGCGCCATCATAGAATTATGGCAACACCACACAATACAGGCGATCTTTTTCTAATGGCGACCAACAAGATTACTAGTAATATTTCTTCAAATGCTCGGCGTTTCGAGGGTGTGGTAGTGCTTTCCCACTCATGTCTTCTAGCCAATAGGTTCCCGATTTAAAAACTTTGACAACTTTGTAGGGACCTCCTATATAGGGCTGAGCTTGTCGGCGTTGAGTTCTTTTGTAGACAAAGTTACATTCCTCAGGACTAGGTCACCAGGTAAGAAAGATTTGTGTTTGACTCTCTTATTGTAGTACTTGGCGACCTGGTACTTGTAGACTGTTTGGCGTACCTCAACTCATTCGCTTTTTTCGTCAAGGAAATTAAGGTTGAGCCTTAGCTCAGTTTCATTGTTCTTCTTGTCAAAATTTGAGATTCTAAAGCTCAGCATTACTATCTCCACCGGTATAACAGATTATGTCCCAGATACCATAGAAAATGGCATCTCATCCATAGGAATTCTGCTCGTTGTATGGTATGGCCAGAGTATGCTCGGTAGATCTTCCACCCATTCGCTCTTTGATTTTCCTAATCTCACCTTTAGATATCTCAGAATGTTCGATTGGTGACTTTCACTCGATCATTTCTTGAGGATGACCAGGTGAGGAGAAGTAATGGGAGATGGCGATGTCCAAGCAAAATAACTTGAATCCATCGTTGTCGAATTGCCTAGCGTTGTTCGAGATAATAACCTTGGGAATTCCAAACCGACAGACAATGCTCTTCCATACGAAATTTTGGGTGTTCCTCTCATTGATTTTGGCGAGAGGCTCTACTTCTATCCATTTTGTGAAATAGTCTATGGCAACGATCAATATCTTCCTCTACAATGGAGCTTGAGGTAGCAGTTCGAGTATATTTATACCCCACTGAGCAAATGGCCATGGGCTAGTCATTGGCACCATCTCGGTATTAGAGAGGCGACTTACTAGAGCAAACCTCTGGCACTTGTCACATTTCCTGGTGAAAACTATTGCGTCTTGCTCCATTCGAGGCCAGAAGTATCCTTGGCGAACATCTTTCCTAACCAATGACCTCGCCTCAGAGTGATTTCTACAAATACATTTATGAATCTCTCTAAGTACATATTCTGCTTGAAGAAGGCCCCTTCTATACTTATTTCTCCAAGGATCTCACCGTGATCTTCTCGCATAACTCTCTATTCTCCAACTATAAAAAGACCGCTCCCCCAACACAAAAGGTACACACAAAAAAATACTTGCATTCTCACTCTAAGAGCTCTATTGCTTAGCTTATATTCGCCTTGGTCTAATTTCCACGCTGGAGGAGTTTTGAGCAGCCTCACCCCGCCCGGTTATATTTGTTCTTCTGCATAGGTTGCCCGGGTCATTGCCGAGGTCACGAGCAATTCCGATTGTTGATTGCTCATCCCAAAATTCTATCAAAATAGTTGTAACTAGGAATGGGGTCTTCGGTTGGGGAGCAACTCACCTCCAGACTCCTACTCATATAAAACTCTTCTCCTCCTAGCCCAAACTAATAATTCAAAAAGTTAATCTGTGTAACAAATTATCTTCATCGGAATATGTAAATATAGAAACAAATCAATTTATTTTATAAAACGAGCGACTGATATGAGTGTAAATTTAAACCGTTCATTTTATAAAATAAAATGCGATTAACTACTATATATATCGATGTCTGATGAAACTAATTTTTGTATGAATGATCTTTATTGTATGGTCTATGAAATGAACAGTTTGAATCATAAGTTTAAGGTCAAATGTGGGGCTCACAATATAAGTTTGGATGGATAAAGTGTGGAGGTGAGCTGATCCCCTTCGGATCATGAAAACCAAAAGAGTGAATCCTGGGTATACTTGATTTAAACATTTCTTTCCATGGCCCAAGCCCAAATGTTCATAAGACGACGGCATCAATTTAAAGATAATTAAATCTATAGGAAAATGTTAATTATGTGAAAAAAAAATATAAATATGCTCGAAATTACATTAAAATATATTAAAAAATATACAAATATTTTAAAAAGTGTGCACTAATCATCGGGTGGTAATATCATTTGGATGTATGATTACCTCAATAGATTATATAATATAAACGGCTGAGATTGTCAATATAAGCTCAAAGTGTGCTCATAACTTTCTAACTTTGTTATTAAATCTAAGGATGAATTTCATTGATCTCCCTGAAATTCTTAATAAATATTTTAAAAATAGCATTAAACTCCTTTATTTGTGAAATTAATGTTACTATATATTCTTTTTTATTCAAAACACTATCTATTTATAAATTACTCTATTTATATTTTTCATTAATAAATATTTTTTTAAAAAAATAATTTAAATAGTTTACTTGTTAAGTATATGAAAATGTACTTACAAAATAAAATTTTATCATCTTTGGCTGTATTTGGATCATGATTTTGTCACATTCCAAATAAAACAAGAACCTGACCATGTAAGCAAACATTCCAAATAAAGAAAAGTCAACTAAAATTATATGACAATGTACTGTCATTACATCATAGTACAGATAAATCATTTTCCGTGGGAGTATACTCTCTATGAGCTATCAAGTACAATACAAAAATAATAACCCATGGACAATGCCTACACTAGGCTAAAAGAATATTACAATTCTCAAAAATATATATTAATAAGTTTTCTACACAAAATAGATAACCGACATCCACATTCCTCAAGAATCAAGATAAACCTCAGTACCTGAAATTTATTTGATAGTAAAGGTGAGTTACCTTGAAAAGATTTAATAACGGGCTTGATGTCTCAACCCAAAAAACATGATACATAAATATATGATGAAAACATGATGGATAAACTATGCTTCCATTCATACCAAAATATGCTTTTTCAATCCATAATTTCAAAAATCAACGAGTTCTCAACTTTTTTGGCTTTTCTCAAAAAACATTCATCATTTTGAATGACACACCAAGGCTAATACTTAACCGGTCTCATCATGTATCAAGCATATGAGACAATATTCGGCCAACTTCTCGGATGTTCACCGAAGATTTTGACATTCCCAATATCCGGTCAACTTCTCGGTCACCAACTAAAGGCTTTGACATTCCCAAGAATCGTCAGTGTTGTTAAATGGCATTCCTCGTAACGAAGTCCTTTCCTCGTAAGTCGAGTCATCGGTGCTGTTAAATGTGAAAAGTCCTATACGAATCGTCGGTAGTAACCGGTTAAACCCAAGAATCTACAAATCTCGAACACAGTATTCGTTGTTCCCAATTCATTACTGCCTCAATCTTCGATGAATTAAGAGCTACTACGCTCCCCAAAATAATATGACCTAAGAATTTCACCTCAGGTAACCAGAATTCGTACTTACTAAACTTAGCATACAAACAATGCTCTCATAAAAGCTGCAATACAATCTTCAGATGCTCCTCATGTGACTCAATTGATGGCCAGTAGATCAAGATGTCGTCCACGAACACGACTACATACTGATCAAGGTATGGATGAAAGACACAATTCATCAAGTCCATGAAGTTACTAGTGCATTTGTAAGCCCAAATGGCATTACAAGAAATTCATAATGTGTGTAACGTGAGTGAAAAAATGTACTCGCAATATCATCTTCCTTGATTTGCAACTGATGATAACCCGATCTCAAGTCGATTCTCGGAAGTGGATACTTGTTCTTTATCTTCACACAATTCAGTCGCCGGTAATCAACACACATTTGAAGTGATCCGTCCTTCTTTACAAACAAAGCTGAAGCTCTCCATGATGATGCACTAGGTCGGATAAAAACCTTATCCAACAGGTCTTGAATCTAAACTTTCAACTCTTGCAACTTTGCCGGTGCAAAATGATACGGTGGTACAAAAATGGGCACGGTGCCTAGTATAAGATCAATGGAGAATTCAATCCATACCAAGGATCACATCAAAACTAGTCATGTCTAATACGATAAAATCGAACACAAAAAGTCGATTTGTGATCTCTACCTCGCAAGATCCATAAACTTGTCTTAAGGTTGATCTACCTCCAACTGGGTGTCTAACAAAAATATTGAATCTAATACCTCTATCTCTAATCCCAATGTCAAGGCAAAAGATGATGCGATGAATGAATAAAATGCTTTTGTGTCGATGAGAACACGAGCCCACAAATTAAACACGATAAAAGTACCTCGTACAACAAAAGTATCGAATCGCGGTTCTTGACAGTCTAGCTACCGATGTCATAGCGTAAACTCACCCCTGAGTCCTCTGACTCTGCTGACCCAAAGCCTGTGGTCCCGACTGATACGAAGTATGTGCCAATGTGTATGTTGGGGTGGCCCTCAAGGCCTGAACTAATTGAGTAGGCTGTTGAGATCCTATAACTCTCTGATTATTCTTCCTTTGTGTGCACTATCGCATGACATGACCAACCTGACCACATTAATAGCAAGTAGGTGACCCTCTAACTTGTGACTACTCTTGCATCTGACTACGGGGGTGCCCCCTCTACTACGACTATCGTTGTTGTTGGCCTTTAAGTGGGCAGTTCACAATATGATGCCCCGGTTGATGACACCCAAAACCTGTCAATCTTGCTCAGAGTGACTACCTAGATGGTGCTGCTGAAAGAACGGTTGAAGACCTAGTAGAATATTGTTGTTGCGACGTAGGAATCTTCGGCTTCTTTGGAGAGCGACCTTATGACTATGCACTAGTACCCTTGCATTAGGATTTTGGATTTGTAATCTTACTAGTTTCATTCAAAGTCTCTTCAATAGCCACCACCGAACTAACATTGTTGAGTACATCTTGATTAAATTCCCCGTAATCTTGTTCCTTATGGATGGCCTAAGCCCCCGCATGAATTGTTTTTACCTTCTTTTCCTCCCTTGACACAAAAGCTCTAGCGAATCTAGACAAACTAGTGAACTTGGCCTCGTACTGGGCCACAATCATACTCCCTTGAACTAGATTGATGAACTCCATTCTCAACGATTCATTCGCCGTATCTGTGAAATATTGGTCTAAAGCTTTCTTAAATGACTCCCACTTCTTAGCCACACTCTCCTCCACGGTCTTCCACCACTGAAGAGCGTCCCCTTACAACTGGTACAATGCAAATAGAACACATAATTCCTCCTCCGTCACTAAGATTGTATCCAACGCTCTAGTGACTTGCTAAAGCCAATCTTCTACAACTAACGAATCTGGTTAGTCCCTAAAAACCAACAGACCGAGTTGAAGAAAGGCCTTCATGACTGTAGTAGCCCTAGTGTCCGTAGCTCTAACTGGCATTTGCATTGCTTGCATCGTATTCCTTACCACCAGCTCGATGGCAGTGAATACTACTTGCAAGAATTCAGTACCACCAAACACCGTTGGTGGAGCACTTCCAACGCCTCTAACACTCCCTTCAAGAGCATTAGCTCCTCCTCCAATCAACGACTCTTGTGATTCTCACCATCACGCTCTTCATGGTTCCCATGAACTCCACGAGCCCTATGAGTTCCATGTAATGGTCTAACGCGCCCTCTAGCTTGACGTGGTGGCATATTCTATACGATGCCACAAGAAAATAATAAGATAATCAAATTCATTTATGATTAAGCCAAAGCATTACTCTACAATACGTAAATCAATAACATGTAGCACATATGTTCGTGTTATTACTCAATACTTAAACTTGAAAACAATTGTGGTATAATTACCCCATGGCTCATAGGTATTTGAACCTAGAACTCTAATACCATGCTATCACGTCTTGGATAAAACAAGACCCGGCCACGCAAGCAAACATTTCAAATAAAGAAAAGTCAACTAAAACTATATGACAATGTACTGTCCTTACATCAGAATATAGATAAATCTTTTCTCGTGGGATCATGCTCTG
>BRYE01000013.1:13362500-13377500 GCA_030159115.1 Actinidia arguta var. hypoleuca | reverse complement strand
GGACTTTCTCATGTACCTCGTGATCACAATAATGGAGTCTCAAGCATGCCTGGGGCTGAGCTATTGAAAAATGAGCATTGAATGTGGGAAAGATGAAAATAATAATGTTCATGAACTTTTTGTTTATAAGAAAATTGAAGACCACCGTTTATTAATTTTTTTTTTTGGAATTGTTTGTGCTATAATATTTGATTGTATAAATAGAAATGTCTACTAGTATATTCGTTTACATTGGATACCCATCTCTCTCTCTCTCTCCTCTTGTGATTTCTCTGAATGGTTGCAGTCTTTGTGGGCCAGGGGCATTGAAGTAGGAAAAATCGGATGCACAGCAATATTTAATTTTGTGGCCAGGAACTAGGAAGGGTAGTTAACTATGCAGACTCCAAAGGCGAGGTAAAATTCAATAACTCTGATGGGTGGTCCCTTATAAAGGTTTGTATGAACTTTGGATTTTATTGCTGCCTTGGAGATATTCATCTCCTACCCAGTTGATTTCATTAGGTGATCTATTTCTCATTTGGGGTTGAAAGGGCCCATATTAGTAGGGTGAATGAGGTGCTGTAGATTTTTTTTTTTTCACTCTGATTGTGGATCTAGATTCTATGTAGTTTGCACTAAACCACTTCATTTTTAATATGGATTTGTCTTTTTTTTCTTAAAGACATTAGGTACACATTCAATAATTCATACTACCTAATCTAAATGACTTTCCATGCCCATTTGAATCAAGGTTTTTAATATTGGCGGATATGTTACGTATTGGCTGTTATGTATTGAGAGTTTGGACATCCAGATATTTCTTAATACATGGCCGTATCACCGATGCCATAATTTAAAACCCTGCATTTGATATGTGGGTTACTAGTTATCATAGTGGTTTGAGCAATTACCAGTTTCTTGGTGGGGTAGGAAGGGTCAATTGTCGGCAAATAATTGTAGTTGTTGCTTTTGCTAAATTTTGATGGCTGTACTTTGTGTCTCTCTCATTGCAAAGTAATTTTTGTTTCACCTTTGAATTGGGTTTGTCTTACTTCTCTGGAATAATTCATGTGTGTACCAGTTGTCCCAATGGATATGGGCAAAACTGTCCCTGTATTACTACGGTTTTGGGATTTTGGCTTCTATAGGAAGAGTTGAGTCACAGCTTCATTCTCAGTATAAAACAAAGCAAATTTTTCTTTGTCTTATCTTTGGGTTGCGGAGGGCCCTCATAGGCAACTTGCATAATCTCTAATGGAAATGTGGACTCTCCATGCTGCGTAATATAAGACAATTTGCCATGCTTGCGTTTTTTAATGCTGATTTTCGCAGAAACATTGCCAATTATAGTTGATCAGTTGGTAGCTATTTTGTTTTTTGGTAGCTAAGTTTTGATTCTGCTACTTAGAGTGTTGTTGTCTTCAACCAGAGACTATAATCTGGGAGATTTACTTGTCTAGATGTTAATAGAATGCATTATTGCTTCGTGTGATGTGGAGCAAAGTGACCAAACTTGATGAATTTGTTAAATGTATATCCTCAATCCTAGTCGTCTTGTACTAGATATATTGTCAACCAAGTCACCTAAAAGAGCATGTACACTTGTGCAAGTGCTATAATCAATGGGTAAGCTTAGAGATTTGAGTACAAGCAGCTCATCTAATAGCTTTTGTTAAAGAGGGTGTGCTTTAACTTATTTCGTACTGACACTTGTCCCCTCCCCCTTCTCAATCAGTGCAAATCATCCCATTCGTATCACATATTCAACAATTTGCAAATTTTGCACATATATCAATGATATCATGAATACTTGACATTTTTGCTGCAGAGTGATCTTTACAGTTTCTCTAATTCATATACTTCTTCAAATCTTGTAATAATTCTTGGCATCAAAGTAAATCCTTATTTCGTGACATCTCGCTGGGGTTGCGATACGGAACCACTGCATAACTGAATTGATACATCAAAGTGGCTCTCGCCTGCTTTTCTCGTGTATTAACATCTGGTTGAGGATGGAGTTTCCTAATGGAGTTGTTAATAAAATTTGATGATTGATTATTTGTGTTATATGAAATTCTTACTATTATGTTGCTGAATCCGGGAACAGAAACAACCCTATGGAAGCACCTCAAAATGTCTCTCCTCGGGTGGTACGCCAACTCAAGACAACTACATTAGATACTTCTCCTGCATCATCTTCGAGTCCAGCAAGTAGGACACCAAAAGATAGAAGCCCTAAAGTCGCTGAGCGCAGGTCACCCAGAAGCCCAGCATCTGAGGTACTTCTCAAGTGATGATAACCTGTCAAATTTGCTGTTTTTACATATTACTTAGTGAATTTCCACAAATCTTTCGATCTTGTTTCTCTAGTGATACTGTAAAAATCTAAGTGTTAAGGCTCCTCAGTAGTTAAACACAGAATTCGACATGTTGATCGTCTAAAAATTTATTTACTCTTGCTTCTGTGTAAAACGTCACTATAAGAAATTAAAGTCACAAGGCTTTGCCATTTTGTTTGCTTCTTCTCTTTCTTCCGATCCTATTATTGTTGGTTCTTGCCATTTATGAATATGAAAATCATAGCCAAATTGATTCTTACGAATAGTTAACTCTGATGTGAGGTAAAATTCACACCTACCGATGATCTGAGATGGGCCCACCGCCACAAGAGGACCACATCTCCAATATCTGTTGTGGTCACCATTCTCCAGAAGGATCTCATCATCTCCGCCAGTGCTCATATCGCCAACCTCTATAAGATTGCCACTTGTTCTCCATCTCGCCTATGGGCGAGATTGAGTACTTCACCTATTCAAAGACCACCTCTATGAGACTCCTCCACCACGTTGCCTATAATTGTGGTTTGTTCTCCAAATGGCATCTCCCTATTTTATCTCCAATATCTGCGGGATATCCTTCCATACTTATCACCTTGAGGATCTCGCCGTGATCTTCTCGCACGGCTCTCCATTCTCCAACTATAAAAGGCCGTTCCCACCATCACAAAAAGGTACGCAACTTATGACTAAACTCTTGCATACTCACTCTGAGAGCTCTGGTGTTTTGCTTTACCTAGCTTATATTTGCCTTTGTCTGATCTCCACGCTGGAGAGGTTTTGAGCGGTCTCGCCTCGGTCGGTTACGTTTGTTATTCTACGTAGGTTGCTCGAGTCATTGCCGGCGTCAAGTACCGAGGTCACGAGCAATTCTGATTGTTGGTTGCTCGCCTCCAGATTTTTACCACAATAGTTTGGCGCCGTCTGTAGGAACGACAATTCTCAACTATCTATGCACCTGCGCAGTCGTTTGTTGTCTAGACCAAGTACCAATAGCCTTCTTGAGAACAGAGCACGCATAGGGCTAACATCAGCCAAGCTCCGGATCTTGAGGATCTCCACCGTGAGATGCATGGGATGGCTGAATAGATTCGGATCATGAATGAAAATAATACACGCTTGATACAACACCTCACCACTAATCCCCCGCCTCCTGCCGCAGTACCTATTCCAGAAGAGGTCGACCGATCTCGCCGTTCTCACCAATCAGGTGATCGTTATTCTCAAACTCGCCAAAGCATTGGTCGGGCACATTCTATCAGGAGTAGGCGACGCTGATCACCGAGCTTGTGCTCCAGGCGAGATAGGAGTCCTACTCTGTCAGAATCGCGATCTTCTAGCTGGACTCACGATACAGATGGTGAGGAAACCAAGAGATGCGGAAGATCGCATCGCTGAGATGACCAAGCTCCCAGGCGACGAGATAAGTCCACCACCTAGAAGATCAAAGACTTGGACGTCTGGATTGACGCCATCAATACTAGCGCAACTGCTCCCAATTATTGTGGATGCCTTGATACGACAAACCGAGCCCCCATTCCCTGAGAGAGTGATGAGAACCAAGGTCTCATCCAGGTTCAAATTACCAACTCAACTCGGGGTATACGAAGGAAAGACGGATCCAATGGACCATCTTGATTTGTACAAGAATTTGATGGCACTCCAGGGATACTCAGACGAGGTGGTGTGAAAGGCTTTTTCTGCTACTTTGAAGGGATCGGCGAGGTCGTGGTTCAAAAAATTGTCTCCATGGACCATTGACTCTTGTGGTGACCTAAGTAGGCTCTTTGTCGCCAATTTCATGAGCTGCAGGGGCAGACAAAAGAATGCATCACACCTTTTCATAATTCACTAGAAAGACGGAGAAAACTTGAAAGACTACATTAAGTGTTTTAACTAGGTCGTCCTGGAAGTGGAAGATGCCAATGACAAGGTGGTGATTATGGCCATGATGGCTCGACTTCGCCCGGGACCGTTGTTTGATTCCCTCTCCAAGAACGTTCTAGAAACCTAATCGTCACTCCAGAGTAAAGCTGAAAAATACATCGCCGCAGAAGAATTGGCAAAGGCCAAGCG
Organism: Actinidia arguta var. hypoleuca; assembly: GCA_030159115.1. Taxonomy (NCBI): domain Eukaryota; kingdom Viridiplantae; phylum Streptophyta; class Magnoliopsida; order Ericales; family Actinidiaceae; genus Actinidia; species Actinidia arguta. The sequence continues at coordinate 13,373,106 of BRYE01000013.1, read as the reverse complement.
TAGAAGGTGAGGAAGAGATGATTAGAAGAGAAAGGAGCCTGACTCTAGGTGAGCTGACTATAGAGACGAAGTCAAAAGTAGGTCGGGTCGAGAAACCAGGAGGACCAACGACAGATGTCCTCGCACGCCACTTCGCCTACTAGACCTAGTATTATCTCTTCTCAACACTCCTATAGCCCAGGTACTTATGGAAATCAAGAACGAAGAATTTGTGAAATGGCCAGGGAAGATCAAGACCAACCCCCTTAAGAGGAATAGAAACAAGGATTGCAAGTTTCATAGAGATCATGGGCACAATACTGAGGACTGTTTCCAGCTGAAGGAGCAGATATCCGACCTTATCAAGAGAGGGTATCTGAGGATATTCGTTGTTGATCGCCCACAGCCCGACTCGGCTGAGAGAACATATGGCGACAACAGGTCGACAACGAACGATATCCAAGTTATCCATGGAGGTTTTGCATCTAGGGGATGTTCAAACTCATCTCGGAAGAGACATGCCAGATAAGCTAGTGGGCGACAACCTTTCCACGCCATTAGCCATAATTCACCAGCCTATCACTTTCACCAATGATGATCTAAGAGACTTGCACCTGCCCCATGATAGCTCATTGGTCGTCTCTGCTACAATCGCCAATTTCAACGTGCAAAGAATCTTGTTCGACAATGGAAGCTTTGCTGACATCCTATTCATCTCGGCGTTCGATAAGATGAAAATTGGATGAGATAGGCTCCACCTGTTTTACACTCCTCTGGTCGGATTTGGAGGGAACGCAACACATCCTCTTGGGTGGATCAAGTTGCCTTTGACTTTGGGAGCAGAGCCTCACCATACCACAATATGGCAAGACTTCATTGTTGTGGTCGTCACCCATCGCCATACAATGCAATTTTAGGTTGCCCAACGCTTGGAAAGATCAAGGAAATCACATCCACCTATCACCTAATGATGAAATTCCCCACTTCGACCAGAATAGGCGAGATGAGGGGCAACCAAAAGGAAGTTAGACAGTGTTTTATCAAGGCCATGAAGACCAATTCCACTCCAAAATCGAGCTCTCAATAGCAATTACAGGGGGCGACACCGAGATGGAGGCTTTAAGAGACGAAATGGATGAAATAAATCTTGTTGATCCTAGAGAAACAGAAAGCACCAAGCCATTAGAGGAAGTAGCTCCAGTTTCAATACACTCCGATCATCCTGATTGCCACGTTATGATCAGGACCAAACTGACCAATGAATTACGAAATGCCTTGTTGGAATTTTTAAAGAAAAATTATGACATGTTCGCATGGTCGCAAGGCGATGTCTCAAGGATAAATTCCTAGGTTGCTGTTCACAAACTATTCACTCACCCTGATCATTCTCCAATTCGCCAGAAGAGAAGAAAGTTTCGCCCCGGAATGCCTGAAAGTCGTAGAAGAAGAGTGGCTAAGCTCATCAAAGCCAATGTTATCAGGGAATCTCACTATCCGGATTGACTTGCCAACGTGGTAGTCGTCCCTAAAAAAGGGGAGAAATGAAGAGTATGTGTTGATTTTACCGACCTCAACAAGGCTTGCCCAAAAGACAGTTTTCCTTTGTCCAAAATTGATTTGATCGTTGATGCAACATCCAAGCATGAGCTCTTTAGCTTTATGGACGCCTTCTTAGGTTATCATCAGATCAAAATGCACCTGCCTGATGTGGAGAAGACTTCTATTATCACGAAGAGAGGACTATATTGCTACGAGGTCATGCATTTTGAGTTGAAGAATGCAGGGGCGATGTACCAGAGATTGGTTAATAAAATGTTTAAAGATATGATTGGGAAGACTATGGAGGTCTACATAGACGACATGCTGGTCAAGAGCGTAAGAGCATCTAATTACATCACCCTCTTAGAAGAGACATTTGGCGTCCTGAGAAAGCACTGCATGATGTTGAACCTTTCCAAGTGCATTTTTGGTGTGTTGTCGGGAAAGTTTCTTGGTTTCTTAGTGACAAAACGAGGAATTGAGGCGAACCCAAACCAGATCCAAGCTCTATTAACAATGAGCTCGCCCAGGAACATACATGAAATGCAATAGTTAATTGGGCGAGTAGCCGCTCTTAACAGATTTGTCTCCAAATCAATGGGCAAGTGTTTATCATTCTTCAAAATCTTGAGGAAGAACAAAACCTTTGAGTGGACAGAAGAATCTGAGGTGGCATTCCAACAGCTTAAGGAGTATCGAATCTCCTCCATTGCTCACAGTTCCTATGATCGGCGAGGAGCTCATCGTATATCTATCCGTCTCACCAACAACAATAAGTGTAGTGCTTATTCGAGAAGAGGACAAAGTTCAAAAATTAGTGTACAATGTCAGCAAAGTTCTGTTAGGAGTTGAAACTAGATACCTGAAGATTGAAAAGCTCGCCTATGCCCTTTTGATTGCCGCTAGGAAGCTTCGCCATTATTTTCAGGCTCATCCCATTGCTGTGCAAACAAATCAACCTCTGAAGCAGATTTTCCAGCGACCTGACACCTCGGGACAACTTCTCAAATGGTCTATTGAACTGAGCGAATTTCTCATCAATTATTGACCAAGGATGGCAATCAAAGCACAGGCTTTGGCTGATTTCATAGCTGAGTTTACATATGATGCTACTCCGGAGCTAGAGATAACTCCCCCCGAGGTGGAACTCCAGAAAAGCCGAGTCAGGAAGATGATCTCGCCAGATGGAAGCTCTTTGTTGATGGGTCATCCAACTAGCATGGCTGTGGTGCAGGACTCGTTCTCCAAACCCCTTTGAGCGAGCAGATGGAATATGCCATGCGTATCGGATTTAAAGCCACCACCAACAAAGTTGAATATGAAGCCCTCGTCGGACTAAGGTTTGCATCAGAATTGGGGTTAGTATTCTTGGACGCCTTCAGTGACTCCCAACTTGTGGTAAACCAAGTTCAAGGAGAGTACCTCACCAAAGATACCAGAATGATGGCCTATCTGGACGAAGTCAAGACCATGTCAGCAAAGATCCAAAATTTCAAGATTCACCAAATCCCTAGAGAAGAGAACAAAAAGGTCAACGCTCTGGCTAACCTTGCCTCAGCCTTTGATTTCATGTCGGATAAAAGTATCCCATTGGAATTCTTACAGAATCCAAGTATTGACATCGCCAAAACCATATGTCAAGCTGCATCAGATCTAACATGGATGAGCGAGATCATCGCATACCTCCGTGATGGAGCGCTACCAACAGATAAGCTCCGAGCACGCCAGATCCAGTATCGAACAACCATATTCTGCCTCATTCGAGGGATATTGTTCAAGAGATCCTTCTCGGGACCACTTCTAAGATGCCTCCAACCTGAAGAAGCAGAATATGTGCTCAGAGAATTCACAAAAGTATATGTGGAAACCACTCAGGGGCGAGATCACTAGTCAGGAAAGCTATTTGTCAAGGATATTTCTGGTCTTAGATGGAACGAGACGAGGCAACCTACACCAGAAAATATGACAAGTGCCAAAGGTTTGCTCTAGTGAGTCATCTCCCCATACCGAGATGGTGCCGATGACCAGCCCAGGGCCGTTTTCCCAATGGGGAATTGACATACTTGGACCTCTTCATCAAGCTCCATTACAGAGGAAGTTCTTGATCATCGCCGTAGATTATTTCACCAAATGGATTGAAGCAGAGCCTGTCGCCAAAATCAAAAATAAGAACACCAGAAATTTCATATGGAAGAGTATCGTTTGTCGATTTGGAATTCCCAAAGTTATCATCTCAGACAACGCAAGATAGTTCAACAATGACGGATTCAAGCTTTTTTGCTCGGACCTCACCATTTCTCATCATTTCTCTTCGCCAGGTCATCCTTAGGCGAATGATCAAGTGGAGGTCACCAACAGAACAATCCTAAGAAATCTAAAGGCGAAATTAGCAAAGTTCAATAGTGAATGGGCAGAAGATTTACCGAGCATACTTTGGGCTTACCACACGACGAGCAGAATCCCTACGAGCGAGATGCCGTACTCGATGGTTTATGGTACATAATCAGTTATACTAATGGAAATAGGCATGTCGACCTTCAGGAGTTCCAAGTTCGACAAGAAGAACAATGAAACCGAGCTAAGGCTCAATCTTGATCTCCTTGCGAAAAGAGGGAGTAAGCTGGGGTACGCCAAGTACTTCAACAAGAGAGTTAAGATCTTTCCTGCATGGTGATTTGGTCTTGAGGAAAGTCAATCTGTCTACAAAGGAGCCCAGTGCTTGGAAGCTCTGTCCTATATGGGAAAACCCCTAAAAGGTTGTCAAAGTATCTAGATTGGGAACCTATTTGCTAGAAGACATGAGTGGGAAGGCATTACCTCATCCTTGGAATGCTGAACGCTTGAAGAAATATTACCAGTAATCTCCATGTTCGCCGTTTGAAGAAGGTCGCCTATGCAGTGTGATATCTCCAAAGTCCTTCTATCGCCAATCTCCTTGTGGTTATGATTGCCCAAATTATGAAAGTTTGCCATAACGTTAATCTCCATATATGTACAATCTTGATCGCCAGATAGTAGATTGCTTGATTATTCATTTCGCCATGGTGAGGTTTAACGTTTGCGCGAGATAAAGCAATTTGAACCCGCCTAAGATCGCCTATTAATCAAGCTCGCCGATTGATCACCATAATTAAGATTGCAATTTGCCTTATTAAGGTGAATGGACTTAATATATTTGCCTTACAGTTGAATTCGCTTGATTCTCCATTTTACGAGATGAAATCATTATGAAATTAATGTCGCCTCTACTATCAACCATTAGAATTAAAGGGTTGATCGCCTAAGTGGAGGTCGCCAATGTTATTTTTTCATTAACTTCTCCTAGCAGTTTTGTTCGCCAAACTTTGTGATATCGCCAATGCAAGCAGAAAATATGCTATAAAGTAAAGAAAGCAAACAGGAAATGGGGATGAACTAGTTTTCATTCATACAAAATTTGGAAAAGATTACATGTCGCCATTATAGAAAATAAGGAAAAAAGAAAGATACAAATGACTAAGGAGAGAAGAGGTCGCCATTATGATCGGTATCCTTCTTCTCCATCTCTTCCCTCTCCTCTAGCTCGTCCTCCTCAAGCAGATCATGATTAATGCCCATGCCTTCAAGGTCTATGCCAAGGTCAGGATGATGGCGACGAAGTTGCTATTTGCAGAATTCAAATCCCTCGCCAAAATATTTGGAGGCTGTTGTTTCAACCACCTCTTGGAAATCATCCGAGGATTTAAACTCCTCAACAACAAGCAGTTTGGAACGAGCTACTCTATTCCTCAGCTCAACAACCAACATCTCCAACTTCGCCAATTTGTCTGCGGTGGCATCCCGCTCATCCTTCGCCTTGGCCAACTTTTCTGCGGCTTGTCGATTTTGGACTTTGAGCTCAACCATCTGTCCTTCTAGGTCGCCAGCAAACTTTTGAGCTCGGGTTATCTCGCCCTCAAGCGATGCGGCCCGACCCTGTTGCAGGGTTCGTCCCTCATCTCCCGACCACGACTAACGAGGGAGGACCTGACAAAACCACCTGAAAGGTACAGAAAATTCACCCAGTGCTTAAGATCACCTTGAAAACGATGAAAATACAGAGTACATAAATTCAAACAGTTACTTGACTAATGATGTGGAAGAACTTAGAGACCACCCGGTCAAGATCCAATTTTTCCACCTCGTCGAAGGTGGAATCACAGCCTCAAGAAGTTTCTCTTCCATGGCAGAACTCCTCAGTATAGTGGCTCTGGACCCCAAGGCAGCCACAGGATTGGCTGAGGTGCCCTCCCCAGCAGCCACTGCACTAGCCGCTTTACTAGCCTCGTAGCTCGGTGGCTCGATGAACTTCCATGTCACCTTATTTTGGGTTGCCAATGGCTACGTGGTTCCCTTGTCCTTAGCAACGGAAGATGAATTCCCCTTACTGGGCGAAGTGTTAGAGACCTCCTTAGGGCGCTTTTCGCCAATGACCACCCCGTTCTCCGCAGGAGTGGACTTCGCCGCCGAGATCTTGCCCTTGGATTCCCCCACCTTTTGGGCGAGCTTCTTGAAGCTAATTCTCCTCGACATAACTGCAAATGAAAACTAATGTCAATACAAGAAAGAGGTAAAATACTTGGAGAAGAAGGAGACAGTATCATCCGATCTAAGCTCGAAAGGAAGCCGTAGGTCTGGCTAGCCCTCCGACTTAGAGCTCAAGCTTGAGCTCAAACTGAACGGTCCTAAGCCCAAAACGGGATCTCAGAATTTTCCCCCTAGGAGTCTCAACAATATCATATCAGGAAGGGGAGGTAAGATTTTCCTCATCCTCTTCCTAGCAGTCCCTAAGTACTTCACCGAGTCATCTCGGGAGTGTTCACCTCGGGAGTGATGAGACTCACCCTCGTCGCTAGCAACAATAGCAGCGCCATCTATAGACTTGTCCTCGGCATTCTCTCTGCCACTGGACGCCATCCCTTTGCGATCAAAGGCGAAGCACTTTTCAAACGTCTTGGAGCTGAGGACTATTGAAACCTTTAAGAATCCTCCCGACCCTAGTTTCCTAAAAAAACCTTCTAAACCTCCAATCTTCGAGGTCGGTCAAGATGGGCAACTTGTTGCAGCGTTTGCCTGGAAAATAAAAAGCACTTGATTAGTTAGAGGCAAGATGCTATACTTGAATAATGAAATAACAAAGTGCAAAATGGAGACTAACCTGGGGTGCTCCATGATCTCGAGACCCGCGAAACTCTTTCCTCTCGAGATATGCTTGGAGAAAATTCCTAATCGTCCCCCAAGATGAAGAATAACCTCCTCTTCCACCCCTTGACATTGCTGGGGATCCCTTGACCACGGTCTTACCCAACCTCGCCTTGAAATAGAGCCACCCCGAGTTTGGCTTCAGAGTTTTGAACAAACTAAAAAGGCACCTAAACTCGTTGAGGGATAACGCGCCCTTGTAATAATGGCATACCACCAACACGCAAACAACACTTCGCCAAGCATTGAGGGAAAGTTGGGCAGGGCAGATGTTATAAAAGTTCAAGATTTTCCTAATGGTGGGGTGTATTGGGAGCTGTAGGCTGGCATGGAAGGCAGCTTCATAGAAAGCTACCTCGTCCAAGCGAGTAGATAATATAGTCTCGCCCTCTTTGGGAAGCTTGACCTGGATCCCAGGAGGAAAGGAATACAATTCTCTCAGTGTCATAATGTTAAATTCCTTTTCAAGGGAAGTGCGATTGTCTCTCGACACTTCCCCCTTGGTCAGAAGGTTCGGCTTGAGGAGGCGATTCCTCTGGAGGGAAAGAAGGGAGTTGGTTAACTTCATCCGCCATGTATGATTTCTCTCCTAAATGGTCTGATATCCAGGAGGGCAACAAATTATCTAAGTCTCCTACGTCGGCTCTACAGGACATACACTACATAAACAGAAGTAGAAAACAAAGTGAGTTGTTGGTACTTACTGAGCTAAGGGTGAGGAGGCGAGGGCGAGGTGAACGTCAGAGCAGAGACAACACTTTGTTATCACAGGAAGCAGAATAGTACACGATGGTGGAGCCCCTTATTTATAGGAAGCACCAAGGGTTGAGATCTATTAACTTCGATGGCCAAGATCACGCAATGCTTCGAGGTCCTAGGTCAAAACTGCCTTTCCTGCCAAAATGTCATTCCACCATTAATGCTCTCATTTGCGTGTCCACCTGTGGAGGTGTGCCATATCATTACATGCCTACGTCATCAAAATAGAGCTACTTGATTTGTTACTCGAAATTACCAAGTGTTTCACCTTGGCATCTCAAGTAGGGGGGACCACGTCTCTAATATCTATTGTGGTCATCATTCACCAAAAGGATCTCATCACCTCCACTAGTGCTCATATTGCCAATCTCTGTAAGATCGCCACTTGTTCTCCACCTCGCCTATGGGCGAGATTGAGTACTTCGCCTGTTCAAAGACCACCTCTATGAGACTCCTTCTCCACCACGTCGCCTATAATTGCAGTTTATTCTCCAAATGGCATCTCCTTATTTTATCTCCAATAACTACGGGATATCTTTCCATATTTATCACCCCAAGGATTTCACCGTAATCTTCTCGCACGGCTCTCCATTTTTCAACTATAAAAAAACCGCTCCCTCCATCACAAAAAGGTATGCAACTTATGACTAAACCCTTGCATATTCACTCTAAGAGCTCTGGTGTTTTGCTTTACCTAGCTTATATTCGCCTAGGTTTGATCTTCACGCCAGAAGGGTTTTGAGCAGCCTCACCCGGCCGGTTACATTAGTTCTTTTGTGCAGGTCGCCCGAGTCATTGCCGAGGTCAAGTACCAAGGTCACGAGCAATTCTGATTGTTGGTTGCTCGCCCCAGTATTTCTACCACAACAAATTCTTCTCTCACCTTGGTGGATGTAATTACACTGTCAAATCTTGTACTTACTGCTATATTTTTTTTCTGTTTGCTGCTATCACAGTCAGCTCCATAGGGTTCAGTTTTTGCAGTTTCAATCGTGTTAGAAATGGTTTCTTGTTCTTGTTTTGAACTTCATATCTGCTATTTTTCTTTTGAAATATTTAAATTTGCAACAATGTTTCATAGCGTTCGGAATTTCAAAAACTAATTTTCTGAAACTTTACTTCATATATGCTCTAAGAAGTTGGGTACCTTTGGATGCTGAATAAAAGTTCTAATTTATCATCTTGCTCCTTTGAAGCTACAAAAGAAGCGTCCAAGCAGGATCTCTGAATTGGAATCTCAGATTTCTCAACTTCAGGAGGATCTGAAGAAGGCGAAAGCCCAGCTAAGTACTTCGGAGTCATGGAAGTCGAGAGCCGAGAAAGAGGCCGAGGACTCCAAAAAACAGCTGCTAGATGTGTCTTCTAAGCTTGAAGAGTCACAAAAGCAGCTTTCGGAGCTTTCTGCTTCCGAAGAGGCCCATATTGCCGAGATTCAACAGCTAAAAATGGTAACTGAATCTGAGGCTGCACAAGCAGAGCTCCAGAGCTTGGAAGAAAACCTGGCAGAAACTCTCTCTCTCGTGGAGGACATGAAAAATCAGTTACGAGATTGCAAGGAATCGGAAGCTCGGGCCCAAGCACTTGTTCGTGAGACTTTGCTGCAACTCGAAACAGCAAAAAAGACCGTTGAGACCCTCAGATCGGATGGTATGAAAACCAACAAAGCTTACGATTCAATAGCTTCAGAGTTGGATCAATCAAGGGCACGCGTGGAATCACTCGAAGGACTTGTTCACGAACTTAATTCTGGTGGTGTTATTACAGAAAATGAAGAGATTGGGAAATCAATGCAGCTCGAGGCGGAGCTTACTTCTGTTAAGGCTGAGTTAGGTCAGTTAAGAACTGCACTAGAAACTGCTGAGGTCAAATACCATGAAGAACAAATTGAAAGCATTCTAAAGATCAGAAGTGCTAATGAATTGGTGGAGCAGATTAAGTCTGAATCGAGTGTGAGAGAGGTGGAACTAAATAAAACAAAAGCTGACGTTGAGCAGTTGAAGGCAAATTTGATGGACAAAGAAACTGAGTTGCAAGGTATTTCGGAGGAGAATGAGGGGCTGCACATGAAGCTCGAGAAGAGCCTACCATGCAAGAGAGAATATGAACTGGAAAAGGAACTGAAGAAATTGAAGGAAGACGTTGCAGATTTGAAGGCGAATTTGATGGATAAGGAGACTGAATTACAGAATATATCAGAGGAGAACGAGACGTTGAAATTGGAAATCAAGGGCAGGGAAATGGACGAGGGTAAAGCGAACAATGAGATTGTCAGTGAGTTAGAGGCAGCGAGGGCTGCGGAGAGAGAGGCGCTTATGAAGCTTGGTTACATGTCGGAGGAAGCAGAGAAAAGTAACCGGAGGGCGGCGAGGGTGGCGGAGCAGTTGGAGGCATCACAAGCGGCAACTTCGGAAATGGAGGCGGAGTTGAAGCGGTTGAAGGTGCAATCTGACCAGTGGAGGAAGGCGGCAGAGGCTGCGGCAGCAATGCTTTCATCCGGTAACAATGCGAATATAATTGGAAGAACAGGGAAGTTTAGTTCGCCCGATTCTGAAGACATTGATGATGATTTGCTGAAGAAGAAAAACAGGAACGTGCTGAAGAAGATTGGGGTTTTGTGGAAGAAGCCACAGAAATAGAATCAGCGGTAATTTGACCTAGTTGGTATCGTTTTTGTTTTTTATTTTCTGTTTTCTGTCTTTGTTTTCCTGAAAACACAGATAACTTTTTTATTGAACTGTTTCGAAACCTGCTTTTTGGGAAACCATTTTTTTTTCTTCAAATATTCGAAAACTATTTCTGCTAAAAAATGACTGCTATGAAACCAATGGGCATTTTTTGTTTCCAAACACTTTATGTTCAGAAAATAGCAAAATCCAGCTTCTTAGTTCATATTGTTCATAATTTTGATGTAGCTACACTTGTATAGCTAAGATACCTGGCAAATCTTGCAGGGACTGGAGATCAGCAAAATCCAGGACACTTGTATTGTAATGTGAGACAACGTTGGGTCGGTCATTTTATGACTTAGTAACTATGATTTCATCGATCATTTGTAGGTTTTTCTGCCTTTGAGTTGTAGGGTAAATAATTATGATTTTGAGAAAAAACC
>BRYE01000013.1:13350000-13357500 GCA_030159115.1 Actinidia arguta var. hypoleuca | reverse complement strand
GGTCCAGCACGCCATCTAGGGGCCCCTTCTTCTGGTCCTGGGGAGGGGAGCTCGCCCTCGTTGGGTACAGCTCTTGGTCCGAGGGACTCCATTTTGGGTAGCCCTTCGGTGGCCGAGAAGATCCTTCGAGGGGTAATCCCTCCTACTGATCAAGAGAAGGTGGGGCAGCTTTCTCTGGACCAGACTGCCTCGAAATTTTTCCAAGCTCTCGGACAGGTATTATTTTGATACTAACTTCTATTTGTTTTATCTTTGTTAAATATGATCGTTTTGATCTGATTAGATTTGTTTGTAACAGGCGCTTATGTTCGGATCTTCTTTGGCAGTGAAGAGCAGGGAGACCGTTGAGGAAGCAAGCCTTCAACAAGGGCGAGTTGCCTCTTTGGATACTAAAGTTTCTCGCCTTCAGAAGTTGTCCGCCGATCTAGAGCAGCAACTGGCCGAGGCGCGAGCTCGGGAACAGCAGGTCGGCGACGAGTTTGCCAAACTTAAGGCTGAAAGGGACACCTTCTCCGATAGTCTGGCAAAGGGAGGGCTTCTGGTCGAGGATTTGAGGGTAAGAGTGGAACATGCGGGGAAGCTGGTTGTTGAGGAATTTAAATCCTCGTCGGATTTCGCCGAGGCTGTCGAAACCTCATCCTCGAAGTATTTTGGCGAAGGGTTTGATTTCTGCAAACGTCAGATTCGCCACCACCATCCCGACCTGGACATAGACTTGGAGGAGATGCGTCTCGATATCGACCTGCTTGCCTTGGAGGATGAAGAAGAAGGGGAAGGGAGCGAGGAAGAAACGGTTGAAAAAGGAGATGCGAATCCTCCGGGCGACGCAGATCCTCAAGGCAATGACAACCCTCCCCCTTTACCATAAACGTAAAATGTACACTTGGATTATATTTGAATATAAATGTTGATTTTCTCCTCGGCAATTTTGAATGAATATAATTTTTTTTTGCAAGTTCGGCGATGTTCAATACTTTAGTTTGTGTATCCTTACATAATTCTTTGACTAATGGCGAACTAGGATAGGAGAGGTCATCTTCCAGTGACCTGGCAACTTTTAATTTTGGCGAGCAAGATGTCTTCATTAAATGATGAATGACGTTCTTGATTAGGCGACCAAGAAGCCTCCATCTTTTGATGAACTGGCGATCTTGATTAGGCGACCAAGATGCCTCCGTCATCTTTTGATGAACTGGCGATCTTGATTAGGCGACCAAGATGCCTCCATTTTCAATGAACTGGCAATCTTGAATAGGCGACCAAGATGCCTCCGTCATCTTTTAATGAACTGGGGATCTTGAATAGGCAATCAAGATGCTTCCGTCATTTTTCAATGAACTAGCGATCTTGATTAGGCGACCAAGATGCCTCCGTCATTTTTCAATGAACTGGTGATCTTGAATAGGCGACTAAGATGCCTCTGTCATCTTTTAATGAACTGGCGATCTTGAATAGGCGACCAAGATGCCTCCGTCATTTTTCAATGAACTGACGATCTTGATTAGGCGACCAAGATGCCTCCGTCATCTTTTGATGAACTGGCGATCTTGATTAGGCGACCAAGATGCCTCCGTCATCTTTTGATGAACTGGCGATCTTGATTAGGCGACCAAGATGCCTCCGTCATCTTTTGATGAACTGGCGATCTTAATTAGGCGACCAAGATGCCTCCGTCATCTTTTGATGAACTAGCAATCTTGAATAGGCGATCTCCATCCTGCACTTTGTTATTGAAATAAACTGGAGAAGTTTTATTACTCGGAATAAAATTTAGGAGTTACAAGTATTTCGCCCAGGGGAGTTGTTATTGGAAATATTTCTTCAAATGCTCAGCGTTCCAAGGATGGGGGAGTGCTTTTCTGTTCATGTCTTCCAGCCAATAAGTTCCTGGTCTAGTTACCTTGACGACCTTGTAAGGGCTTTCCCATGTTGGTCTTAATTTCCCAGCATTTGGCTCTTTTGTTGATAGGAAAACTTTTCGCAGAACTAGGTCGCCAGGTAAGAATGATCTGTGTTTGACTCTCTGGTTGAAATATTTGGCGACCTGATGCTTATAAGCTGCTTGGTGTATGCCCGCTTGTTCCCGTTTTTCATCAAGGAGGTCAAGGTTGAGTCTCAACTCGCCTTCATTGCTATCCTTGTCAAAGTTTGAAGTTCTGAAACTAGGCATTCCGATTTCGACAGGTATTACTGATTCAGTTCCGTAAATCATGGAATAAGGCGTTTCACCAGTAGGAATCCTGCTGGTCGTGCGATATGCCCATAAAATGCTCGGCAAGTCTTCCACCCACTCTCCTTTGGATTTCTCTAATCTTGTTTTTAGATTTCTTAAGATGGTCCTGTTGGTGACCTCTACATGGCCATTGGCTTGAGGGTGACCAGGCGAGGAGAAATGATGCGAAATGGCGAGGTCCGAGCAGAATTTTTTGAAGCCATCATTGTCGAATTGTCGGGCATTATCTGAGATGAGAATTTTGGGAATTCCAAACCGGCATATGATACCCTTCCATACAAAATTCTTTGTATTTTTTTTGGTGATTCTTGCTAACGGTTCTGCTTCTACCCACTTTGTGAAGTAATCAATAGCTACGATTAAGAACTTCCTCTGTAATGGAGCTTGAGGAAAAGGCCCTAGTATGTCGATCCCCCATTGGGCGAATGGCCACGGGCTGGTAATTGGCACCATCTCAGTATGGGGAAGGTGGATGGATGGAGCGAACCTTTGGAATTTGCCACACTCCCTGGTGTATTTTGCTGCATCCTGTCCCATCTGGGGCCAGAAGTAGCCTTGGCGAATCGCCTTCCGTACCAGCGATCTCGCCCCCGAATGATTTCCGCAGATGCCTTTGTGGATTTCTCTCATCACATAATTGGCTTCCTCAGGTCGGAGACATCTTAGGAGGGGACCAGAGAAGGATCGTTTATATAAAATTCTATGAAGCAGGCAGAACCTTGCAGATCTATGGCGAATTCGGCGAGCTTGGAGTTTATCGGCCGGGAGTGTACCGCTCTGAAGGTAGGCAACGATATCATCCATCCAGGTCGGGTTCGTTACTGTAGTACAGATGGATTTGGCGACCTCAATGCTTGGTTTGGACAAGAATTCCAAAGATATAGTTCTGTCTGATATAAAATCAAAAGTTGAAGCGAGATTGGCTAGGGCATCTACTTTTCTGTTTTCTTCTCTGGGGATCTGTTGAATGGTGAACTTTTTGATCTTTTGAGTTAAGCATTTGACTTCATCCAAATAAGTTGCCATCCGTACGTCCCTGGCGAGGTAATCTCCCTAAACTTGGTTGGCCACTAATTGAGAATCACTGTAGGCTTCAATTGACTGGACTCCCAATCTTGTGGCGACCCGTAATCCGGCGAGGAGTGCTTCGTACTCAGCTTCATTGTTGGTGACTTTAAACCCTATTCGTATAGCGTATTCCATCTGTTCACCCGTCGGAGTTTGGAGAACAAGCCCTGCACCGCATCCGTGTTGATTGGAAGACCCATCTACAAACAATTTCCATTTGTCAAGCGTTTCCCCCGAGCTGTCGAGACTATTCTCCGAGCTTCTGAGGTCATTTTCCAAGTTACGAATCTCTGCCTTCGAGAATTCTGGATCAGGCTCGTGAGTGGATTCAGCCACGAAGTCGGCTAAAGCCTGGGCTTTTATTACCGTCCTCGGTTTGTAATTAATATGGAATTCGCTTAACTCAATGGACCATTTCAGGAGTCTCCCTGAAGTATCTGGTCGTTGAAGAACTTGTTTCAACGGTTGATCAGTTAGCATGGCGATAGGATGGGCTTGAAAATAATGGCGAAGTTTTCTGGCGGCGATCAGGAGGGCGTAGGCGAGCTTTTCAATCATTATGTATCTGTTCTCAGCACCCATCAGGACCTTACTAACATAGTATACCGATTTTTGGACATGGTCCTCTTCTCGGATGAGCACGGCACTTACTGCTGTGGGCGAAACGGTGAGGTATATGAACAATTCTTCCCCCGTAGTCGGAACCACAAGCAGAGGAGGTGACCCTAAATACTTTTTGAGCTGTTGAAAAGCTTCTTTCGATTCTTCTGTCCACTAAAAATTTTGATTTTTCCTTAAGATTTTAAAGAACGGTAAACATCTGTCCGCTGATTTGGAAACAAATCTGTTGAGGGCGGCAACCCGCCCAGTTAACTGCTGGACTTCACGGATATTTTTGGGCGAGCTCATCCCGAGCAGAGCTTGAATTTGGTCCGGATTAGCTTCAATTCCACGTTTGGTTACCAAGAACCCTAAGAATTTTCTGGATGATACGTCAAAAATGCATTTGGAAGGATTTAACATCATCCTGTGTTTCCTCAGAATGTTGAAAGCTTCTTCAAGGTGGGCGACGTGCTTTGCTGCTTCAAGGCTTTTCATGAGCATGTCGTCTATATATACTTCAATGATCTTTCCAATCAGCTCTTTGAACATCTTGTTTACCAATCTTTGATAAGTAGCCCCAACGTTTTTAAGACCAAATGGCATGACCTTGTAGCAATACAATCCTCATTCCGTGATAAATGAAGTTTTTTCTACGTCGGGGGGAAACATCTTGATCTGGTGATATCCGGAGAAGGCATCCATGAAGTTGAGAAGCTCGTGTTTAGATGTGGCGTCGACTATTAAATCAATTTTTGGTAGTGAAAAACTGTCTTTTGGTCATGCTTTGTTGAGATCAGTATAGTCCACGCATATTCTCCACTTCCCTCCCTTTTTTTGGGCGACGACGACATTAGCTAACCATTTCGGGTAGTGGGCTTCCTTGATAACTTTAGCTCTGATGAGTTTGGCGACCTCTTCGTCGATAACTCGAAGCCGCTCGGGGACGAATTTTCTTCTCTTCTGGCGAACTGGAGGATTAGCCGGATTGATCTATAATTTATGCATGGCGACCTGGGATCTATCCCCGGGACGTCGCCTTGGGACCAGGCAAAAACATCGAAGTTTCTTTTTAAGAATTCCACTAAAGCACTGCGCAGTTCTTTGGTAAGTTCTGTTCCGATCATAACGTGGCGATCAGGATATTCCGGATGTATGGAAATCGGGGTAGTTTCTTCAAGGGGTTTAGTGTTTTCGGTTTCTCGGGGATCCATCAAGACAACCTGTTCCACCTCGTCCCTCAGAGGTTCCATCTCGCCATCGTAGATCGATAATTGCTATTGGGCATTCTGCACTGGGGGGTCTCGATCTTCATAGCCGAAATGAAACATTGTCTGACCACTTTCTGGTCGCCCTGCACTTCACCCACTCCTATCGAAGTGGGGAACTTCATTTTCAGGTGATAGGTTGAGGTGATCGACCTAATTCCGCCTAGAGTTGGGCGACCTAAAATGGCGTTGTAGGGGGAAGGGCAATCAACCACGATGAAGTCCTGCCAAACGGTAGTTTGGCGAGGTTCTGTCCCCAAAGTAACCGGCAACTTAACCCATCCCAGTGGATGAGTCAGATTTCCTCCAAATCCACCAAAGGTGTCAGGAAGGGCTGCAATTTGTCGAGCCCTATCTTCATTTTTTCGAATGCGGAGATGAACAGAATGTCGGCCGAGCTACCATTATCGACCAAAATTCTTTGGATGATAAAATTGGCAATGATGGCTGAAACGACTAGGGCGTCGTCATGAGGCAGGTGCAGGCCTTTCAGGTTATCATTGTTGAAGGTAATTGGTGGGTGGACATCGGCTATTGGCGAGGAGAGGTTGTAAACTTCTGCGGACAGCATGTCTGCACTTCTGGCATGCCTTTTTCTGGATGAATTCGAACTTCCTCCGGATCCAAACCCGCTGTGTATTACCTGAATATTTCCAGCAGTAGGTCGATTGTTGCCGTACCTTCTTTCCGGTGAATTGGGGGAAGGGCGATCAACGTACTTCCTCAGATACCCTCGTTTGATGAGGTCGGCTATTTGCTCCTTTAGATGAAAACAGTCTTCGGTGTTATGGCCATGGTCTCGGTGAAACTCGCAATATTTGTTTTTATTCCTCTTTCGGGGATCAGTCTTGATTTTTGAGGGCCACTTGACGAACTCTTCATGCTTGATTTCTGTGAGGACTTGGGCAATAGGAGCATTAAGCGGAGGTAACACTAGCTCCGTGTGGCGAGGTGGAGTACGAGGTCGCCTGTCATTGGTTCCCCTCGAGTCTCGATTAGGCTTCTTGCTCCTCCGTTCATCGTCCCTATAATCGGATCGCCTTGTATCAGGCTCTTTCCTCTTATGGTCCTCCTTTCCTCTTCGCCTCCGTTTTGCTTCGGCCAACTCCTCCGCGGCGATGTACTTATTCGCTTTACTTTGAAGGATGGACAATGTCTCCGGAACGTTCTTGGACAGAGAATCGAATAAGGGACCTGGGCGAAGCCCCTCCATCATTGCCATGACGACCACTTTGTCACTGGGATCTTCAACTTCTAATATGGTCTGGTTAAATCGTTTCACATAATCTTTCAAGTTCTCCGTTTCCTTCTGGTGTATGGTGAAAAGATAGGATGCATTCTTCTGCCTTACCCTGCAGCTTATGAAATTAGCAACGAAAAGTCTGCTCAGTTCACCAAATGAATCTATGGTTTCGGGAGTCAACTTTCGGAACCACGACCTCGCCGACCCCTTCAATGTAGCAGAAAAAACTTTACACATGACTTCGTCCGAGTAACCCTGGAGATGCATCAGACTTTTGTAAGAATCCAGGTGATCCATAGGATCCGTTTTGCCTTCATAGATCCCGAGCTGAGTAGGCAGTTTGAATCTGGATGACACCTTGGTTCTCATTATCCTCTGGGTAAAAGGTGGTTCAGTTTTCCTGATCAAAGCGTCTAAAGTTATTGGGGCACCGGTCCCCATGTTGATGGCGTCCAGTCGAGCGTCCAGGTCCCTAATTTTCTGGGAAGTGGATATATCTTGTTCCTGATGGACCCGTCGAAGAGATCTACCTCGCCTACCTTCTTCGCTTTCTAGTCCTGGCGTCTTGCTGGATGATGAACCTAGTGATGGGCTTCTTGGGCTTCTTTCTCGTCGAGGGTGAGGGCTAGGAGAGAGATGGCGTCTGTCTTTTCCGGTGCTATGGTGACTTTGGGATACATTCCCTGATAGATGAGAGCGACGAGGAGCCGGAGGAGGTGGTGGTGGTTGATTATTCGTGGTGAGGTGCTGTATAAGGAGGGCTTTATTTTCGTTCATGATTCTCATCTGTTCAGCCATCCCTCGCATCTCATAATGGAGGCTTTTTAGATCTGGAGCTTGGCTAGTGTTGGCCATTGGACGAGCTCTATTATCCAAAGGGCTGCTAGTGCTTGGTCTGGATAATAGTCGGTTGCGCAGGTGCATGGGATCACGAGAACTATCGTTCTCACAAACGGCGCCAAACTATTGTGGTAAAAATCTGGGAGAGCAACCAACAGTCAGAATTGCTCTTCGGCCTCGGCACTGGACCTCGGCTAAAGCTAGGCGACCTGCACAGCAATGAGTCAAAAGTAATCGACCGAGGTGAG
>BRYE01000013.1:13337500-13342500 GCA_030159115.1 Actinidia arguta var. hypoleuca | reverse complement strand
CCCTATGATTGGCGTCGTCTATGAAAAATCGATTATAGATATTCGCAAAACCATTCTTGATGGCATCGCAAAGTAGTAATTGCTCAAACAGTCGTGAAACTCATAAGGAGACCTCTTATACACCCAAAACTCTTAGGCATAGAGGGGTAAACTACTGGAGGATGCATAGAGGGGGGCTAGGGCCACCTCTGGGTAGAACCCAGATCGGTTGCTCCCTAGAAGAGCAAACGGTCAAGATATAACCATCGAGCACTTGCAAAGCTAGTTGGCCAAACTGACGTAGATCATGATTGACAATAGGTTGATGAGGCCGGCCAAAACCGTTGTGCCAGGGTAAACTGAAGGCTGGGTCAAGGAACCGACCTTACCTCCTCGGGAAGGTCAAGACAAGAAGCAATGTAAAACTCACATGAGTGTGGATAGCCAAATTGACAGTAAGACCATGGAGATGAGCAAGCGGAGAAGGTCACCTGAGTGAACCAAGTCCAGGGTGGATCTCTGAGATATACTCAATGCCAAACGAAATCAAGAAGGATATTTGCGTGCCAAACTCAATGGCCGTAAGCAAGGTTGTTCCTGTGGGTTCGGTGAACAGCACAACGAAGGAGATTTGCGTGCCAAACTCAATGGCTACAAGACAGTGGCCGTAAGCAAGGTTGTTCCTGCGGATTCGGTGAACCGCACAACCTACAGCGAGCAAAGGGAAACTACCCCTAGGTACCAGACTCCATTCTCTCAAGAAATCAAGGGACTGGACCTACCGAAGAAATTTACACCACCGAGGTTTACTTTGTACAATGGAAAGTCAGATTCGAGATTCCACGTCAGGCAGATGATGGCCCTTTGAAATCATATGGATGCCCTGATGTGTTGGGTGTTCCCGTCAAGCTTGGGGGACCTTGGGCTGAAGTGGTTTGACAAGCTGCCTGTAGGGTCGATCAAGAACTTCCACCAGCTGATCAAGTCATTCATATCCCAGTTTATGATCAATACAAAGGTGCTGAAAGGCATAGGTTCTCTTTTGACACTAAGAAAAGGCAAGAATGAGACAATCTGCAACTACAACAAGCGGCACTGGGAAACCTACAACGAGATTGAGGAGTGCTCTGAGGAGTTGGCAGTGGCAAGCTATAAGCTCAGGCTGAGTCCTGGTGAGAGGCTCTGGGAAAATTTGACGCTCAACTCTCCAATCGACCTTTGGGACCTCATGTCCCAGGTTGAGATGTTCGTCCAACTAGAGGACGACATTAAGCAGGCGGAGAAAGCTACAGGGATTACTACTAGGGGAGAGGGTCCACACTAGAAGCTAAAGAAAATCTCGGTTGACTACTAGAGTCGGGTGAGGCAAGGGATCAACATGGTCTTCAAAGAACCAATCCACCAACTCCTCGCCCATAGCCGAGACAACCTTACTTCAAGAAATTCGAACCCATGGGGGGAGACCCCAAGAGGCATAACGAAAGGTGAAAGTGCTCCTTCCACAAAGAAAAAGGACATAAAATAGATAATTGTTGGGCTACTAAGGTTTTCCTGGACCAGCTAGTTCTAGACGAGCACCTGAAGGAGTTCGTTGATGAAGACAAGACCCGAGCAGAGAAGGCCGAAACTAAACCCAATCCAAGTTTGGCCGAGTTGATGATGAGACAGAATGGACTGCAAATGAAAAAGAGGATTTGTCCTTGGGCACTATTCACATGATCGGGGGGGCCAACATCACTCAAATCTTGAGAATAGAATTCGGGAAGAGATCCGAATGATAAAATAAATGCACAAGGTTCTCTTAGTCCATTCACCGACTAAGAAGCCGAGGCTAGCAGCGTCTAAACTAGGGAGCATCACGTTCACCTAGGCCAACCTAAAAATGGTGCAACATCCTCATTCTTGGTCATCTAGCTTAGAATAAATAATTATGACGTGAAAAGGATCTTGGTGGACACAAAAAGTTCTGTTGAGGTGATGTACTATGACCTTTTTAAATAGCTTAAACTTCAGATCAGACCTCAGCAACCTGTCTGCCATAGTTGTCCCCCATCTCGACTGATCCTCTTATTGAAAACTCGCTCGTAAACGAGGCCACATGCCATCGCCCGAATCCCAGCAAGTGTAGCTTCAGAAGCAACAACCTTGCCTTGAGCCTGGGTTTCAGCCAGCGTGAACTCGGGTTCCAAGCCATCAATTTTCTTTTTAGCCCTCTTAAGCTCGGCTGACTGTTCTTTCATGCAATTCGAGAAGACAGCTGCTCTCTAGAGGCATTACAGAGCAAAACACAAAAAACATCAAGTATCAGAAGTGTAATTTGAACGCACTGAGGTCACGACTCTTACCTGAACTTGCTGCATCACTAGTAGATCCCCGATCATGTCTAAGGCTTCCTCAGTGGGGGCAGCAATGTCATTTGGTAGCAAGACAGCATGCACCAGGGCAATGCTGATGTTATGATCTTGGGCGGAATTAGCCATTGTCACTTGCCTAACGAGCTCACAAGCGGAGAACTTGGGCTTCCAAAGCTCAATTGTTGTACCCGAGCTCGTCTCCTATGCCTTCCTCTTGATCCTTTTAGACGTACCCACCATGGGCTCCTTCCCTTTCCTCTTGACAAGAGAAGGAGCATCCGATGGGCTGAGTTCAACCCCTAAGTTCACCTCGGCCAGCCCCACGATCGAAATAATGGTTTGCGGAGGAACCTGGCTAATGGGGGGAGCTATTATGGTGGGAGGATCAATGGTCGGAGTAGCATTCTTCTTCAGATTCTTGAACCTCATGTCAGAATTACTAGCCTCCCTAAAAAGATGCGCAATTTTAGCCCCTCACTAGCCAAAGTGGAGCATGGGTGAAGTCATCGGAATGCTCGTTGTCCGAGCTCAAAATTGAAATGGGAAGGACCGCAACCTCTGGTTGAACCACGGGGATAACCTTGCTTTGATTTATATTAAGAACAAGCTGACTAATAGTCTCGTCACTTTCTTCCTCCTCACTACAAACGGGATCTAGGGAGTTGTAGCTAAACGAACTCGAGGTTGAGCCTTCTTCAAAACCTTATACTCATGCTAGGGGGTGGTGTGTTAAGATCGCTTCGGGTGTCTCTGGGCTGAAGGCATCAAAACACGGAGCTTGGCCTTCGACTCACAAGGGAGGGATAAAGATCCTTTCAGACTGCTCGAACTTGCGCATAATCTTGTGCTGGTAGATCGGCTCGTACAAGAGAAGGAACGGATACCTCCCTAGGCTCCTGCTAGTTATTGGAATCCTAGATAGCCTCTTTGCATTGCTCAAAATAGCATTTAAACTTATCATTAAAGTCTGCACAAACAGCACAAACAAATATCAGTATCAGCGTAAAAAAAATTCACAAAGCATGAAGAGTACAAACTTGATGCGAGAAATACTTACTATCAAGAAGACGATTGTTGAACCTCGGGAACAACCAGAATCCGTCATCACCAGCCCAAAACTCCCACTTACCCGAAATCCAAATGAACTCGTCGAGGAATAAATCTTTGTTTGAGGCCAGTCAGGATGCCTAAGACGTAGGTAATGATTACCTTGTAGTAAAGGATTGCCTGACTCGTTTTTTTGGTCGTACTATAGTGTAGACATGCAGTAGATCCTCAACATCGAAGGGCTTCTCCAATAGGAACATCAGCGTGTCCACCGCGAGCATGATTCGGATGAAGTTAATAATACCTGCATGAAAGTAAGGTGGCAGCACACCATCACTTCCTTCAGCAGAGGACTAATTAGGAATCGGAGCCAGGCCTAGTAGATCAGCCAAATCCGAACTTGTGGTTCGGATTGTCCACCATTGTGTGGGGAATATTGTTCAGCCCGGGATGCTCTATTTGGACATCTACGGGGATGCCGTATGTTCTCCTAAACCTTTCCAAAGCCTCATCGTCACGGACCAACAGCTGAGCTCAGTTCAACTCCATGTTTTGAAAACAAAAACAAGTCAATTAGAATGAGCTCAGCTAGCCATTTGTCATGAGATTTTGGGAGTGGATTCAGATGAGCTTGATAAGAGCACCAAACCCTGCCCTGTCATGGCTATCTATTGGACAGTTATCAGACCCTTCCTCTACCTCAAATTGATCTCAATAGCAGAATGGCCTAAGGGAAAAAACCCTAGGTTCACTAATCCTATTGGGCAACCCGAGCCCGCTTCATCGACAAAGACAGGTCAAGGATGACCTAGCTCACAGAGATACAAAGTTCCAACAGTGGCGGACAAGCCAAAATTGGAAAACCAAACACAAACAACAGCAGACCAGCAAAAACAAAAAAGTTGAATACAATAACAAAAAGCTCATGAAACATAGTATGTATTTGAGTACCAAAAGCTCATCGAGGGCTAAGCTCAGAAGGCAATTGACAGCGTGAAGATCGAAAATCAATCAACAGAAATCGAAACGATGGCCGAAAAGGTCGTCGAACGGTTGCAACAAGATAGAGGGGTGCACTTCCTATCTCTAGAATGCTCTCGAAAGTTAGAAACACAGTAGTGGAGAATGGAAGCCAAACAAACACCAAATAAGAAAAGTGAAGAGGCGGGAAAAAAGCCAAAATGTGTCTTAGTGGGCCGTGGAGATACACGCTAGTAACTACCTCTCAGAACTCACGTGCATGTGGCAACCGTTCAATCGTGCGTCCACACCAAACGAGCTCTTGGGGTCCGAGAGGGACTTCAGCGCATGAACTCGAACTGCCCGCAGCCTAACCAAACTTAGACGCGTGTCTCCAATATTTATGGGGTAATGACAGACCCAAACGGAGGAAAGACAGCTAGCAGGCACAAGCTTCACCACTAAGCAACTCACAAAGAACAAACACGTCCAACTCACATGACCTCAGTGAGCATCGACCCAACTCATGCGAACTAAAGGACAATTATGAGGGGACAAATTATACAATTACGTGATTTGTCCTTGCTAGGGCAGGGACCTCCACAGCGCTATTCTTCTACATCGGAGCTCGGTGTAGATACTATTTAGCACTGGTCTCGC
>BRYE01000013.1:13320000-13325000 GCA_030159115.1 Actinidia arguta var. hypoleuca | reverse complement strand
GTCCGTCGATCAAGTTTATTTCCCTTTTTTTTTTATTTAAACCAATTAAGGCTTGGTTTGGATAATAATTTCATCACAAAATGGATTAATTTTGTCTTTTATATATTTTTTTCATCCTTCTGCTAAAATTTCTACTTTAATTTTTAGATTTTTTTTGTGTAGAGGAATTAAAAAAGTAAGATAAATTCAATTTATTTCAAATCGGGACAGTGTAGTTGTTCGTCAAAATGTTTAGATTTGTAAAAGTTAATTCTTTACAACAAATTTTAAAAGTATCAAAATTGTTATAACTTATTAGTATCAACTATTAAATTGTTATTGAAAATGTTTTTAACCCTAAATCAGAAGCAGAAAGCACCAGAATTGAAAAAATGCCATTGAGAAGTTTTGATAAATACCGACATAAAAAGTTGGCATCTCATAGTACTAATTCATCCACGAGGAGAAGGATTAATTAATTAATTAATTAATGTTTTTATGCTACTTAAACTTGATAACAAAAATTACGTTTCATGTGGGTAAAATAACTACTTATTTATAATAAGCCGAGCACATCGCCACGATCCCAAGATATTTATGGTCGCCCCTCATTTTGATCGCCAATGGACCTCTTCTTCTGGAAGTAGGAACGGATTCATCTCCAGCTCGCCATGAGGCGAGGTCATTCACATCGCCAGATCAGAAGACCAATCTTACGAGTACTTTATCTCCACAAGAACTCCTCCTATCTTAGAGTCCATCACACCTCTGCTTGGTCAGAGTCCATCTCCATGAGGATTCCACCTCTATAGGAAAATAGTATCCATCACGATTCCTATGATTGTGGGCTACTCTCCATATGGTATTCTCTTATTATTTCTCCTATATCTCAGAGATATACTTCCCAAACATAGTTATCCAAAAATCTCTCCTGATTATCCTCACACGGATTTTCAACCTCCACCTATATAAAGGCCGCTCCCTCATAACAAAAACGTATGCTCAATAGAAAGCATTTAACCGCCATATACTTTCAGAAAGTTCTATTTTGTTATGTTTATATTCGCCTTGATATGATCTTCACGCCGGAGGAATTTTGAGCGGCCTCACCCTGGCCGATCACGTTTGTTCATATCCTGCACAAGTCGCCTAAGTTGTTGTCGAGATCCAAAGCCGAGGTGAAAAGGAGCAATTCTGATTGTTAATGAGAAATCAAAATCAGAGGCCCACGTGAAAAGTAGTCTCATAGAAAGCCACCTCGCCTGGTCGGGTTAAGGTTATAGTCTCTTTCTCCTCGGGAATCCTAATTTGCACGCCTTGAGGAAAAGAGTAAGACTTCCTAAGTAGAATCAATTCCTCTGGGCTCATAGTGTAGGTTTCCTTCTCCACTGAGGGATGAATGGCGATCAGAAGGTTGATTTCGGGAATTGAGGGATCCTCCATAGGTGATTCAGGAGATTGATTCACTTTGTTTGTCATATACAACGATCCTTATCCTAAATGATCAGACACCCAAGAGTGCAGAGAATCCTCTAAAGCCGTGTTTGATAATCGTGATAAGGGGCGGGATTGGATTAGCAATCCGGTGGGCCTGGTAATCCCGCGTTTGGTGTCGCCACAAATGGCCGGATTAATAGTCCGGTCGGACTAGTAATCCACCCAAATGGTGGTATTGCTAATACCACGTGGGACATGGTATTAGCAATACCATTCTACTCCGTGGCTTAAATTGATTAAATTATCCTTGATATTTGTATATTTGTATAATTAAAGAATAAATATAAAAATTCATGTTAAAATTACATCTAATTAAGGTCAGATTGACCAAATTACCCTTGATATTTAACAATCCTATTGTCTAATCCCGTGCAAATCAAACAAGAAGTTGGACTACCCCACCTCATTACCAATCCCTACTCATTATCAATCCCAATTCCAATCTCAATCCCACCTCATTACTAATCCTACCAATCCTATCACACTTATCAAACGAGGCCTAAGTTTTCTGAATTACCTACCTCGGGCCTATGGGACATAAATTACAAAAGTGAAAGTAAAAGCTAAGGTAGGTTAGGATACTTACTGACCTAAAGGCGAGAAGGTGACCACAAATAAGGGCAAGAAAAAAATTTAAACGAGAGCAGCAATTTGATAGCGCAAACAAAAAAGTACAAATGAATGGACAGCCTCCTCTACATATAGAGGATACCAAGGGCTGAGATTCAAACACTCCAACGTCCTAGATCACGTGACATTTTGGCTCTAGGGCTCATAACTGCCATTCCCGCCAAAAAGACCTTTAATGCTTCGCCATTCTCGCCGAAAGCATCCTTAATGCGCTTTCATTCTGTCCACAACATCGCTTCAACATTTAATACCCTCATCCACGTGTCCATTTATGGCGACACATCATTATTACATAGCTACCTTACCAATAGCTAATTATCTCGCCAATTACTCATAAATCCCTCATCTCATTTCGACATCTCAAGTAGGGGGCTACTGATGTGGGTAAAATAACCACTTATTTATAATAAATCGAGCACATCTCCATGACCCCAAGATGTTTATGGTCGCCCCTTATTTTGATCACTAATCGACCGCTTCTCCCAGAAGCAGGAACGAATTCATCTCCAGCTCGTCATGAGGCGAGGTCATTCACATTTCCAGATCAGAAGACCAACCTTGCGAGGACTTTATCTCCACAAGAACTCCTCCCATCCCAGAGTCCATCACACCTCTGCTTGGTCAGAATCCATCTCCACGAGGATTCTGCCTCTATAGGGAAACAGTATACATCACGGTTCCTATGATTAAGGGTTGCTCTCCTTATGGAATTCTCCTATTATTTCTCCTATATCTCAGGGATACACTGTAATACCCTGAACCAGAATTATATTTATTTTATTACAGAATATAAATTTTTGATATTAAATTTAAATCATTTAATACATCTTGGGGTTAAATCAAAAGATTCATAACTTATGGGATAAAATTAAAGAGGATATTAAAGTTGAGAGGAGATAATATAATTATTTAAAATTTAGAGAGTTTAGAGTGTAATTTGCCAAATTGAATTGGCTTGTCATGACATACGTGCCATTTGAAACAAAAGAGAGAGAGAGAGAGAGGGTTGTTGTGCATGTGTGCCATATGATAGCATGACAAGCCTAACAAGCCAAGATTTAAGAACAAAAGCTGGCCCAGCAGGTCTCTATAAGAACAAAGAGAATAAGAGAAAGAGAGAGATACGGAGAAAGAAAAAGAAGACATAATCGAAACCGAAAAATTATGCCTATTAAGATAAAATTCAAATCTTCTTCCATTTGTTTAATTTTTATTCAATTTTAAGTCTTATTAGTAAGTATACTGTTTAGCATATTTAAACCCTCTAAATACCCTACAAATATCATATTTTTACGTATTTTTAAAATTTAAATTCGAATAAGACGGAACTTTATTTTTACCACTGGACCAGAAATGGTATTTTGATCATAACTTTATCATAAAATATCTAAATTACTTGATTTAAGTTGCGTTGGAAAATTGTTAAAATTATATAAAACTTTCATTTAGAACATTCTTTTAAATTCAGAATCTGCCAAAATTAAAATTCAATAAAAAAATTCTGAAATTGGGAAGAATATTTTAAACAAAACGTTTACGAATTTTATAAAAATAGTTAAAAACCTTATAAAAATCTAAATATTTTATATATTATCCATTTATATGTCTAGTTATTACGTAATTTATTTTCATGAATTTATGAAATGTATTTAATGCTCAAAATAATTTATAATCGAGATGTTGTTTGCAAGATTTCTGTGTAGCAACTATGACTGTTTGACGAATTTTTAAAACTATTTACGTAGATTAAAAATGTATAGTAATTTGACTGTATATTAATATATTTGTCTACTGTGTTGTGTAAAATTGTGGGAGTCAAATAATTTTTGAATAATTTTATAAAAATCATATACCAAATTATTGTTTCTGAAAATTAAATGCAGAAAATTAATCCAAAATTTTTAATTTTAAAATATTTTCTAAACTTAAAAAATTATAAAATTTAGTATATTCATAACCACGAGAACAATATTAAATCTAACGATTCGCATATTAAACGTAGGATCCGAATTCCAAGAACATTAGCTCAGAATGTTAGCTCTCAGTGTGTAGAAAGATTTGGGCATACATTCGGTGAGTCTTGTTATGTATTACATAACATAAAAATAACATGTTTTATATTTTGTAAATGAAAGCATGGCTTGTGTTTAAAACTGATATACTTTATGTTTAAAAGCATGCTTTATTTTGTTGTACCATGAAATAATAAAAATGATATTTGTGAAAAGTATGTTTAAGTCAACACATAATTCATACGATGTCCCGTTTGCTAGGGAGAGAATGTAGCATGGTTGATGTAATAAGGTGATTATTACCAGATGATTGTGGGATAAATTCATCCAATGGCCAATACTAGCCAAGCTCTGGATCTAAAGGGGCTCCACCGTGAGATACATGGTATGGCCGAGCATATGAGAATCATGAACGAGAATGATGCCCACCTGATATAGCATCTTGCCACAGCCAATCCACCACCTCCTACTGCACCTCCCGTTCTGGATATCCAATGATCTCGTCGATCGGGTGATGACGATTCACAGAACAAATGTAGTACTGACCGAGCACAAAGTAGGCGACATAGATCGTCAAAACCTAGTCCCCGACATGAAAAAAGTTCCTCCTCGTCAAAATTCTAATCATCCAACTGAACCCTAAAATGGAGAGCGAGGAAATCAGGCAAAGAGGAAGGTTGTCTCGCCGAGATGACCAAGCGCTGAGACAATTCCACCTCATAAAAAATCAGAGATCTTGACGCTCGTATTGATACCATCAATACTAGGGCGGGCACCCAGTAACTGTGGATGTTTTAATCAAGTAAACTGAGCCACCATTCACAAGGAGGGTGATGAGAGTCAGGTTTCCTCCAAGTTCAAGCTACCTCATCATCTCGGGAT
>BRYE01000013.1:13310000-13317500 GCA_030159115.1 Actinidia arguta var. hypoleuca | reverse complement strand
GGACCATCTGGATTCATACAAAATCTTGATGTCACTCAAGGGATATTCTGACGAGGTAATGTGCAAGGTCTTCTCTTCAACGTTAAAGGATCCGGCGAGATCATGGTTCAGAAAACTGTCTCGAGGAACCATTGACTCGTTTGACGACTTAAGCAGGTTTTTCATCGCCAATTTTATGAGCTATCGAGTCAGATAGAAGAATGCCTCCCACCTCTTTACCATCCACCAGAAAGAGACCGAGAGTTTAAAGGATTATGTAAAGCTATTCAACCAAGCCATCTGGGAGGTAGAGGACCCCAGTGACAAAGTGGTGATCATGGCGATGATGGAGGGACTACGTTCGGGCACATTATATGTTTCCCTCTCAAAGAACGTCCAAAAAACCTTGTCAATTCTCCAAGGCAAAGCTGACAAATATATTTCCACTGAGGAGCTGGCTGAGGCCAAACGAAGGAGTTGAGGAAGGGATGATAAGAGGAAGGAACCCGACACTAGCGAACGGACTACCGAGACGAGGCGAGAAACAAAAATCCAGATCGGGATTCAAGGCGACGAACAAACGACAGGCACCCTCGTACACCACCATAACAAAAGGTACGCTCAATGAAAGCATTTAACCGCCATATACTTTTAGAAAGTTCTATTTTGTTCTGTTTATATTCGCCTTGGCCTGATCTTCAAGCCAGAGGGATTTTGAGCGGCCTTGCCTCGGCCAATCACGTTTGTTCATATCCTGCACAAGTCGCCAATCATCACACAACTTCAAATAAGCATTCGGCCCGTTCGTTGCATAGCTTCAAATAAGCTAATACTCGGCCATTGACCTAGACCAACATGGGGCGAGGGACATGTTACTCGGCCTGGTTGATCTCAAGTTGTCATCAGTCCAGAAATGCGTGATGTTTGACCCACTTCAAATACTATACTTATCAAAATTGTTAACTTAGGGCAACATCGCTACATGATATACATTCGCACCTCAAAATTAGAATCCTAAATTCGTCTATGAGTGTTCGGCCCACTATGGAGCCCAACCCTTTTGCAAGCAAACATAACTAATACCATAGTTGTAAGTTTTTCACTTACTTTCACAATATTATTTACTTTTTTTATGGTTAGAAACTGATATCATAATTTAACTAATATACTTGTCGAGTTTGTTAAATTAGGACCACACCATCACATATAATTTTTCCAAAAAAATTAGAATTCTAAATTCGTCTATGAGTGTTGGGCCCACTATGGAGCCCAGCCCTTTTGCAAGCAAACATAACTAATGCTATAGTTGTAAATTTTTCACTTACTTTCACAATATTATTTACTTTTTTATGGTTAGAAACTGATAGCATAATTTACCTAATATACTTGTCGAGTTTGTTAAATTAGGACCACATCACCACATATAATTTTTTCAAAAAAAATAGAATCCTAAATCCGTCTCTAGTGTTCGGGCCCACTACTTAGCCCAACCCTTTTTCAAGCCAACGGATCTAAATTTTAAAGTTGTAAGTTTTTTAGTTAAGGAATGCTACGATACATATCACACACCATTTACACATATTATGTGAAATTAAGCTAGGTCACCATTGTACAAGTTAAACTGGTCATTTTGATGTCAGCTAGATTAAAATTAAATTTAACCATAAATTTTTATAAAATTATTTTTTGATTCATAATATGGCCACAAATATTCATAAAACGTTTATGATCATATCCATAAGAATTTATAAAAAAATCAAAAAAATTATAAAATTTACCAAACTACCAATAGAATTCATAACAAAATATCTCATAACAATATCCACAAAAATTCATAATAAAACCACTGCAATTCAAAACCAACTAATAAAATTTATAAAGGCATCTAGATCCCTATTTAATTGGTGGGCTTTCACATCAATTAATCATTTGAAGTGACTAATTCATTATTTGAAGCCACTATAATTCAAAATAATGACCATAATCATTCATAAACAAACAAAAATAATTCATAAACAAATCAATAAAATTCATAAAAGGAAACTTTAAGTGATGAGCTCCACAACAATTAATATTTTGAAGTGACTTGTTCATTAATTCATTATTTGAAAACACATTAATTCATAATAATTGTTATAATCATTCAAAACCAAACCAATAAAGGCTCCACGGCAATTAATACTTTCAAGTGACTAATTCATTAATTCATTATTTGAAGCCACATTAATTCATAACAATGGTCATAATTATTTATAACCAAACCAAAATAATTCATAACCAAATAATTAAATTCATAAAGTAAACTTTATATGTAGACTCCACGTCAATTAATGTTTTAATTCGAAATGGACTAATTTATTTTTTGAAATAACTAATTCATAAAAATGGTCATGTACATTCATAACCAAATCAATAAAATTTATAAAAATAAGTTAATACTAATGGCCATAACCATTCATAACAAAACCAAAATAATTCATAACTAAATCATAATATATCATAAAAAATTTTCATAAGAATTCATAAAAGAATGATAAAGATTCATAAAACTTATCAAATATATCAATAAAATTCATAACAAAATATCTCATAACAATAGCCAAAAAAATTTATAACAAAATCAATACAGTTAATAACTGAACTAATACGATTTATAACTGAACTAATACGATTTATAGAAGCAAGTTTAACCGGTTGTTCAATTTGTTATTATTAGCTATTAATTTCCTTAAAAGTTCAGATTGAAAAAAATTTAATAATTTCAAGTTGCAAAAAGGAGAGTCGGGACGAGGAGGAAGAATATCAGAGAACGCTGCGGCTTGGTTGGCGTCTGTGTGGGCCATTATGATGAATGATTCGGACACGTGGCATCTAACGCAGCTAAACGACAAATCTTTAAGTTTCGGAGAAGAGAGAGGAGAGAGAAAAAAAACAGAGCATCCGTGTCAAATCCAAATTGCAGAAAATCGAGAAGCGGTTTCGTTAGCGTGTTGGGTCCACAATCAGTTCTCTCCCCTCACAAGCAATGGATAATCATCCTCCAATTTCTCGTTTTGGCTGACTTTCTGTCTGGTGTTTTGTGTGTATACAATTATGCACATACACACACCATGGAAGGAGAAATTATTTCGTGCTCTTAAGAACAAATTTTAGTAATGTTCCACTGTTAGAATGATTGGTCTAATAGGATTCATTGTTTTTTTATTTGTATTGTGTCCAATATGTGTACAAGTATCATGCATTGAATGACGTAGAGTAATACTTTAAGCGCATCAAATAATCGCCACGATAAAAGAGTCTCGGTGCACGGTGTTGACAATATCATATTATGATTCAAACCATTAACTTTGTAAAGGAGTTTTCTAAAGGCTGTGTTTGGATAAAAAAATTAGTGAAAAATAAGAAAATAAAAATAAAAAATGGTTCTGAACATGTGAATTGTCTAACTTTTTATTTTTATTTTTTCACTAAATTTGGGATCCAAACGCTGAGGATGGTTGAATATTCTTAAAGAAAATATTTTTATCGCGAAGTGTACAATTATTTCAAATTTTGTTAACAATGCTCTCAAAATAAATTGGGGTTCAAATTTTCTTTGCGAACCTCCGTACGAATCCACATTCGATGACTAGTTTGTAGAGATGACAATGGATTAAGTATGGGACAAAACTTAACCTAAACTTGACCTACTTAAATTAGTCATTTCCATATAAAATCCAAATTGAGAGCATTCACAGTAGGGATTGTTTTGGTTATGAGTACTGATGTGGGATAATTCGGACAAGTCCTAAATCCAATATATTTCGAGCAAGGCACGTCGCCCTATATTCCCATCAACCTTCCTGGTCGCCTCGAACTATTAAAAAACTGAGCTCCGCTTCGTCTTTATGAACGGTTACCCCATATCGCCTTTGGGCGAGGTGATTCATCTCGCCTAAAGGAGAAACGTCCCCATAACAGACTTGTTTCTCCAAAAGGATTCCATCTCCATCAGAAGACTGCTGCCAAGAGACTCCTCCTCCGTCATTCCTCTGCCCAATTGGAGTCCATCTCCATGAAGAGTTCCACCTCTACAAGAGAACTGTCTCCAATAGACTCCAGCTCCATAACAACGCCTATAATCACAAATTGATCACCAGTTGGCAGCCTCCTGATTAATCTCCAGATTTTGTTGGGATATCCTCCCATGCTTATCCTTCCGAGGAAATTGCCATGATTCACTGACACGGCTCAGTACTCCGCCTATATAAAGGCCGTTCCCCTATAACCAAAAAGGTACGTTCAACACAGGCACTACATACACACTTATTGTGCTCGCCCACATTGCCTGTAATATTTTCCTGATCGCCTTGGTCTGATTCATACGCCGGAGGGATTTTGAGCGGTCTCACCCCGGTCAATTACTTTTGCTCATTGCTGTGCAGGTCGCCTAGCTTTAGCCGAGGTCCAGCGCCGAGGCCGAGGAGCAATTCTAACTGTTGGTTGCTCTCCCAGATTTTTACCACAATAGTTTGGCGCCGTCTGTGGGAACGATAGTTCTCTACCCTTTGCACCTGCGCAGCCGATTCTTATCTAGACCAAGCACCAGCAGCCCTCTAGAGAACAGATCCCATCCAATGGCTAACGCTAGCCAAGCTCCAGATCTAGAGGGCCTTCATCATGAGATACGTGGGATGGCCAAGCAGATGAGAATCATGAACGAAAAAATGCCCTCCTCATACAGCACCTCACCACGAATAATCGCCCACCACCTCCTCCGGCTCCTCGTCGTTCTCATCTATCAGGGAATGAATCCCAGAGTCACCATAGCACCGGGCGAGACAGGCACTGTCATTCTCCTAGTCCTCGCCCTCGACAAGAGAGGACCCCAAGAAGCCCATCGTTAGGATCATCATCCAGCAAGATGCCAGGACTAGAAAGTGAAGTGGTACAAAGGCGAGATAGATCTCCTCGTTGGGTCCATCAGGAACTAGGGCACCAAGATATATCCACTTCCCAGAAGATTAGGGATCTGGATGCCCGCTTGGATGCCATCAACATGGGGACCAGTGTCCCGATAACCATTGACACTTTGATCAGACAAACTGAACCACCTTTAACCCAAAGAATAATGAGAGCCAAGGTGTCATCCAGATTCAAACTACCTACTCAGCTCGGGATCTACGAGAGCAAAACAGATCCTATGGATCACTTGAATTCTTATAAAAACCTGATGCATCTCCAAGGGTACTCGGACGAAGTCATGTGCAAAGGTTTTTCCGCTACACTAAAGGGGTCGGCGAGGTCGTGATTCCGGAAGTTATCTCCCGGAACCATCGATTCATTTGGTGATCTGAGCAGACTGTTCGTCGCCAATTTCATAAGCTGCAGGGTCAGGCAGAAGAATGCATCCCATCTTTTCACTATCCATCAAAAGAAAATAGAGAACCTGAAAGATTATGTGAAACGATTTAACCAGGCCATATTAGAAGTTGAAGATCCCAGTGACAAAGTGGTCATCATGGCAATGATGGAGGGGCTTCGCCCAGGTCCCTTATTCGATTCTCTGTCCAAGAATGTTCCGGAGACATTGTCCGTTCTCCAAAGTAAAGCCGATAAGTACATCGCCACAGAGGAATTGGCCAAAGCCAAACGAAGGTGAAGAGGAAAGAATGACCATAAGAGAAAAGAGCCTTATACAAGGAGATCTGATTATAGAGACGATGAACGGAGGAGCAAGAAGCCTAATCAAGACTCGAGACAAACCAATGATAGGCGACCTCGTACCCCACCTCGCCGCACAGAGTTGGTGTTACCTCCGCTTAATGCTCCTATTGCCCAAGTTCTTATAGAGATCAAACATGAAGAGTTCGTCAAATGGCCCTCGAAAATCAAGACTGATCCCCGGAAAAGAAATAAAAACAAATATTGTGAGTTTTACCGAGACCATGGCCATAACACAAAAGACTGCTTTCATCTAAAGGAGCAAATAGCCGACCTCATCAAACGAGGGTATCTAAGAAAGTATGTTGGTGATCGCCCTTCCCCCAATTTATCGAAAAGAAGATACGGCGACAATCGACCTATTGCTGGAGACATTCAGGTAACACACGGCGAGTTTGGATCGGGAGGAAGTTCGAATTCGTCCAGAAAGAGGCACGCCAGAAGTGCTGACAGGCTGTCCAAAGAAGTTTACAATCTTTCCTCGTCAATAGCCGATATTCACCCACCAATCACCTTCAACAATGATGACCTGAGAGGCCTGCACCTACCTCATGACGACGCCTTGGTCGTTTCAGCCATCATCGCCAATTTTATCGTCCAAAGAATTTTGATCGGTAATGGAAGTTCGGCTGACATTCTTTTCATTTCAGCATTCGAAAAGATGAAAATAAGGATCGATAAATTGCAGCCCTTCCTAACACCTTTGGTAGGATTCAGAGGAAATCTAACTCATCCGCTCGGATTGGTCAAATTGCCTATCACTTTAGGGACAGAACCTCGCCAAACTACCGTTTGGCAGGACTTCATCGTGGTAGACTGCCCTTCCTCCTACAATGCCATTTTAGGTCGCCCAACTTTAGGGGGAACTAGGACGATCACCTCAACCTACCACCTGAAAATAAAGTTTCCCACCTCGGCAGGAGTGGGCGAAGTGCAGGGCGACCAAAAAGTAGCCAGACAATGTTTTATTTCGGCTATGAAGATCGAAACCTCCCCAGTACCAAATACTCAATAGCAATTATCGATCAACGATGGCGAGATGGATTCTCTAAGGGATGAGGTGGAACAGGTCGTCTTGATGGATCCACGAGAAACCAAAAACACCAAACTCCTTGAAGAAACTACCCCAATTCCCATACATCCGGAATATCCTGATCGTCACGTTATGATCGGGATAGAGCTTACTAATGAATTACGCAGTGCTTTAGTGGAATTCTTAAAAAGAAACTTTGATGTTTCTGTCTGGTCACAAGGTGACGTCCCGGGTATTGATCCCCAGGTCGCCATTCATAAATTACATATCAATCCGACAAATCCTCCAGTTCGCCATAAGAGAAGGAAATTTGCCCCCGAGCGACTCAGGGTTATCGACGAGGAGGTTACAAAACTCGTCAGAGCAAAGGTTATCAAGGAAGCCCATTACCCAGAATGGTTAGCTAATGTCGTCGTCGCCCCTAAAAAGGGAGGAAGTGAAAAGTATGCATTGATTATACTGATCTCAACAAGGCGTGCCTAAAAGACAATTTCCCTCTGCTAAAAATTGATTTAATAGTCGACGCCACATCTAAGCATGAGCTACTTAGTTTTATGGATGCCTTCTCAGGATATCACCAGATCAAGATGTTCCCCCCCAACATAGAAAAGACCTCATTTATCACAGAACAAGGATTGTATTGCTATAAGGTCATGCTATTTGGTCTAAAAAATGCAGGGGCTACATATCAAATATTAGTGAACAAGATGTTCAAAGAGCTGATTGAAAAGACCATGAAAGTATACATAGATAACATGCTCGTCAAGAGCCTCGAAGCAGACAAC
>BRYE01000013.1:13277500-13290000 GCA_030159115.1 Actinidia arguta var. hypoleuca | reverse complement strand
TTTGGGGTGGGGGGCTGACATCTCCTAATTAATTACCAAAGCATTTTCATTTCTTTTGATAGAGTTGTACATGTTCTGATACATCGCTGATGCTAATGCAGGGTGGTTCATGGAGGGAGTTTTGCCGAAGAAAATTATCTAAACTTTGTTTTTCTTTGCCATTAAACTTCCTGTCAACCTCGAAATTTCATCGCGCATCTCAGCAACAACGGACGGAGTAACCTGCTCGGGATCTGGCGCTGGGGAGGGTGGGGGAAGGTTGGGGCAGCGAGGAGCCTGGAGGCCGTGTGGTGGAGGCAGTGGAAGGCAGTCGGAGGTGGTGGCAGAAGTTTGGGGATTAAGATTATGACCAGAGATGGGAACGAAAACAAAGAAATACAAATCGTATCTACAATTGCATCTCTTCTTTAACATCAGCACATGCATTCAAAAACAAAAAACTTCACATTCACATCAATGTGCAACAGCAGAATAAGCAGCATAACAAAATCTTGATCGTAATTCAACTTCAAGGGTCTTGACAAAACACTAGCAATTCAAGATTTCACTTGGCCGCCATTAAACTTCTTATCAACCTCGAAATTTCACCGCGCATCTCAGCAACAACGAACGGAGTAACCTGCTCATTCAACACAGAAAACCACAACCCGTCTCCATCTATTGGTCCACCACTTCCATACCAGCTGCATATAGTTCTTGCAATAGCGGCAACATATAAGCCACAATCATATCCATTCACTTGCTGTGGGGTTCTGGAGCATTCAACATATTTAGCAGTTGATCCCACATTGGCTATCCCCATATATCCAACAATAGCTCTATAAAGCCGTTTTGCATGCTGGGAATTAAGTCCCCCATAGCTATCGTGATGTACAAACACATTAGCATTTCTCTCGAACGCGAGTAAGCTCCAATGACTCCCACCTTCGGCTTCTGTGACATCGTTATTGTCATTGACAGGAAAGATTACCAGTTTCTTACCGGAAAGATTGACGGGTTGTAGAAAATCCTTGAGGCTATCAGTGTCCGGGCAATTTGTTATCCAGAAAGCAATTGATGGTGGAACCAGCAGAATGTCCTCGGAAGGGTAGCATGAAGAAATATAACTGAAGTAAAATTCAATAATGCGATCGTTGAGAAAATATGGACCACTGAGAATGTCTAAATCTGATCGTCTGAGTACCACGTCGTTGTAGCTGAGAATCTTCTCGTCTGCTGCAGATTTCGTCATCTTGTAGAAGTCAACTTGTATAACTGAAGAATTTGGTCAGAAATGTGTAGAGGCGAAAACACCCATAGTTGCTATTCCATCATGAAAAGAATTGTTAACTAATATGAGACGAAGATGATGGTTGTATAGGTGGTTGAAACTCAAAAGGGTAAGAAAAAGGTTATTGAAACAAGGAAGAAGAAAAGAAGTTAACCACGGTTTGGAACTATTTGGTAACTGTCCTGTAACAAGGTAATACATAGATCTTACCATGGATGAGAACAGAGTCATTTTTATAACTATTTGTCAATCAGATGTGAAGATAGACAAGAAGTGACAATCGTCTCCATGTCTTACACCTCCCCAAAACCCAGACATGTTCTTCATTATTGTATACTTTCTTAAAACATTTTAATCAGTGTTCTTCAACAGTACGAGGTATCTGGTGATATTATCAGGTGTTACGAGGTAATGCAAACGTAGACTCCTAGATGACCAGTGCAACACCGTCCGATATCATCAATGTAGGTCTTCTCACCTTTGCCTTTGTTCATATTGTAAGGAATAAACCTCAAGAACATCTACTCCTGAATTCCTAATAGCCTAGCATAAAAAACTAAAAATGCATCCTACATTGAACTAAATGGTTAACACCATTTTCACATTGACCTCGTTGTTTTTAGAAGTTACACCAACACCTCCCCCAAATGGATCTGCCTAAATGGACAAGTGATGTTCATGCACCAAATTTTGAATTCCAATTGCATAATAAATGTATTTTTATCAATCAAGGATTCAAGCCTAAAACTAACCTTTGTAAACGTTTAATCTACTTTCCGCTTCTTTACATGCTCTTGCACTCTACCCACATCAACCCTCCACCTTCTCTCCCAAATAAAGACCACATCATGGCTGTTATCATTCCACATTCTCTCTCTCCAAAATCCA
Source organism: Actinidia arguta var. hypoleuca (assembly GCA_030159115.1). Lineage (NCBI taxonomy): Eukaryota > Viridiplantae > Streptophyta > Magnoliopsida > Ericales > Actinidiaceae > Actinidia > Actinidia arguta. The sequence continues at coordinate 13,287,842 of BRYE01000013.1, read as the reverse complement.
CCACTCCTCTTCTCCCTCTACCAAAGCCGACTACATCATGGCCGCCGCCACCCGTCACATTTTTTTCTCTCATTATACCCACTAACACTACAACTTTCAACCCACTACCAGAACCCACCACCTCATTTTCACTTTCTGTATCTACAAAATCCATCACCATGACCAGCCACTATCCTTTGGCCTTCTCTACCAAATGAACATGGCGATCATCTTCACCCCCACCCACCCAAAAAGAAAAAAAACTATGTCAGCAAGTATACGTGTGGGTGTGGGTGTGGGTGTGTTGTAGAGAGAAGGAGGGGGTGGATTTCATAAATCTGATAAACAAAGACAATATCACGTGTTGAACAATAAATTTCATTCAAACTGAAATAAATCCTAACTGATGAATGCAAGGAGTAAATAAGAATCCCATTTGAGATTCATTATCAATTGCCTACCAAGTTCCATAGAAGTCATGAGATGCAGTGATTTCATGAATTGCTAAGAGAACCCTCTGTAATTTACATTTATACATATACGGGAACGTGTTTTCATGTTTAATAGTGCATTGCATGCAGCTTTTCACTTGCAACGTGGAATGTCAACAGGGAAAACGTAACATAAGCATATTGTTACTGAATACTGACACTGATTGGAAAGCAGGTCAACAATCACATAAACCACTGCACAGAATTTCATACCTAGCCAGCCACCTAAGAGCATCTCCGTTTCAAAAGCTAGATTTCAAGCGTTAAAATGTCCACCTAATACAAAAGTGGGGCCCCATTTAATTTGCTAAGTAGGTAGCTAGCAAGTGAACACATAGGTTCTCTATTGTACAAGCTAAATACCAAATAGTTAAAATATCAACCAATAAATTAACCACACTCAATCATTCTCTCTCCTCCCCACTCTCTCTCTTCCTTACTTTTCTCTTTGGCTTTCTCCTCAATCCGTCTCTCTCTTACTTGCTAAGTTGATAGACATAGTTAACTAACATACTAACTTCTGACAATTTTAACTCATCTTTTAATACTTTCTTTGGAGCCCAAAAATGTAAAAATATTCCCTAACTGTTAACACATGACTTTAACAATCCACTTAACACATGCACCACATATGCTAACAAAATCACAAAAAGAAGCACTACCAAGCACTTTCATTTTAAAACTTCCCATTCCCTATACAAAAAACATGAAAAACTACAGGCGGGACATATAATCTTCTGCATATAACTTTATCCTGGAAACTGCAACAAACCCTAGTTTTTTACTACCTCTCAACTTTGTCTAAACTTGTAAACATTACATTCAACAACCAATGCCCTATCCTGCTATAATGCTATTTAGAATATCCTGTAGAAAAACACCAATGGAATATGTTGTGGTTGAAATTTGGGGGCGAGCAACCAACGGTCAGAATTGCTCTTTAAGCTCGGTATTTGACCTCGGTTATGACATGTGCAAGGAAACAAATGTTACCGGCCGGGGTGAGGCCACTAAAAATCCCTCCGGTGTGGAGATGAGATCGAGGCGAGCAAGCGACATAGGGCAAAGCACAAAAAGCATTCTGAGCTCTCAAAGTCAAAATGAGTTATTTCATACCTCTCTATGGTGGAGGGGAAGTGACCTTTTATAGATAGAAAATGGAGTGCATGTAAGAAGATTACAGCGAAATCGTCGGGTAGCTAAGTATGGAAGGCGATCTCGAGGATATCGAAGAAAAAGGAGGAGGATGCCATATGGAGACAGTACCGTGAATATAGGAGTCCAGGAGGAGGTGGAGTCTTGCGTTGATTTTATCCTTAAGAGTAACGGGAGATCTTGTCCACCTCGGCCTTTGGTGAGGTGACATTTGAGAAGCAGTCAGGTCGGTCAGAGAGTTTAGGCGAGTCCAATATTGGTCACGAGAGATGTTGACGACATGATCCTTTTGAGCGACGTGCCTATCTCGAACTATCAGTAGGTGGAGAATTTTCCCCTCATCAATTGCCTGTTACTCGATGTGCCGAGGTGACAAACATGGTATCATCGAGTAATGAGTTGTGGAGTGTAAATGGATGACGTAAGCACATAATGATGGCACGCTCTAGATGGGTAACACGTGGAGTTGCATTGATAGCGGAGCGTCTCTTCGCCTTCATACGGCGGTTATTACCTCGAAATTCGGAGTCGTACGATCTTGGCCGTTGAAGCAAAGAGATCTTAGCTCTTGGTGTTCTCTATGAATAGGGGGTTCCACCCCACAGCATACTCTTCTGTTGCCAATGATAATGAAGTGCTGCTTTTGCTCCAACGTGAACCTCGTCCTCGTCAGCTCGCCATCATCTAAGTCGTTCAGTAAGTATTACCCGGTCTACCTTTAAGCTTTAGCCTATAGTTTATGTCTGGTAACGGCGTCGTAGGAAACTTAGAAAACACCTTGCCCTCTTGAATTTCTGACCACCTAGGAGAAAATCCTACATGACAGACGAGGTTAATCAACTTCCCTCCTCTTCTAGGGTAGAGTCTCCTGACAATGAGGGAGTCCTCCCGGTAGATGATCAACCTTCGCCCCAGAGGGAGATAAACACCATGACTCAAGGCGACCTGGATCGTCTTAGAGAGTCATGCTCTTTCCCTACCAGGATCCAGACTAGGATCCCCGAGGACAATGAGACCATCGTGTCTACTCGTCCGGGCAAGGTGGGTGGCCTTCTATGACGCTGCTGTCCATGCCAGTCTGCACCTCGCTATCCATCCAACCATTAGGAGGATACTTCATTTCTACATCTGCCCTGCCCAGCTCGCCCCCAACGCGTGGCAAATTGTCGTTTGTGTGGTGGTGCTGTGGCAATTCTACAAGTTCGCCCTATCTCTCAATAAGTTTAAGAACCTATTTAGCCTATTCAAAAATCCGAAACCAGACTCAGGGTGGCTTTATTTCAAGACGAGGCCGAACAAGGCCCTGCTCGGGGGGCACCCCAGCAACGTCAAGGGGTGAAAGACGAAGTTCTTCATCTCGGGAGACGACTGAGAATTCTCCCTAGGACTATCTTAGGATACTGGAGTTCCACGAGTCCCAAGGTCATGGAGTATCCTAGGTCAATCTTCATTCCATAATTTGTCCTTCGATTATCTAAGTGTAGCACCTCGTCCCTGGCTGACAAATGTTCTTCATTTTCAGGCAAGCGTTGCAACAAGCTACCCGTATTGTCAAAGGAGGAACAACAAATGTTCAATGAGATCTCGAACTCACTAGAGGAAGGACAGTATTACAGGATTAAGTAAATCCTTGCCTTTAAGTCTTTCTGTAGAAAATTTGCCCTCGACTCCAAAAAAAATGGCATCAAGTGACGGAGACAATGCCAAGGACAAACCGGAAGATGGTGCAACTCTTGTTATGGGTGACGAGGGTGAGTCCCATCATTCCCAAGATGATCCTCCCCGAGGTGATCCTTCCTGAGATGACTCGGTGGAGTATTTAGGAACTATAAAGAAGAGGATGAGAAAATTTTTACCTTCCCTTCCCGATATGACATTTTTAAGACTCCAAGGGGAAAAAGTCCGATATCCTACTCCTAACTTGGGTTTGGGACCATATCGGAGGCCTGGTCGGATCTAGGGCTGCCCCCAAGATTAGATCGGATAAGACTGCCTTCTTCCTTTTCTAAGTATTTTATCTCGTTCATTGACTGATCTCAATTTCTTCTTGCAGCTATGTCGAGGAAGATTGATATGAAGAAGCTCGCCCAAATGGCGAAGAGAGGTGGGTCCAAGCGCTCCACCCCAGCGGCTAAGGGCGTGGTTATCGGCTAGAAGTGTCCCCGAGACAAGGTTCCTGACATCTCGCCCATCAAGAAGGGCAAATCTACGACTGACTCAAAGGGGAAAGGGACCATGTCGCCGCCTGAGGCTAAGAAGAAAGAGACCAAATCTAAGGCAACGTCGAGCAAAGCAGTGAGCAAGGAAGCGTACCTACTGTGGCTCTCGGAGAGGGTACTTCGGCCAATCCTGGTGATGTCTTGGGGCTCAACGCCTCCATGCTGGAAAATCATGTTGTGGCAGAAAAACTCCTCGAGGGCGCGATCTCGCCATTTGACAGGGAGGAGGTTGGCAAGTTGGACCTCGACTGGGCGATATCGAGGCTCTTCCACGGAGTCGGTTAGGTAACTATTTTCCAAGTTGAGATTGCCTCTGCATTATCATGCTTTTAACAAGATTAAATTTTGCAGGTGGTGGTGCTTGCTTTTTCCCTTGTCGGGCGTAGCAGGGAGTTGAGGGAGGGAGGGAGGGAGGGAGCAATGACTCAGCAGGCTCGAGTTGATTCAGTTAGAACCGAGATGTTTCGGGTTCAACAACTTGCCAAAGAGCTAGAAGGACAAGTGGTTGATCTCGGGACCCGGGAGGACCCGAGAGCAGCAGGCCGTTGAGGAGCTGAGGAAGATGAAGAGGACCGGGACGCCACTATGGAGAGGCTCGAGAAGGAGGTTGTCGAGCTTAAGGAGAAAGAGGTCCTTGCCAAGAAGTCAGCCATCGAAGAATACAAGTCTTCAAATGACTTCCAAGAGGTGGTGGAACAAGCTACTTCCAAATATTTTGGCGAGAGCTTCGACTTGTACAAGAGGCAAATTGAGCGACTCCATCCCGAGCTTGACATCCAAGATCTTGAGATCGACGATGAGTTGGCCAAGGAAGGGGAAGACGACAAGGAGGAGAATGACGAGGAGGAGGACAATCAGGACACCAACTCTCTCTCTCCTTAAACACTTGTAAAATATATTTTTTTTGCAATGTAATGGCGAGATCCAATCCTTAACTTTTGATGAAAAGTACTTCTCTTTTCGCGTTGTCTTCTTGTACTTCTGTTCCATAATATAGTATTTGAATTTGCTGGCGATATCACTACTTAAGAAATTGGCGAGATAAATTTGGCGAACATATTAAGTTTAATTCACCATAATCGGGCAAATTTCAAACTTAAATCACGGCGATCAAATCATCTTTGCGAGCTTAATGCCTTGGCAAAATTTTGAAATTCTCATAAACTTTTATCCCTTGGCGCACTAGTTTGGCGATGATGTTAGCAAATAGGCAATCTTTCGATTTTGGCGACATTAATGAGTCATAAACTGATTGATTTAATTCGATTAAATGGAGAAACTGGCGACATCCTACTCCAGCGAAATTGGCGATATAACTCATTTGGACGAACGGCGTCTCAAACATTGAGTACGGCGTCTCGACCGTAGGGATCCTGCTCGTCGTGTAGTAAGCCCATATTATACTTGGAAGGTCTTCTGCCCATTTGCTTTTGAATTTTTCCAACCTTGTCTTCAGATTTCTTAAGATGGTCCTGTTGGTGACTTCCACCTAACCGTTTGCTTGAGGATGAGCAGGCGAGGAGAAATGGTTGGAGATGGCGAGATCCGAGCAAAATAGCTTGAAGAATTACCTTGCGTTGTCTGAGATGATGATAACCTTGGGAATTTCAAATCGACAAATAATGTTTTTCCAGACAAAGTTTTTGGTGTTCTTCTAAGTGATTTTGGCAAGAGGTTTTGCCTCTATCCACTTTGTGAAATAGTCTATTCCTTTGCAATGGAGCTTGTGGTAGAGGTTCGAGCAAGTCAATTCCCCATTGAGCGAATGGCCATGGGTTGGTCATTGGTACCATCTCGGTATGAAGAAGATGACTTACTCGAGCAAACCTCTGCCATTTGTCACATTTTCTAGTGAAAGACATCGCATCTCGTTCCATCTCAAGCCAAAAATATCCCTGACAAACAGTCTTTCTAACCAGCGATCTAACCCCGAAATGATTTCCGCAAATGCCTTCATGAATCTCTCTAAGTATGTAATCTGTTTCCTCAAGTCGGAGACATCTCAGAAGTGGTCCCGAGTAAGACCTCTTGTATAAAGTCCCTTGGATGAGGAAGAATCTGGTTGACCAGTATCGGATCCGGCATACTTGGAGCTTGTCTGATGACAACTTTCCCTTTTTGAAATATGCAACGATGTCCATCCATCCACATCGGATCTATTGTAGTTTGACAAACGGTTTTGCCGATGTCATTACTAGGATTTGGCAAGAACTCTAGGGGATACTCCTGTCTGAGATGAAATCGAAGGCTGAGGCTAGGTTAGCCAGGGCATCAGCCTTCTTGTTCTCCTCTGTGAGAATTTGGCAAATCTTGAAATCCTTGACGAGGTAATCTCCTTGTACTTGATTTACCACAAGCTGAGAATCATTGTAGGTGTCCAAAGACTCTACTCCCAACTCTATTGCGACTCTTCATCCGGCGAGGAGAGCTTTCAACCTCATTGTTGGTGGCTTTGAATCCGATACGTATAGTGTACTCCATTTTCTCGCCTAAAGGAGTTTGGAGAACAAGTCCTGCTCCACAGTCGTGCTAGTTGGATGACCCATCTACGAACAGTTTTAACCTGGCGAGATCATCTTCTTGGCTCTGTTCTTCCAGAGCTTCCATTTTGGGATCTAGTGTAACGTCATGTGTAAACTCGACTATAAAATCGGCCAATATTTGGGCCTTGATCGCCATCCTTGGTTGATAACTGATGTGAAATTCACTCAACTCAATGGAGCATTTGAGTAATCACCTCGAAGTATCAGGTCGCTGGAGAATCTGCTTCAAAGGCTAATCTGTCAGTACAGCAATGGGATGTGCTTGTAAGTAATGGTGAAGCTTTCAAGCGGCGATCAGAAGGGCATAGGCAAATTTCTCAATCTTCAAATATTTGGTCTCGGCCCCTCGGCCCATATGAGGACCTTGTTGACATAGTACACTGGCTTGAAGAAGGGCAAGCATTTGTCTACTGACTTCGAGACAAATTTGTTAAGAGTGGCTACTCGCCCAGTCAATTACTACACCTCATGTACGTTTCTAGGCGAGCTCATCGTGAGCAGAGCTTGAATCTGATTTGGGTTTGCCTCAATTTTCCTAATGATACTCCAAAGATGCACTTCGAGAGGTTAAGCATCATACGATGTTTTCGCAGGATACCAAATGTTTACTCTAAGTGGGTGACGTGATTAGTTGCTTTGAGACTTTTGACCAACATGTCGTCTATGTAGACCTCCATTGTTTTCCTATCATATCCTTGAACATTTTGTTGGCCAATCTCTGATATGTCGCCCCTACATTCTTCAACCCAAAAGGCATGACATTGTAGCAATACAATTCTCTTTCCGTGATGAAAGAAGTCTTCTTTATGTCGGGAGGGTGCATTTTGATTTGATGATATCCTGAAAAAGCGTCCGTGAAACTAAGGAGTTTATGTTTGGAAGTTGCATCAACGATCAGATCAATTTTGGGTAGAGGAAAACTGTCTTTAGGACATGCCTTATTTAGGTCGGTAAAATCAACACATACTCTCCACTTTCCGCCCCTCTTTGGGGCGACGACGACGTTGGCCGACCAGTCTGGGTAATGGGATTCCCTGATGACGTTGGCCTTGATGAGTTTAGCCACTTCCTCTTCTATGACCTTCAATCGTTCAGGAGCGAACTTCCTTCTCTTTTGGCGAACTGGAGGATGATCAGGGTAGGTGAACAGCTTGTGGACGGCGATCTGGAGGTCTATTCCCGAGACATCACCCTGCGACCATGCAAAAACGTCATAGTTTTTCTGCAAAAACGTCACCACAGTACTCCGCAGCTCTTCAGTCAATTCAGTCCCGATCATGACATGGCAATCTTGAGAGTCAGGATGTATAGAAATTGGAGCCACTTTCTCCAACGGCTTGGTGTTTTTCGTTTATCTACAAGAGACGTATTTTCCCCTTCGTCCCTCAATGCCTCCATCTCAGCATCGTCTATTTGTAGTTTCTATTTGGCGCTTGGTTTTGAAAGGGATTCGGTCTCCATAGCCGTGATGAGGCACTGTCTCGCAATCTTTTGGTCACCCCTCACCTCGCCTACCCCTGTTAATGTAGGAAACTTCATCATCAGGTGATAGGTAAAAGTGATGGCCTTGATCGTTCCCAGTGTAGGGCGTTCTAAGATAACATTGTAAGGCGATGGGCAATCCACAACGATGAAATCCTGCCATACAGTAGTCTGATGGGGCTCCGCCCCTAAAGTCATGGGCAACTTGATCCAACCAAGAGAATTTATAGAGCTCCCTCCAAATCCGACTAGAGAGGTGTGGAACGGGTGGAGTCTTATCTCGCCATATCTTCATCTTGTCGAATGCTGAGATGAACAGAATATCAACAGAACTCCCGTTGTCCACCAGGATCCTCTGAACGTTGAAATTGGCGATTGTGGCCGAGATGACCAATGCATCATCATGGGGGAGATGCAAGCCTCTCAAATCCATATTGGTGAAAATGATGGGCTGGTGAGCTCCATTCATGGTTGTGGAGAGGTTGTAAACCTCCTTCTCAGCTCGCCCATTCGCCTCCTTGGCATGCCTCTTCCGAGATAAGCTCGAACATCCTCTTGATGCAAATCCTCCATAAATAGTTTGAATGTCCTCTGTTGTTGGCCTGTTATCAACGTATCCCCTGTCAAGTGAGTTAGGCCGTGGGTGATCAACAACAAACTTCTTCAAATATCCTCTCTTAATCAAGTCGGCAATCTGCTCCTTCAATTGAAAACAGTCTTCTGTGTTGTGACTGTGATCCTTGTAGAACTCACAGTACTTGTTCTTATTCCTTCGAGGAGGGTTGGTCTTGATTTTCCCCGGCCACTTCACAAATTCCTCATTTTTGATCACTATGAGCACCTGAGCTATAGGGGCATTGAGAGGAGACAACATCAGGTCGAGTCGACGAGGTGGCGTGCGAGGACGTCGATCGTTAGTTCTCCTCCTAGCATCTCACTCCGACATCTTTCTTTTCACCTCGTCCCTATAGTCTGCTCGCCGGGTATCGGGCTCCTTTCTTTTGTTATCATCTCTTCCTCGCCTCCTACGCTTAGCCTCAGCCAACTCCTCTGCTGCAATGTACTTGTCGGCCTTGCTCTGGAGTGTTGACAAGGTTCAGGAACATTTTTAGAGAGGGAGTCGAATAGTGGTCCGAGGTGAAGACCCTCCATCATCGCCATAACCATTACCTTGTCACTGGGATTTTCTACCTCCAGGACAGCCTGATTAAAACGATTGACGTAATCCTTCAAGCTCTCCTCATCTTTCTAGTGAACTGTGAAAAGGTGGGAGGCATTTTTCTACCTAACCCTGCAGCTCATGAAATTGGCAACAAAGAGTCTGCTTAGGTCGCCAAACGAGTCAATGGTCCTTGGAGATAACTTTCTGAACCATGACCTCGTCGACCTTTTCAAAGAAACCGAAAAAGCCTTACACATCATCTCGTCTGAGTACCCCTAGAGCAACATCAAGTTCTTGTACGAGTCCAAGTGGTCCATGGAATCTTTCTTCCCTTCATATACTCCGAGCTGGGATGGCAATTTGAATCTGGAATAAACCCCGACGCTCATCACCTTCTCTATGAATGGAGGCTCTGTTTGCCTTATCAAGGCATCCATAGTGATTGGGGCGTTTGCACCAATGTTGATGACACCAATCTAGGCATCCAGGTCTTTGATTTTCTGGGTGGTGGACTTATCTCGGCGCCTATGCATCTGGTCAGCCCGGCCAAATGACCTTCCACTTCTCCTGGTTTCCTCGCCACCCGTGTTGTGAGTCCGACTAGAGGACCTAGAGTCCGACATTGCATGACTCCTTGCTCGCTTGAAGTGCACACTTGGTGATTGGTATCGCCAACTTCTGGTTGAATGTGCCTGACCAATGCTTTGGCAACTTTGAGAATCGTGGTCGCCTGATCGGTCAACTACTTCTGGAATAAGGGCGACGGGCGGCGGATTGTTTGTGGCAACATGTTGTACTAGGCGTGCATTGACTTCATTCATGACTCTGATCTGCTCGGCAATTCCATGCATCTCACAATGGATGCCCTCAAGATCTGTTGGCTAGTGTTCGCCATTGGGTGTGCTATGTTATCTATAGAGCTATTGGTACATGGTCTAGACAATAAGCGACAACGCAAGTGCATAAAGTATTGAGAATTGTTGCTCCCACAGACGGTGCCAAACTGTTGCGGTAGAAATTTGGGGACGAGCAACCAACAATCAGAATTGCTCTTTAAGCTCGATATTTGACATCGGCAATGACCTGCGCAAGGAAACAAATATTACTAGCCGGGGTGACGCTTCTAAAAACCACTCTAGTGTGGAGATGAGATCGAGGCGAGCAAACAAACAGGGCAGAGCACGAAAAGCATTCAGAGCTCTCAGAGTCAGAATGAGTTATTTCATACCTCTCCATGGTGGAAGGGGAGATGCTTTTTATAGATGGAGAATGGAGTGTCGTGCAAGAAGATCACGGCGAAATCGTCGATCT
>BRYE01000013.1:13227500-13230000 GCA_030159115.1 Actinidia arguta var. hypoleuca | reverse complement strand
CACTCCATCCCTGGATGTCACTAAATTCCGGCCTAACTTTGAGGCCGAGGCTCGTTTTAACCGTTCGTTTCAGTCATGTACTGTTTTTGTTTCTCCTGGTGTTATGCTTAATGAATTTAGGGAAACCCTTGATCTATACGTATTTTAATAAATGGGGTTGGGACCGTCTTGCATTGACTGAGGGTGCTGTGTGTTTAGAACTTGTCCGGGAGTTCTATGTCAATATTCATGCCACGGACAAGGAGGCTGGGACCTTAAAGTCATATGTTCGGGGTATGTTTCTTAACTTTTCTATTTCTGATATTTGTGTCTTCTGCCACATTGAACCCCTTGACCCTGAGATTGTTGGATTCCTATATCCTTCGTCTACCACTGTCCTTTCCTTGAATTCCCTGGCCCGTTTGTTGTTGGCTAAAGAGGGTGATTGGCCCCCCTCAAATTTTCTGAAACATAAAGATTTGAAGGATGTCTTCCGAGTCCTCAATCATGTCATCTGTGATCTCTTTTAGTGCACGGCACATGTCAGTGAGATAGATGAGACTCGTGCACGGTTTATGCAAGCCATTGCTTCCGACTTGCTTGTGGATGTGAGTCGTCTCATGTTCAGTCCAATACTTGAAGCTTCATTGGATAACTCTTGTCGAGCATATCTTCCTTTCGGGATTCTGGTCACTGATTTTCTTGCCCAGCATCTGATTGTGCCTGAGCCTGATGAGACTCGCATTCCAACTGGTAAGGCCATTTCACGACATACCCTTCGGTTGAGTAATGCGCACGTCGAGGTTGCTCCTCTCCCATCTCAGCTTCAGTCTCATGCCGTGGAGCTTGATCCGTTGGATGAGGAGGTTCCTCCTCCTGCTTCCACTGATGTTCCGTCTTCCTCGACTGCTGCTGCTACTGCAACTATTACTTCTGACCCCACAATCATTGATGCCATTGTTGCTTTATTCTCACACATGGATGTGATTCATAAGGATTTGGTTGAGCGTATTGGACAAGTCTATGAGCGAGTTGATCTGATTGTTGAGTGTCAGGAACATGATATCAGGGCCATCCGTGACACACTCTCAGCCTTATCTCGCCGACACATTGAATTTATCACGGAGGTGAATGACTTCATCAACAACATTCATCGTCGGTGATATGATTCGGCTTTTTGGGAGATGGACTGGTTTAGTTTTTTTTTGGTTCTTATGGTTTCTTAGTTTGTTTATGGATACTTTCCCTTGCGTTATGGATGATTTGGTTTGTAATTATGGTGTCGAATCTCATTTTTTCATATAGTCTATTCGTTGGTTGTTTGTTTCTCCGTGCTCTCTTTGTCAATTTGTTCCAAAAAGGGGGAGAGACTAGACTAGACCCATTTGTCTATACATCCATGCTTTATTTTAATACCTATACACGTGATTGGTTTGGTTGTTTTGTTACCATATGTGTAGGGATGATTCTTGATGCTTGTGATTGGGATTTCTGTAGTATAGGATTGGTATTTCCCTGTAATGTGTCGTAGTATAGGGTTTTGGTCACGAAATTGCCAAAGGAGGAGATTGAAATGTTATGTAATTGGCAAGATTTTGTGACACGTATTAAATGTAATTCGGTGATTTTCCTAACCAATCACAAGCATTCAGAAAGATTTTCAAGTATATTCGTATAAGCATATTCGTACAAGTTCGAGCTATAAGAGAATCTTGTATGATACATCGGTGATGACAAAAGAGGACAAAAACAGTGTGCTGACATTTAATCAAGACCTCACAGGATGTCGAAGGGGTCTCGCGAGAAAATATCGGAAACAAAATTTCATAGAGAGCTCACGGGTACTTCGTGGGATGTCGCTGGAAAAAGCTGAAACTTGAAATTTGTTACAGAGCTCGCGGGATTATCGCGGGATCGTCGTGGGAAAAAGCCGAGTCACAAATTGCCACACAGTTTGCAGAATCCTCGCGGGAGCAATACACGCGATTCAACAACGTCAGAATCTGCGTTTTTTAGGGTTTTCTGCATCTATAAAAGGCCCAACACACTTCCCAAATAGGTATCTGAGCCGCCTCTATCATTATAACCTAGAGAAAAGTGTTCTCCACCTTCCAAAGAGTTTAGCACAAATCTTCTTCAAGCGTATTGAAAAAATCAAGATTTTTGATGGAGTTCAAGACCGAAATCCGTTCTAAGGGGATCTTAACGGTGATCAAGCACGGAGACGGTGAATCGTGGATACGAGCTAGATCTACACAATCATTAGATCATGGAGTTGATAGGTTTTGATTGTAAGAGTCTTGTAACCGTCTGAACATCGAGTTATAGTGCATGATCTTTATCAGGATAAGTGGACACGTGGTTTTTCTCCCATTCAAGAGTTTCCACGGTAATTAATATAGTGTGTTTCTTGGTTGATTGGTTTGTTTATTTTTGTGTCTTGGATCCTTCAATATTGCTCAAAGTCGTGATATCCTGATTTAATATTGTAGTTTTTTTTATCTTTGGATAAAACATAGAC
>BRYE01000013.1:13192500-13202500 GCA_030159115.1 Actinidia arguta var. hypoleuca | reverse complement strand
GTTTAAATAAGGACGAGTGGATTGTTTCATAACTTAATTTAGCACTTAAAACTAAATGTATTAAATAAAATTGAATTAAATTAATTTGATAATAATATTGTGTATTATTTAATATTTTAAGTACCTCTTAAAATATTTGCTAAAATTTTTTAAATAGTAAGATAGTTACTTAATTTTGACTGAATTTATAAATGTATGTGCATGATTAGTATTGACGTGCAGAAATATAACTCTTCCATTACCGCCACCAACACCACCATATCTCTATTACGCCAACCCTCCACCACCACCATCATTCTACCGTTGCAACCACAGCTACTACTATTATAACACCATAATCCCTCCACTACTGCCGTTGCCATCGCCACAACCTTCTACCCTCATTATCATTCCACCGTTGTAAATGCTACCGTCATACTACCATCATTTATTTACCTCCACTATAGTTGTTGCCACTGCCCCTACCCACCACCACCATTCTACCATTCCAGTCATGCTCCACCTCCACCACTCTTCACCCTCGTTACCATTCCACCGTTGCAACCACCGTCACCATACTATCACCATTTATCTACTTTCACCACACTACTACCACTATCCCTTTACTACCAAAATCATCATCACCACCATCATCATCCCTCCACTACCCAAACCACCACCACCATTCGAACATCATTACTACCATTATAGCCACTACACCCACCACTACTGCCACCCTATCTCCTGCACCATTCCGCCGCCACCACCACACTATCACTATTCTCACCACAACTGTAACTACCATCCAACTACGATCAATACCACCACCATCCTCCTCCATCTCTATTACCCATTTTAACACCCCCATTACTTCCACAACTCCACTACATCACCCCTTCAATTGCTACAACAATCACCATTGCTTTGATACTACCACCATGATTATATTAGGGACGCTATTGGCACCACCACATGCAACTTCTTTTATAAACTGAAAGAGAAAATTTAAAAAGTAGATTTTGTTGAATAGATAAATTAGTTTTAGATTTGGCTTGTTGAATATATTAATTAATTTTAATTCAACACTTTTATTTTTGCCAAGTAGCTTTTTAACTTAAAATATTTAGGGTATGTTTGGTAACGTTTTTATTTTTTTATTTTTTATATTTGTTTTATGTTTATTTAGTTTTGATTAATTTTTTATAAAACAAAACTAAAAATGTGTTTGTGTTCATCTTTTTTAAAACTAAAAAATATGTTTGTGTTTACTTTTTAAAAATATGGTGGTGGTGGACGTGGTGGTGGCAATGGTGGTGGAGGCGTGGTGGTGGTTGTCACGCCCAAAATAGCACTAGATTTGGCCACGTAGATATACACTATAAATAAACATAATTTAGCGGAATAATAATAATTAATAACATACTATCATTACATTAGAGTACAAGTAATCTATTCCTCCCATGGGATTATGCTCTCCATGAGTTATCTATTACAAAACTAAAATGATATCACATGGATAATGTCCCCACCGGGCCAACATAATATTACACTTTTTCAACAAAATACATAAATAAATTTTCTAAAACAAAGAAAACTAAACAGCAATCCACTTGCCTCACGAATTAGGATAACTCTTTTTACTTGAAATTCATTTTATAGTAAATGTGAGTTACCTTGAAAAAATTTAATAATGGACTTGATGTCTGAAACCAAAACTATAATACATAACCATACAATGAAAACATGATGCAAATAAAGTATGTTTTTATTCAAATCAAAATATACTTTTTGATTTCAATCCGTGATTTCTCAAATCAACAACTTTTCTTAAAAAGGAATAACCAATGTTTTCAAATTTCTCAGCTTTTCTCAAAAGCGTTAATCCAATTATTTCGAATGACACACCTAGGATAATACCTAGCTAACCTCGTTATGCACTAAGCATATGAGACAACATCAGGCCAAATTCTCAGACTTTCACCTAATATTGACATTTTTAACATTTTGTCAACTTCCTGGACTTTTCACCGTGGACTTTGGCATTCCCTCCATATTGTCAACTTATCGGACTTTCACCGTGGGTTTTGACATTCCCTTATTTGTGCAGTTGTCATATAGGATTTTCACTTAGGACTTAATCTAAGTCATCTTATTCCGGGTACACAACGTACCAAATTTGGTATATCCTAGTGTGTAATTTCCAAAACCATTTCCGAACTTCCACGCACGCATACACTTTATATTTTTCACAAGTTCGATTATACATCCATGTTACATTTATCAAAATTTAAATGCAATAACATAATATAAAAGATATCATCATACTCAACGTAAACCATTTTGAAAAAATTTAAATGTATTTACTTAAAAAGGTTTTTATAAATGGTTACTAAAAGTGACTACCGATAGGAGTTTGGATACTACCAGTAGACAGGGCAATCCAGAGACGAAATATAAATAATCACTACCGATAGTGAAAAAAGTACTACCGATAGTAAAAAAAAGTACTACTGATTGACAAAAAAATCCGGTGATAAAATACAATAATTCACCACAGGTAGTAAAAATATATTATTGGTAGACAGCCATCCAGTGGAGAAATATCAAAAATCACTACCGATAGTGAAAAAATTACTACCGGTTAGTCAGGCCTTCGAGCCATATCTAGGAAATAAAGGGGACTACCGTTAAGAAGAATATGACTACCGATAGACATCGAAGAAAATAGAATAATTCCAGATCTCAAAACTCCAAACCTTTCATATAACTCAAATTTCTCATTTAGGGTTCAACACCCAAAAATAATGCCTCAATAGGCTATATTTAAACCATCAACAACAACTCCAAGATTAAACCCCACAAGAAAACCCCCATTTACCTCAAATCCTAGCAATGCAAGCTCCCAAATTGTTGAAGAAGATGAGATGAAACCTAACTCTTCAACTTGTTCCAATCTCTAACTTTCTTGGCTCAAATCGACTCTCTTGTTGAGTATACAATCTTGCTCCAAGAATCACTACCCAAACCACACTTTAACTCAACCAAATCCTAACTCAAAACTTGAAACCCTAGAGAGAGAAAGAGAAGAGAAGAGAAGAGAAGAAATAAATGTACTCGGACAATAACATGAGAGAGAGATACATATAAATACCCTTTTTATCCTAAGGCCTTGTTTGGCTCCATACAATTACTCAAACTAGTCGTGGGCTAAGTTAATTTAGCCCACTTTCTCACTTAAAACTCTCTCCCAACTAACCAAGCCCAATATAAATATATATAGGCCCAATCATACTACAAGTGACCCAATTTAATTTAATGGGCCCAATCTACACCAAAGTTCATAATATATATAGATAGATAGATATAAATATATATGATGTCATGCGTACGTCATATTTATAAAAAAATTGAAACCTTACAACCTTCACCACTTAAAGAAATTTTGTTCATGAAATTAGATAAACGTACCAGATGAGCTAAACAGATCTAGATATGTTGCGTGAACCTCTTCTACGCCTCTTCTACGCCATGATGAAGCCATAGAGCATTCACCACTGGAATGGTTTTCCCTCTAAGCACTTGGTTCCGCGTGTCCAATACACGAATCGATCATTCCTCATACGTGACATCCTCATTGATGACAAGCTCTCCCTAATCCAAAACATGCGAAGAATCAGGCTCATACTTCTGCAACATAACGACGTGAAACATATTGTGTACACTGGCCCACCTTGGTTGCAAAGCAAGATGATACGCCACAACCCCAATACGATCAAGTATTTCAAATGGTCTAATAAACCTTGGCGATAGCTTACCGCTATGCCCAAAATGGATCAATCCCCTCTTAGGTGAAACTTTTAAAAACAAGTGGTCTCCAATGACAAACTCCAAGTGACGTTTCCTCCGATCGGGATAATTCCTTTGACGACTCTACTCTGTAAGAAACGTTTCCTAATCAAGACTACCTTCTCAGTCGTATCACGAACCGAATCCGATTTGGCAAGTGCTACCTCCCCAACATCGGTCCAAGACCTACATGGTCAACTGTACAACGCTTCAAAAGGTGTCATCCCAATGCTTGCCTGATAACTATTATTATACGTGAACTCTACCAAGTGTAGGTGATCCTCACATGATCCCCTGAAATCAAACAAGCATGCCTGAAGCATGTCCTCTAGAATTTGAATGGTATGCTCAGATTGCCCAACAATCTAAAGATGTAATTTCTTACTAAGTCTTAAATTCGAACCAAGAGCGGATTGCATCCCCTCCCAAATGAGCGATGCAAAACCTGGATCTCTATCAAAAATGATAGACACTGGAACCCTATGAAGTCTAACAATCTCGTAAACGTAAATGACGCCAAGATCCTTTACTGAATTTGATGGACGGATAGGAAGAAAATGTGCAGATTTTGTAAAGCGATCCACCATAACCCAAACGGTGTTGTGTCTTCTCAGTGACCTAGGTAACCCTATCACAAAGTCCATCGAAATATGCTCCCATTTTCACTCCATAATTGGTAACGGTTGTAGTAGACCTGTTGGTTTCTGGTGTTCGGCTTTCACTTGTTGACAAGTCAAACACCTCAAAATCAACAAGGCAATGTCTTTCTTCATTCGTCTCCACCCAAATTGGCAACACAAATCATGATACATCTTCGTCCCTCCAAGATGAACTGCAAGTTGTGAATGATGAAACTCACGTAAAACGTCATTCTTACTAGACAATGGCATGAATAACCTAGACTTATATCTTAATCCTTGATCCAAATTCGAAACCTAACCTGTTTGTTAGCGATACAATCGCAAATCGTCTTAACCTCCACATCTTGCTGTTGTGCCTCAATAACCCGACTGATGATTGATGGCTCCGTAGACAGTGTGAACAATATATCCAACTCGTCCGTCTCACTAAAAAGTAAGTCGTACTCACTGATATCCTAGAGCATTTTCCACTCATGAATGTAAATGCTCGCCAACGTACTAAGTGATTTCCTACTATGCGCATTGGCCACAACATTGGCCTTCCCAAGATGATATTATAAATTGAAGTCATAGTCCTCCATGTACTTCATCCAATGTCACTGTCTCAAGTTCAAGTCCTTCTGCATAAATAGATATTTTAAGCTCTTATGATTTGAAAATACTTTAAACCGTTCCCCGTACAAGTAATGTCTCCAACCTTTCAACGCAAATATAATGGCCGCAAGCTCTAAGTCGTGAGTCGGATAATTTTGTTCGTGCGTCTTCAATTAACATGAACCATATGCAATCACCTTACCAACTGCATCAACACGCAACCTAAGCCATCACATGAAGCATCGCAGTACATGGTATAAATCAACCCTCGCTTTGGTATAACAAGAATAAATGCCAAAGTCAATCTCTTCTTAAGCTCCTATAATGAATGCTCGCAGGCATCGTTCCAAGCAAAACGAATCCCCTTCCTCATAAATTGGTAGTAACTTTTTCACTATCGGTAGTGATTTTTGATATTTCGCCACTGGATGACTGTCTATCGGTAGTATTTTTTTTACTATCGGTAGTGAATTGTTGTATTTTATCATTGGATTTTCCTGTTTATTGGTAGTACTTTTTTTACTACTGATATTACTTTTTCATATCGGTAGTGATTATTTGTATTTTGTCTCTGGATTACCCTGTCTACCGGTAGTGTCCAGACTCCTATCGGTAGTCACCAATAGTAACCATTTATGGTCAGGCCTTCAAGCCATATCCAGGAAACAAAGGGGACTACCAGTAGGAAGAATATGACTACCGGTAGATATCGCAAAAAATAGAACGATTCCAGATCTCAAAACTCCAAACCTTTCATATAATTCAAATTTCTCATTTAGGGTTCAACACCCAAAAATAATGCCTCAATAGGCTATGTTTAAATCATAAACAACACCTCCAAGATTAAACCCCACAAGAAAAAATCCCTTTACCTCAAATCCTAGCAATGCAAGCTCCCAAATTGTTGAAGAAGATGAGATGAACCCTAACTCTCCAACTTGCTCCAATCTCTAATCTTCTTGGCTCAAATTGACTCCCTTATTGAGTATACAATCTTGCTCCAAGAATCACTACCCAAACCACACTCTAACTTAACCAAATCCTAGCTCAAAACTTGAAACCTTAGAAAGAGAAAGAGGAGAAGAAATAAATGTGTGTGGACAATAAAATGAGAGAGAGATACATATAAATACCCTATTTGCCCTAAGACCTTGTTTGGCTCCATGCAATTACTCAAACTAGTCGTGAGATAAGTTAATTTGGCCCACTTTCTCACTCAAACTCACTCCCAACTAACCAAGCCCAATATAAACATATGTAGGCCCAATCACACTACAAGTGACCCAATTTAAGTTAATGCGCTCAATCTACACCTAAGTTCATAATGATATATATATATATATATATATATATGATGTCATGCGTACGCCATATTTATAAAGAAAATATTTTTGAAACATTATAATGGCGGTGATTGTGGTGGTGATGGCGGCGGCGGTGGTGGAGGTGGTAATTTTATAAACAAAATAAAAATAACTTTTCATTATTTTTACTATTTTTGAAAATAATGGTAGTATTCTTATTTTGTTTACAATTATAAATAGCAATACAAATAAATTTTTGTTTATGCTTATTTCAAATATAGAAATTAAACAGAAAAATAGAAATTAAATGGTTAATAAACATCACATTAGTATCCAATTTTCAATACTTATTTTTTAATTTTCAACATTTAATTTTATCGAACAACACTTAAGATCGTGTTGGAGTTAAGGACTTGTGGAGGTTTAATTATATAAATAGAAGAAACAAAACAAGAGACAAAATTAATAAATAATAAACTAAAATTTATAACTTTGGCATTGATTTTCATTTTCTCATGCAAATCAATAAAAAAGTTCATGTTTTCATAGCCCACAAAAGAGAAATAAAAGCCATAGATGGAAAGTTGCCAAAAATCTCTTGCTTGGACGTGATTAACAGTTAAAAGTCATTCTCGTTAAAATAAATTAGGGATATTTTATGAATTATTAAATGAATCACTATATATTTATATAAAATATGGGTCACATATCCAAGTAATAATGTGAGATTCATATCTCAAGTGAGTATGGCGTAATTCAATTGAACTCTAATACTATTATTCTTAAAAAAAGAAAAATAAAAAATTATTAAATCTAAAGAAAAAAATGGAATTAATTAGTCTTTTATGATGATCCCTTGTTGTCTGCCTCTATTTTTTTATTGTGGGAAAGGAAAAACTAGAATAAATTGAAAATTAGTAGTAATGTTTATCCTAAAATGGAATAATTCTACGTACACAACTATCAATCACAATTATTTTTCAAAGGGTGAGCCCAAACAAAGGTGAACCATCTTAGGGCCTCACTCTTTGTGAGAATGTGTGATTGGAGTTGTGAGTGAGCTCCTGTCGGTCTCATACACTATTGAACTCATTTTTTGTGAAAGAGTGTGGTTAGAATTGTAGGTGAGCATGTGGGTCATCTATACTATGGGACTCACTTTTTATGGTAGTGTAATTGGAGTTGTGGGCGACCTCATGTGGGCCCCATACCCCCTCTTATATGGTTGGAGTTCTTATTAATAGTTGTTTATCCAACCTTTGTAAAAAAAAATGAAGTATAAGGAATTGATCTTGTGTAGGGTATTTGTACTATGTGTGGGTTTGTGGGTAAGACAAATGATAGAAGGAAAATCGAGGATAAACACCCATGGTGTTTTGCGGCAATGGTAAGAGTTGTTACCGGTCAGTAGTCAGTAGTGCCAGCTGCAGCATAGAAATAGTAAAACTGGCCGGCAGAGCTGTTTTCAGCAAATGGCTTTCCGATGGTTAAGTTAGATGGCTAGAGAAAGTGTATGTAGAAAGAGAAAGCATATATAGGTTTGGATCATCAAAATAATGCGTACCTTTGTGAGAACAACAGTTCTCATTTTATAGTCTAACTCGGAGCATGCCTTGACGCGCTAGCTGTCTTGTCACTAGACAGACTACAACTCGACGCGTGCTCATATGCGCCAACCATCAGTGAGTAGGCAGTTGGCCCAGCCATGCCCCTATGGCTTGGCTAGTAGCCCATACAATCGATGTACCCGCTCGGGTGTGAGGGCTGTCAGAAGGAACTTTGACGTGCAAGCCATCTTTTGTCCTTTGACGTCCCTTAGGATTGTTGCCGGTTGTTGCCACTTGTTCAACCAATAGCGCAGTTATTATTCCAAGCTTGCTAAATAGCAACAACTCATAGATAACAATGGCCTGAGCTCGGGTAGGGCTAATGTTTGATGGTGTCTATACCGAGTTTCGGCACGAAGAGTTACCAAGCTTACTTTGAATCGATAGTCTGTCGGAAATCTCCGCCTTATCAAGGCTAGTTTTTGTCATTGTATATTTTATCCCTTTACAATTATCCCTCAGTTCACATGAGCGGGGTTGATGCTCGCCGAGGTCATGTAAGTTAGACATGTTTGTGCTTGGTCAGTTTTGGTGACGGTTGACAGCACGTAGCTCTTCATTTTGCCTTTTCGTATTCCAAAACACGAATCTCACACATTTTGTTTTGGAAACTAGCTCTTTGCGTCCTTCCATAATGACGGTCTATTCATCCCCTTTGGCAAACCCTTAGTTCTCCATCATAATGATGGATCCTTCATGTTCTGTGCACCCATAGTCCCTGTGCCTCCCTTCTGTCCTTATTAAACGCTAGGCCTTGGGAGGTTTTTCTTTAGAGTGAGAATAAGGTTCCTTATTTCTTATTGCTGCCATTTAATCGCCGATGACAATTCTCTAGCTGTCATATGGGCCTTTCACTTCATTTGCAAAGATCTCGTTCCCTCAAACTGGGCATGTGATTACAGCCCAAGGGGGAAATTGGCCAAGCTCGCTGTGAACGCGTCCCTTCTGCGAGCTCTAGTTTGGAAAATTCAGTTGTAGTCGACAAACAATCTGAGTTGAGCAGTAAGTGCTCTCTTGCATCCAATAACCATTCGACTGTGAGCAACAGATGCTCCCTTGTAGCTATTAAACAATCTGCTACAAGCAGTGAATGGTCCAAACATTCGCCCTTGCCAGCATGTGATTCTACGGGCTTCGGCCTAGTCAAAAAATATTGCCATGCAATCGCATGTTCTACCGGTCGAGGTCAAATCCAATATGAAGTCTGGGCGGCTTCATTCTTGGTTATTCATATCCATTCTCTAGGCAACTCCCCACGAAGATCCTCCAACACAACTCGATCTCTGTTAGGAGTGTTGCAGCTTGGTTGTTTGCCTAGAATAGGTTCTGTACTTGCATAGTTTTGTAATCGAACAGTCTATTGTGAACAATTCTCTATAATGAATGGTTTTTAGTCTCGTAATCGAACCATCTTATACTTGAACGATTTTCTATAATGGATGAATTTTTCTACTTGAGCATTGTTTGCAACTTTGCTATATTTCACCAAACTTTCACTTCTATATATGCCCCCCAAGTATACTTAGGCAAGATTTATAGGGCAGAGTTCACATAAGATGGGCTTGAAAAAATCTCCCATGAAAATAATTGCCTAGTGTACTTTGGTAGTCTCCAAGCTCGGTTCTTTACTAACTTTTTGTAAGATACTTTGCTTAACACAACAAATTTCATAGAATAGATTTCAAAGCCCTTCTTGAGCTTGGCTAACCCTCACTTTTCAAAACTTTTGCCAAGTGTGGCAAATTCTTGCGGGATTGAGTTCGGAGCTCGGTTAACTCGGCTAACTCACCTTTTTGATTTTGCCCAGCATACTTTGGAAAATCTCATAAGACAGAGTTCGAAGCTCCCTTGCGCTCGACTAACCTTTTTTACCAAGTGTGGCAAATATTTACAAGGCTGAGTTTGGTGCTCGGTTAGCTCAGCTAACTCACCCTTTTGATTTTGCCTAGCATACTTTAACAAATCTCGTGGGACAGAGTCCAGAGCTCCTATGAGCTTGGCTAACTCTCCTTGATGTTGCGCCATATGT
>BRYE01000013.1:13167500-13170000 GCA_030159115.1 Actinidia arguta var. hypoleuca | reverse complement strand
GCTAAGTATACTTTTGGCAAAATTTTTAAGAGAAAGAGCTCAGAACTTGCTTGGAGCCCGGTTGGCCCTTCCCTAAAATTTTTTTGAGTGTAATTAGGCATGTTCGTTGGACAGATCTCGGAGCTCGCTTGTAATTCATCTAATTCTTCCTTGAAATTTTACCAAGTAAACTTAGATAGAATTGAGGAAGTAGAGTTTGGAGCTCGCTCGGAGCTCGGCTAACTCTTCTTCCAATTCTCACCAAGTTTGCTTTGGCAAAAATCCAAATCTCATGGGGCAGAGTTCGGTGCTCTTATTCTATCTTGGATAACTCTTTCCTAATATCAACTTGTTCGGATAGTTTCTGGCCATAATCCAGTAAGCAAAAATATGAACAAGTGTATTGATATATAAACTTCAACTTGGTTGAAAAAATTACATCTCAATAGTAATACTTCTTTAAGTTGTTGGAATTCCAAGGTTTTAGAGTTTGTTTGTCTTTTGAGACTTGGAGATAGTAAGTGCCTTTACCGGTGAGCTTGACTATTTGTAGGGCCATTCCCAGTTTGGGCCGAGCTTCCCGTCCGTCGATTCCTTGATGTTTCCAACAACTTTTCTCAAAACGAGGTCCCTAACTGAAAATTCTCTAGGTTAGACTTTCTAGTTGAACTACTTCTGGTAGTCAACCATCAGTATAAAGGCGTTTTCTCTTCTTTCATCTGCGAGGTCGAGGTCCCGAGCTAAAACTTCTTCATTATGACTATCGTTGTATGCGCCGGTCCGTATTGTGGGCAAACCAATCTAAAGTGAGATTACAACTTCGAATTCGAAAGCCAGAGAGTAAGGTATTTCGTTTGTTGCTTTTTGTGGCGTGGTCCGATAGGCCCACAAAACGTTTAGCAGTTCCTTAACCCACTTTCTTTTGGCTTTTTCAAGCCTCTTCTTGATCCCATTCATGATTGTCTTATTGGTGGCCTCGACCTGCCCATTGTATTGCGGGGAGCTCGACGTTGAGTTGTAAAACTCGATCTTAAGTTGCTTCAACAAGTCTTTAACTTTTTTGCCCATTGTCTGATATGAATGCTCTGGGGATGCTGAACTTGGACAAAATATTTCTTCTAATAAATTTGATCACGTCCATCTCCCTGATTTGGGTTAGTGGTGTGACTTCCACCCATTTTGTGAAGTAGTCAGTTGCTGCTAACAAAAATCTCTTATTCCTTAGAGCTTTGGGCAATACCCCTACAATTTCCATCCCCCATTGTGCAAAGGGCCATGGACTGGTGAGAAGGGTCAAGTCCCTGCTTGCTGATGAATCAAGGGCAAAAAAAGCTAGCATTTGGTGCATTTGCAAATATACACTTGGGCATCATTTTGCATGTAGGGCCACCAATATCCCTAAGTCAGAGCTCAATGCGCTAGTGATCTTCCCCCTGAGTGTAATCTGCACATGCCTTCGTGAATCTCAAAGAGTACATCTTAGACTAAGCTCGGGTGAACGCTCAATAGGTATGGCCCCAAGTATGATCTTTTGTATAAGTCCCCCTAATGAGAGATCCAAAACCGCACTACCTTTATTCTGAGTTTGTGCGTTTCCCTCTTGTCTTCTAGTAATTTCTCATGTTGCAAAAAATTCACAATTGGGTCCATCCAACTTGGCCCAAGCTATGTGTTGACTAGGATGAATTCCTGCTATATTTTGTGACTTGGGACTGAGACTAGGTCAACTGCAATGGTTAGTTCTACCTCTCCTTCAAAAATCAATGCTAAGCCCGCCAGTGCATCTGCATGTGAATTCAAGTTCCTGCTCACTTGTTCATTTTTCAGTGCTCTAAATTCGGTAAGGAGGTTTTTTTCCACTGCTAGATACTTAGCCATCTTGGCCCCCCGAGCTTTGAATTTTCCAGTAAATAAATTGACTACTAATTTTTAGTCACTGAATATGTGAAGCTTGGGAACCTTTGGCTTGTTGGTGGACCAAAGTTCCGCAATGAAGGCTTCGTATTCAGCTTTGTTGTTCGTGGCAGGGAAGTTCAGCCTGAGGTAGTGCTCAAAAATCGCTCCTTCTGAGCTTTTTAAGACTATTCCTGCCTCTGCCCCTGCCCCATCGATAAAGTTCAACCTGGGCAAGAAACATTTTCCAAGCCATGGTGGGATAAATCTGGGGTGGTTCTAAAACCTCTAGACCTCTAGATGTTTCGTCGATGGCCATTGTTTCATCGTCCTGGGGTGGTTCTTGGACAACCTCTGGAACCCCCGGGACTAATTGAATTTCAAAAGATCCTGGATATGAGTTCTTTCTTTCTTCGTGTGTAGAGGCAAGGCATGCTTGTTCCAGGCTTACAACTTGGGATGAGAACTCCACCACAAAATCAGCCAAGACCTATCCTTTTATTGCTGCTCTTGGAAGGAATTTTATATCTGATTGACCGAGCTCTACAACCCATTTGGAAAGTCAGCCAGATAGATTTGACTTTGATAGAATGTTTTTAAGCAGAAATTCAATGTGCACAACAATGGA
>BRYE01000013.1:13157500-13160000 GCA_030159115.1 Actinidia arguta var. hypoleuca | reverse complement strand
AGAGGAAGGCTGTAGGAGATACCAGTAAGAAAAAAAGAAAAAAGCAAAAGGGGGAGTCATCAGCTTCTACACCTCAAGAACGCGACCCTCTCTACTTCTTAGAAGACAAAGACCTAGAAAGGTATAACTTAGATTTTTCACTTAGAAAAGTGATAAATGGTCGCTGGATAGACTACGATTTCTTTGATGCACACAACTTCGTTTTTAGTTCAAAAATGGACGATTTAGGATGGATGTCCATGACGCTAACTGGGGATGAAGTATATCCGGAATTAGTTGCTTATTTTATGCAAATGCGTCAAGGGGGCTTCACAGCGATGATATAAAAAGTTATGTCAAGGGTATCTGAATAACGCTAGATCGATCAATAATTCAAAAAATTCTGGGAATAAAGTCTAGAAATAAAATAGGAAGACAGAGCATTCAAAGAAAACATCAATTACAAGTCGTCTATGGTGACAACGTGAGTTTAGCCGGACAACCCGAAGCAAACACGTTACCTTTAGAATTGAGACTCGTGCATCATTTCATTTGCACAATTTTGATTCCAAAAATTGGAAAATTCGAGTGTGTGTCCGACAGAGAATTATTCTTTCTATGGGCTTATATAACAAACTCGAAAATTAATTTGGCTCTATTCATATTAGATCAAATGTTTAAAGCCAAAATCAAGAAGGTTAGCCTGCCCTACGGAATGCTCTTAATGAAGATTTTCAAGTACTTTCAAGTAGAATTGGATGACGAAACGGTGAGAATCCCAAAAGCCGTAAGCGATGAGTATAACGAAAAGACTTTGAGGAGAATGGGATATGAATTGATAGAAAATAAATGGACTCCCAAACAATCAAAGAAAATTGAAAAAGGGGGTAGCTCCTAGGGAAAGGAGAAAATGGAAAGTGAAGGGGTTGAGGAAGAAGGGTTCGAAGTCGAAATGCAAAAATTCATGAGTCAAGTGTTTGAATCAATGAAATTGCTACATACAAAGGTCGATAATATGGCCTTTTGACTAGTAATCGTTGAAAAAAAAATGAGAAATTTGTCGAATATCGTGAGGAAAGGAAAGACCCCCTTGGATGACAGTGAGAGTGAAAGCACTGAGGAAGAAGAAAACAAGGAAGAAGAAGGGGGAGAAAGAGAAGAAAAGGAGACAGAACAAAGGGAGGTAGAGAAGGATGAGGAAGACAAGGAAAATGACAGCAATGCCGACCTTGGCGACTCCTCAGAAAATGACTCCGATGCCACTCTTCTTATATCTCGCACTTCAAGACGAAGATATAGTACACGCAACTGGGAATTGAGGTCAAAATTCAAGCACCACGGAAACGACTCTTGAATTATCACCTTTACCCTCTCCGTCACTATCCACTCCAGTTCACAATGCATCATCCACCTCCCCTTCTCCATAAATGTGAATTTTTTTTTTTTTGTGGAAAATGTGCTTTGAACTATGAGATACCGGATTTGTGTCTTGTAATATGATACGCATGACTTGTGCTTTGAACAATGGCTATATTAATGGTTTATGGATGAATTCTAATATATGGTTTATGGCTATGATATAGTTAATGTTTTGAACTCTGATATTATGGTTTGAGATATGAATGCAGTTGTGAATTCAATGTATGACATTGTGGTTTGCTGGGTATTAGCTATTAGCATAATGTCGTTATAATTTGTTCATCATATGATGTGGTAGGCCACCCTTTTTGATGAATTGACAAAAAGAGGGAGAATGGTATCCGCTACAAAAGAAAGGGGGAGCAATACGTGATGGTATATTTATCATAGATATTGAGATAAGTTTTGTCATCATCAAAAAGGGGGAAATTGTTAAATCAAGCCTCAATTTCGATGATAACAAAATATTTTATTAATAGTTAACATGTTTACTAAGTGTGCAGCACCTAAATATTGCGTCCCATAACTCAATTGATCAAAGAAAGTTCTACAAACACTTTCTAATAGAAAGTGTCGATACCTTGTTCTGTGGTGTCGACACCTTTGAGCCCAGAAGCTACAATATTAAATCCGTTGAAAGTCTCACATAACTCATGAATCTGAAATGGATTAAAGTAAACAAAGACCATATGAATCCACGGGAAAAATATCGTGAAGGAAGAAAATCGACTCAACGCTTAAATTGCCAAAAAGACGATGGAACATATTCTGGTAAGAAGTGTCGACACCCAGTACATAAGTGTCGACACCAAATGTCAGTAGCCAAAACTAGAATTCTGAAGGAAGAAGTGTCGACACCAGTATCGACACCAAATGTCAGTAGCCAACTTCAGAAGATTTTGAGGGAACAAGTGTTGACACCTGTATCGACACCAAGTATCAGTAGCTAAACCCAGAACTCTGATGAAGATAAGTGTCGACACCAACATCAGCACCAAATGTCAGTGGCTGAAATCAGAACTCTGAAGAAGGTAAGTGTCGACACCAACATCAGTACCAAATGTCAGTAGCTGAAATCAAAAATCTAAAGAAGGGAAGTGTC
>BRYE01000013.1:13152500-13155000 GCA_030159115.1 Actinidia arguta var. hypoleuca | reverse complement strand
GTTTTTCTTTACTTTCTTTTCAATGTTGCAAATAACCTGTTTTCTGAAAACAACTCATATTTCCTTTCCTTTTTCTTTCTGTTTTTTTTTTTTAATATCTAAATGGATGCATCGAACCAAACCAAACCAAGCCTTGTCCCAATCTTTTGGGATAGGCTTGGATTGGTTTTATCTAAAGAGATTCCACAGACTAATCTTGGCAACATTTCAAATTTCACAATTTTGGATTTTACAAATTGAGTAGTTTAGCATCATCCAAGTTCATTGATCATTCAAATGCGACTTGGGCCTGTGAATATATTACCGAAATTGTTTTAGAAAAGTAATGAAAAATAGAAGTAATTTTGCACTGTCGAAACCAAAGTTCTTGACTTTAAAAACTAATGCAAAAATTTGCAAGTATCTGCTATCAAAATCATAGTTTGACATGTAGAAGTAATACAAGCTTACCGGGCAGAGCAGTAGCAAGTAAACTCGGCCCACTACTACCATCACCTCTGAAAGGACCAGGACAAATGCACCGTCACTTCCATTATCACCACCAATGGAAAGACTTTGGCCCTGCAGGATATGGCAAAGCACCACTGCTGGTACCACGAATGAAAGAGCCTACTAGCACAAAATAAACTTAAATGATTACCAAATAGATAATGATATCCGGTAAACTTCAGATGAGTAGATCACCAAAAAAAGCTTGGAAAGAGTGAGCATGACTTAAACCAGTTTCAGAATAGTGGGCTGACAGCACAAATTAGCATACCAGAAACGCTCTCCACATATGGCTATTACAAACACAACAAGGCATAACAGAGATGAAAAAAACTATTGCTAGATCTTTCAATAAACAAAGATGGAAAATACCTCATACTTCCTGATGCAGAAGTTCAAGAACAAATTAATCTTCCCAAAGCCGCCTATTCCAACGAATAGTATTGAAATTTGACAAATGTCGCGAGTTCTGACTCGGATTATGATGAAAAACCATTCAATGTCGTGATCCATGGGGATATGTCAGATGCGCTCTTAAATTCCTTATATATAAAGAAAAGAAAGAAAATGGGTAAGCACAAGTTCAAAAAACAGTGAATGAGGACAAGATAAGTTATATTAACTGAAGTTGCATATAAAAAAACACAAATTTGTGTTCGACATGTACAAAGAGTGACAATCGAACAAAATGAAAAAGGATGAGATAAGGCCACATAAATTGATGTCAATACTAAAGAAGAATGAAGTCAAAGGTTTCGGCATGCATAAAGCATGCTTACTGAGGAGAACAACAAAGAAGGACAAAAGGTTGCTTGGGCTTGATAGTTCATACCATATGTAAACGAAGCATAATCTTTATTCATAACACGCAAAAAATGTGCTTATCAAATTGGGGGGAAAGTACGGAATAAGTACTGTTGCACAATGGATAAATCTACTCAAGATCAACTCATGTTCAGCAAGCCAACTCGTGTTTGGCCGACTCAAAGCTCATTGAGGTATCGTTGTTATGTAAACCAGCCAAACTTAAACTCAAACTCAAACTCAAACTCAAACTCGACTCTACAACCTTACAAGCTTCTTAAACTTCATATGTGAATGATGAGATAATGCCGCATTGATTGGCGTTGAATATAAAAATAGTTTAAATTTGGGGTATCAACTTACCTGATATATGAACATTTTATGTTCAGGACGTTAAATCACATAGAAATTTATTCCATATTTAACAATTTGACATCCAATAAATATATAGAAGAAATAATGGCAACTCTTAAGAATAACACTATACAACAGAAGGCTGAGAGATTCCACAATAAATAACATAAATGTATGCAACCCCAAAAGATTTAAACACAACTACAAGATGAGAAGTGAACTGAACAACAAAGAACGAGCTAAACCCCCCTTAATTGACATTTAGCAAATAAGTTACAAAAAAGGTCAGGATAAGACGTGCATAAAATGTAATTGTTCACTGCTACAAAAGCTATATTGAAAGTAAATGCACATTTAAAATTTTGAACATTACAAAAATAAAATAAAATTAGAAAACAAGTTCAAGAAGTTAAAATCAACATCAAATTCAAATTTAACCCGAAATTGTGCATCTAAGCTTTTTGCACCCTATTATAACAATGGGGGCCAAAAGCCACCAAATTCACTCTTTGAAATCCTTACACGTTTGACATAATGAACCACTAATTATAACCTCTATTTACAAGTTTGATGCCTAGTTTCAACTAATCTCAATTGGTTATGTTAGGGTAATCTTAGCTTGGAGCAAGTTACCAAAGAAAGTATAAAGAATTACAATAAAGAAAATCTACAAATTTAGAAGAAAATTTTACTAGTAGTAGTAATAAATCTAACAACACAATCTTGAATATTCTATTAATGAGGATGCCTAAAAGGAGGATTTGGGATCAGTTTGGGCCGTTGGGCTTAACCCTACCCTACCACTAATAGGCAAAATCCTCAGAATCCTCATCTCAAATCCCGCAATGGGTTT
>BRYE01000013.1:13132500-13137500 GCA_030159115.1 Actinidia arguta var. hypoleuca | reverse complement strand
CCCCATTTATTGATACCCCAAACCCGCCTTATTAGGGGTGGGACGGGGCCCAGAATAATTGGGTCAAGTTGTCATCCCTAGCAGGGATAGCCTTAGCCCAAACCGGATTGTCCTTGGGGATGCCGAGCTCAATTAGACAAGCAAGCCACCCCTTTATGAAGGACTCGGAGCGGACCTCGACAACTTACCTGCTATAGTTGTCCCCAGCTTGGCTGGCCCCTGTTGAAGACCCATTAGTAAATAGGGCCATAGGCTACTGTTTGAAGCTCAGTGAGATATAGCAATGCCTTGTCCCTGTGAGCTCCAACAGTAGTAGCCTCACATTGAGCTGATGCAGATAGCAAAGTTGAAGACTACTTGGAGACCCGAGGCCACCGTTATGCTCGCGTGGTCGGTAAACTTTAATCGGCATAACTTTTACTACGTAACTCTGTTTTTCTATTATAATATGTCGCCGAAAACCTCTCGATCAAACGAAGACCTAGGAAAACGCTAAAAAACACTTCTAAGTATATTTTTGGCTTGTTTAGTGTTTTTGGTTTATTTTTGAGCTTGTTTTTTTAGTGTTTTGTTAAGTATTTCTTTTAACCCAGTTTTGTCCCGGGCCTTAGAATTTCGGATGGCTTATTTATAATCTTATTCTTGTTATTTTCAATAGTTTAGGAGATTAATATAATTTGTGTGCAACGTTGCACCATTTTCCAATCATTCGGTATTCTTGCGAATCAACGAGTGTTTGATGCCTATTTATTTGGAATTCACGTGAATCAACAGGTTTAGGGAAAAAATCCTAATCGGTATTCTTCGGAATCAATGATTAGGTTTGGTTTTTGATTTCTTGTTCATATCTGCTACATCACTAGGTCACAACCGCATAGCTAGCATCTCGGGCCTATTTAGTAGCAACCAAATCTGCCTTCAGTTGAGCGATGACAGCCAGTGTGAGCTTGGCCTTATTTAGCTCGGATTCCAAGCCGCCCACCTTCTTTTGGGCCCTCTTCAGCTCAGCTGATTACTCTACCATATGGTCTGAGATGGTCGTTGCTCTCTGAAGGCCCTACGAAGCAAACACACATAAAAAAACATTATGTATCAGATATGCAATTTGAAAAGTACCAAGCTCACAATACATGCCTAAACTTGTTGCATCACTAGAAAACCCCTTATCGTCTCCAAATTCTCCTCAGAAAGGGTGGCGATGTCGTTCGGTAGCATGATAGCCCATGCAAAGGCCATGCGGTGTCATGATCTTTAGTAGAATTAACAACCATCATTTATCTATCGAGCTAGTAAGTAGAGAACTCGGGCTTCCAAAGCTCAGTGTTTGCACTCAAGGAAGGGAGGAAGGCCAAACTTGTCTCCCTTGCCTTCTTCTTGGACGTGCCCGCCTTGAGTTCTTTTCCCTTGCACTTGTCCAAAAGTGTGGCCTTCGATGAGTTTGGATCAACCCTCATGATCGCCTCAGCTAGAGCCACAATCGAATCAACAGCTTGTAGAGGGACTTGATTGACTAGAGAAATTGCTCTGGCGGGAGGATTGGCAACCGGCGTAGATTTATTTTGAGTGAAGTTCTTGAACTTCACCATATTGGTCTCGCCTAAGCTCGCATCAGAATTGTTGGTCTCCCTAAAAGAATGAACGATCTCGACCTCTCTCATGGGTTGAGGTGAAGCGTGGGTGAGATTGTTTGAGTGCTCGTTGTCCGAGGAAACGTAGCTCGACGAGCTTGAGGTGACTCACTCTTCCTAACCTTGAACTCGGACAGTGGGTCAACTCGTCTTTAGACCTATCCGGACCCAGCCTTCGATGCGTAGAGGAGGAAGACTGATCTTATCGAGCTTTTTAAACTTATACAGAATCGTATGTCGATAGATCAGCTCGTACACAAGAATGTTAGACACCTTCCTTGAAGCTTGCTTATTGTTGACAGCTTGGATCACCTTCTTACACTATTCAGATGGGTGTTTGAATCTGTCGTTAAAGTCTACATAAGCATCAGAAACAAATATCAGCACCAGCATAAGAAAAATTCATAAAGCATAAAAAGTAGAGGCTCGACGAAAGAAACACTTACTATCAGGAAGATGACCGTTGTACCTCGAGAATGACCAGAGACCATCGTCTTCAGCCTAGAACTCCTAGTTACTTGAAACCTAAACAAATTCATTGACGAGCAAATCTTTGTCCAGGTTGCAAGTGACCAACCTCGTTTAAGGCTGGTTAGGATGCTTGAGGCACAGGTAGTGGTTGCATTGCGACAAAGGCAAATATGGCTCCCTCTTTGGCCGTACTACGGTATAAACATGCAGTAAATCCTCGGCACTAAAAAGGAGCTCCATTTGACGCATCAATGTGTCCGTTGCAAGCACGGTTCGAACAAAATTGATAGACATTTGCATGAAGGTGAGGTGGCAGCACTTCATCACCTCCTTAAGCATTGAACTGATTAAAAACTGAAGCCTAGCCTACTAGATCAACCAGATGCAGCCCTCGATAAAATTTGCAATTTCGTTCAGCTTGGAACACTCTATTTGGACATCCTTGGGAATGCGGTGGTCATTCCTAAACTTGTTCAAATCTTCATCGTTGTGGACTACCAGCTGAGCTCGGTTCAAATCCATGTTCTGAAAATAGAAGCAAGACAGTTAGAATGAGTTCAACCATTCAGTTTTGATGACCTTTCAGGGATAGAATCAAACGAACTCGCCATGAACGTAATCTCTGCCCCATCAAGAATACATACTATTTTCTAAAGGACGGCTATCAGGCCTTCTTTTTGCCTTGAACCCATCTCAGCAATAGAAGGGTTTGGAAAATAACCCCCTTGGTCCAATGATCGCACAGGGAAGTATGAACCCATTCCATCAGAGAAAACGGGTCAAGAGTAACCCAGTTCATAGAGACACAAAATTCTAACAATGGCAGACAAGCCAAAGTTGAAAAATCGAACATAGACAACAAACAAATAGGAATTCAAGGCAAATCCAAAAATCCCAATGCAGAAGCACATACAGGCAGTAAATCCAAAATGTAGAAATATAAACGAGAAATCTAGCACAAATCACAAAAAAGCACTAGAATCGCAAAAATAAGCGAGCATCAATAACTTACCAAAGCTAAGCTCAAAAGGAAACCAACTCCGTAGAGATCAAAAATCAGTCGTCAGGAATCAAAACAATGGTTGGACAGACAAATGGACGGCAACTATAGATGGAGGGACGCACTTTCTCTCTCTTAGAATGCTCTTAAAGTATTGAAACACGATGATAGAAGACAAAAGGTAAATGTCTTCGCTCCCAAAAGTGAATTCCTTACAGCAAGTGTACGGGTTGCGAAGTAATAATAAACTCGAAGTACGAGTATCAATCCCATGAGGAGCATTTCCAAGGTGAACGCAAAATACTAAAAACACTAAGATTCAATCTTAACTCAATTTTAACTTATGCTTCAAAAAGAGAAAATAAAAATTATGTATTTTGGTATTTGATTGATTTAAAATAAATTACGAAAGTAATTAAAAACTGATTTAAAATTTAATATTAAAAACGACTCAGAATCAATTGATACAACCAATCGAGTTTTTCTGAATTCCAATGGAGGCTTCGTATAACTCAAATTCTTTGACTACGTCGTGAGTCTCGGATTCAGAAGATTTAGATTTTAAAAATACTTGTTCTTATAATCTTCAATTTTTAAAATAAATTTGGTTGTTTTAATCATGGTCATGCATCATCGATTCGCGCAGCACATATACTGAACCCAACTCACGCATAAACGTTACAAGGCCGCGTATATACTAAATCAGCAATTCATGCATATGCGTTACCGAACATAATAAGACGCTCAAGTTTTTGAAAGTATTTAGAACAAAGAAGAAGAAGAAGAAAAATCAGAAAGATCTAACGGTGGATAGTATTTTACCTCCATTGTTCATCCTCGATCCCCAATCGATCTTCACAATCGATTTTGAGTTGGAAAAATTAGTCACGCATGGCTATGAAAAATAAATAATTAAATATAAAAAATATTCTAAAATATAAATACTGATATGAATAATTAAAAATTAAAGAACATAAATTAATGGTAGAAAAATTATAGAATAACGCGCGTAATTGAATAAAATCGTAAATCTAATTGAATAAACGTAAATGTAATAAATTACAAAAGTATTGAAAACTATAAAAAACTAAGCTAGGAGGCTATAAAAAATCCTAAAAAATAATGTCTCCCATTCATAAAACCGTAAGGAAGTATATATAGGTTACACAATTCGAGTCTTAGCGGGATTAAAATTCTTACCCAGTTTTCTTCTTACCTGTCTGTTCTATCTCGATTTTGACCACTTTAGATATCGATTTAGCCAATTCGTATTAGATATAAAGTTGTAACTCTTGAAGTCTTCTTTCAAATGCATCAAAAATTAGATCAATCGGACATCTGAGTAAAACATTATGACCAAAATACTGAAATATGTTTTTTAACAAATTCTGTTATCGTTTGAACTCTAATTCCTTTATGTTTTTGGAGTTCGAATGCTAAGAGGAATTTCTCATACTTTCCTTCACAGAGTTGGAACGTTGGTTAATGACTATTTTTGAAATTCAAAATCTAAGTACAATTTTGCCTTTCTTTGATTTTTTTTCTCATTTTCTTCATACCCCATTTTGGAGTCTTCGGAGTTCAATTCTTGCGATGCTTGTTAGACGTGACTTTGCGTAATTTTGAAAAATCTTTCCAATAGTTTATTTTCCATTCTAAACTACAGATGAACATTTTTCTTCAAGATAATTTTCGACAATGGCTCTCGATACACGTGCCTGCACTCTGTTGTACTTTTATGACTCTAATTCTTTCTTTTTATCAATATTAACCAACAATGAACTCGAACACAACTATAAATACGAATCACAATAAAAAATATAATTAAACTAATCTAGGGTTAACTTAGGATAATTTAGCGGCGCTTGGACTACAATTATGTAGTCCAATTAGCAAACATA
>BRYE01000013.1:13092500-13095000 GCA_030159115.1 Actinidia arguta var. hypoleuca | reverse complement strand
CATTAGTGATGGTGGCTCACACTTTTATAATTGACCCGTAAGGATTTTGATGAGAAAATATGGGGTGATTCATAAGGTTGGTACACCATATTATCCCCAAACACAAGGCCAAGTGAGTTAGCAAATAAGGAGATTAAACAAATCCTTGAGAAAACCGTTAACCCTAATCGTGAGGATTGGTCCTTAAGGTTAGTGGATGCATTATGAGCATATAGGACAACATACAATACCATTCTATGGTCATCCCCGTATAGAATTATTTATGGGAAGGCATGCCACCTTTCAGTTGAAACAAAACATAAGGCGTATTCGGCGATTCGCCAAATTAACATGAGTCTTGATGAGGCGGGTCCATTACGACATTTGCAACTCAATGAGTTAGATGAGATAAGGAATAATGCATATGAGAACTCGAAAATCTCAAAAGTAAAGATGAAATCCGTGCATGACCAAAATATTTCGCGTAAATCTTTTAAAATTGATTAAAAGGTCTTTCTATACAATTTTTTATTACACTTATTTCTGGAAAAGTTTCAAAGTAGATGGTCTGGACCTTTCGTTGTGAGACATATTTTATCTCATGGGGCAATTGAAATTTAGAACCCGAGAACGAAAACTTTTTTAAAGTCAATGGGCATTGATTGAAGCCCTATCTTGAGCTTGAGATGAGAGAGATTGAGTATGTGGATCTATGTGATCTACCGTCTTTTGAGTAAGTGGGACAGTATTACCTTCTATGTATGTTGTATAATGCGTCGTTAGATCGAGTCAAATTAGAGGTCGTTTGTCCCACCCGTTTGTTTTTCCCTTCCCATTATTCGTTGTCGTGTCATTTTATTTTATTTATTTCGCATTTTGGAGAATGCTCATCTCTAGTTGGGGGGAGTACTTTGTAGTTTAACTAAATTTGATTTTAGTGTTAGGAGTTAAATTAGTATAATTTAATTTTAACTAAATTTTGTTAAATTTTAGATTATGGTTAATTTAGGAGTTTAATTAGTTTAGAATTAGTAGTGTAATTAGGATAGGATTAGGTGACGGTAGAATTAGGATTTAAAAAAAAAAATTGAACTGAGCGTTTGAACCCTCTGTGCAGCGTTTGAATGCACAGAGGAAGGATTTTTAAATTTATAACTCAGCTTTTGAACGATAAATAATAAGACTAAACTACTGTTCAATCGCTAAGAATAAAAAGTTGAAAAATGTATTCATTGTTCAAATGCCCCTTTCACTATTCGAACGCTAAGCCCAAGGGTAGTTTGTAAGTAAAGGCCCAGACAATTTTTCTTTATACACAACACATCTAACATTCATGCAAGAGAGAGAGAGAGAGAGAGAGAGAGGGGGGCGATTTCAAGAGGGGGTTTCAAAGCTTTCCAAACTTCATTCCTTTTCATCAAATTAAGGTAAAATCTTCCACCATTCATCTTTAAATTCCTAGTTTCATAGATTGCATCCATAAAAATCTAGGATTTGGTTTGATATTTTTAGTTTCACATTTAAGTTCATGGTTCCACAAATACACACACTCAATCATGTTTAGTTCTATCAATTAGAGTTGGAGGATTGCCATAGGATTGTTGATTGAAAACTTGAGGGGAATCTATGGTTGAAACTTCCATGAACAATATAATTTTGAAGTGTGTACACCACATGTTTGATGAAATGTCCTAATGAATGAATTGTTCAATTCGTGAGGGGATTGCACTTTAAATTCATTGTGCGTATTTTTCATTAGGATTTGTGGGCGTTGGTTTAAAGGAATTATGCATAGAATGTTGGTTTCTACATACAGCTACCACGTGTTTGATGAAATACCCAAGTGGTTATTAAGAGGCTCATTAGTAATTCAATGTTAGGGATTGTTGTTGGAGGCTTAGTTGTCTTGATTAGGCATCATTCTAATTACTTTAGCTCCACTTTCGGGATTCATGACCAATGGGAACACACACAATGTGTAGGCACATCACATTGCATTACATTCTTGCATTGATTGTGACATATTTTCGTGCATTTTTTTGTTTGATATGCAGGGGTGGTTGTAAGCATGAGTACAATGGAGACTGGTGGTTTGAAAAATAGTCAAAATCCAAAGGAACAGGTTCTAAAAAAGGAAAAGAAAAGGAGCCCACCAATTTGGATTATGACCACACTCGATTTGTCGAAAAAGTAGAAGAGAGACTTTACAACCGAGTGTGGATTAGAAATGGAGCAGTGATAGAAAGGGAACTTGATTTGGTTTCCATAAATAATATAGGTCTTGGGTACCTCCAATATTTCACGACTCGGGGATGGATAAATTTGACTATATTTAAGGCGGAGTCAATACTCACCCTTTGTCAAGAATTCATGGCAAACATCAAGTATAGGCAAGTGACTGAGAAGGGTAAAGAGAGGTTGACAAGTTGGGTCAGGGGATGAATGAGATGGTGAGGTGCAATGTAGCAAGACGCACCTCAAGGATATGTATTTAATTTTGTTCTTGTACTCATGTCGTTCT
>BRYE01000013.1:13082500-13085000 GCA_030159115.1 Actinidia arguta var. hypoleuca | reverse complement strand
TGCAACAAACGCGAATACGACTTTCAGTACA
Organism: Actinidia arguta var. hypoleuca; assembly: GCA_030159115.1. Taxonomy (NCBI): domain Eukaryota; kingdom Viridiplantae; phylum Streptophyta; class Magnoliopsida; order Ericales; family Actinidiaceae; genus Actinidia; species Actinidia arguta. The sequence continues at coordinate 13,084,969 of BRYE01000013.1, read as the reverse complement.
AAACACGATATAAATATAAAATTAATCTAATCTAAGACCAACTTAAATTAATTTAGCGATGTTTAAACTACACTTATACAATCCAATCAGAGCACTCCAAATCCCTCAACCTCAAACCTTCCCCGCCCATTGGGTGTCTTATTCAATGCCATAAATTTATTGTTTATTTAGGAATGGGAGAAAAAGATCTAAATGAGCCCTCACCAACCAATTGGTTGCGGTTTCAGAATGATTGTTTTTGAACATTTGTTTAGGAATTATTTTTGAAAATAATTTTTGTTTAGTTGTTATTTTCATAATAGTTTGTAGAGAATTTGACATAAAAGAATGTTTTTTGAGAAAAATATTAAAATGATGTCTTTAAATTACCAACCTTCATTGCTGCAAATAAATAAATAATATATAAAAACAATGAATGCTAATGATCTTAAAAATAATTTCTAAAATGATTTTAAAAATGAACCAATATATATATTATGAAATGGTTTTTGATATTTATCATTAAAACAAAATTAATGTTTATCGTCTTCATAACTTATTCATTTTATGAAGGAAATGATATTTGAGAATTCGAAATATCTTTTTAATGTTTTCTGAAAAATATTCTTTTTTTTTATATAAATTTTGAAAATCATTAACCGAATAAAATTTTGAAAACTAATTTGCGAAATTAATTATAAAAACAACAATTAACCAAAGTTAGATCTATATATCTTCATCCTCGTATTCTAATCCATTATGAATCACATGATATACAGAGAATATTGAAAAACATGTGAGCTTAAAGTATGATGTTCAAATAAAACAAAAACAGACAAAGATTTTTCGGGACAGAAAATCTTAGGGCATCAACCAATTATCTATACCATCCAAACCTAACAAAAGCTAATTGGAGCCCACCGTGATTAAATGAAAGCATGAAGAGACATGGAAATCTAGCAGAGCTAGGCCCCACCATGTGTTCCAAATCCTTAGTGGGATCTAAGTCCTTCTCTTCATTCCAATCAATCATGAGAGAGAGAGAGAGAGAGAGAGAGAGATTTATTATGGGAATGTGAAAAAGAGGCCGCGTTTGAGGAGGGATTGCATGACAAAAGAACCTTGGAAACTTTGTTGGAGGAAAGAGAGAGAGAGAGAGAGACATAACTGCATTAAGTGCATGCCACAAGATAGAAGAAAATTTTCTTTTCACAGTAAAAGAGAGGGGAAAAAACCCACCCACTTGCTCATTTTAGTAGTTGCCTAAGGTACTGCTGTCCTGTACAATTATACGAATTAATGTGTTGTACAAATTGAATTTTGGTGAATTGTCTTATTTTTGGACTAATTTTTTCTTTAATTTGCATGTTTTTTTTGTTTTAGCGAACTTTTGTTACCGTTTAATCAAAATTTTATATTTTTTTAAATTTTCTAGACGAGAGAAATTTGAATATGTAGAAACTTTGATTACTTTTTTTTAGAAAAATCAAGTTTTTATGGTAAGGTATCATGTAGTGTTATGGAACCAACTAAATTGTAGCTCTCTTGCCCTTGCTTTTTTTAAAAAAAAAGTATCCTCCTCCAAGGTATTGGTCAAATATAGTCAATTCCTCCACATTTCAGAAATTACAAGTAAATTGCGGTAACACAGAGCAAGCAAAATGAATAACATACCAATCTTTTTATCTATGCAAATGATAGAAAAATTCAGATTTTTCTTCTTTTGTAAGTGATGATGATTCTCTCTCTCTCTTTTCTTTTCAGGCCCGACCCTAAGGCTAAGCCTAGAAAGTCACCTCTTTGGGCCCTCAAAATTTTTCTAATTTTTAGGTTCCCCAAAATATAAGTCCTTTATCTATTAGGCATGCAATTAAAATTGCTTTAGTAAGTTCAATAGATACAGTCAAATCTAATTAGGAGCACAAATATAAGGGCCCAAAACATATAGTCAAAAAACTCAGTGTTCAAACTGAAAATATGAGGTCAATATTGTAAAACAAGATCAAAATAAAACAAAATAAAAGTATAATTAATATACACAAAACATCGTTGTTTCGTGTGTATTTTTCCTTCTAATCAAACATATCTGAGCTCTAATCCAAGAACCCTAAGATCCAATTTGAGACAAAATTTGATGACGACAAAACTCCATTGGTAAGGATTACTGAAATTGGAGTCGATGAAGTCTGTTATAGGTGCTAGTGAATCGATTGACTAAGGTGGTCCATGATTGTGTGAAGTTAAACATTCACAAGTAACAGTAAATATTAGTCTCCAATATCCATTAAAATTTCTTTTAATTTTTAATTAATGGATGATGAATCTTGTTTTTCGATTTAGAAATATTATTTAGAATAGTGAATGATATGAATTATACTTGAGGAAAAGTTTCGGAAAATCTGTTATACTTTAGCCTGATGATGTTATTCATGGAAAATTTATGAATTCTTATTGGATTCTACAAAATTTTTTTGGAAATCTAAATTGCAA
>BRYE01000013.1:13070000-13072500 GCA_030159115.1 Actinidia arguta var. hypoleuca | reverse complement strand
TCTTCTCCTTAATATTGACATGAAAATGAACTAAGATTGCATTTGGATCATGGGTTTGTGGAGGGTTTTATAATTAAAAATAAAAATTATTAATACCAAAAACTAAATTTAGCCTTTTACTTTCATAGTTTTTTTTTTTTTTTAATTTCCTTCATATCTTTCATCACAAATTATTGATCCAAATACAGTTAATCTCATTTGGGATAAAATAGATTATTTTTTATCTATTGAAAATATTCTAAGAATATCCTAGGATATTTTTCAGTTTTGATAGTTTCCTAATTTTTTGATTTAGTTTTCATATTATCAACATTAGATTTTATTTTATTTTATTTTTTATTACATTTACTTTATATATATGTCCTTCAGTATTCTAATAGAATGATACCAGAAATTATTTTTTTTTATTCTAATTTTCTTCTCTGTCTTTTGATCATTTTTTTAGTTTTTAGTGCGTCTTGATTAATTGAATAGACAAATGTAAAAAAATAAATTAATATTTTTCAACAAAACCACTAAATCCAAATTATTATGGAATAAAATCCAAACAATCTAAAGTTTGATTAATTTGAACTTTAGCAGTTTTTATAAAAAAATATTTTTTTATTTTTTTATTTTTTTTAATTTCTCTAATCGAGACGAATTGAAAAAATAAATTTTTTTACCAAATATGAAGAAAGTTCTCTAAACACAAAAAAATAACCCAAAATAATCGAATTTATCCACATCTGGATAAGAAAATAGAAAACAAATATTGAACCATGCATCTTATAGCAATTCTCATGCACCTAAAGGTAATATGTGCAATATATAAATTCAGCTATAGTTATGTCGTAATCAAATTAATTTACATGGACCGTTTTGTTTCAAGGGGCAGAAAATTTTGAGTGTTTGAGTTTGTTTCGACATTTATTATTGTGGTCCTGAATGCTAAAGGTTGGTTTAATATTATAAATACATGAAATATATATAAAAGTAAAATTAGGTACATCCGAATACAGTGTGGATACGGGTATTCGGGTTTGGGGTCACAAAACCATACCCGATTCATACTTGAATGGATATCTCACGCATTTTGCCATATCCGCTCCAAACATGTAGAGATTTGAATAAAACCAGTCTCTAAATTATCGGTTCGGTTCGAGTCCCATCGGAATTGGGTTAAAAATGTCCCATTTTTAAAAGTAGAGAAAGTGGATATGACGTCGTATCAATTTAAAAATGAAAGGGCAAAAAAGAAAATCAATAATATTTTAGTAGTTGACTTTTAAAAGTAAACAAATATTTTAGAATATCTAAAAAAAAAATAAACAAATTGAAATAAAAAGAGTACTATTTTTTTTACAAAAATTTATTGGACTCAAGAAAATAACTGCCACGTAAGATAAAAAAAATAAAAAAAAACTCTAGTAATTACTCAAACGTGTGAAAATATTTGCAGAAAATATACACATATTTTTTTGTACAAATCATATGACAGAATATGAATCTTACACTCCGTTTGCCGGCCGGAGATGATCTTAGGTGAATTTGTAATAAGGGTGAATTTGAAAGTGAATTTGTAACGAGGGTGACCCCACATCATAAGAAGGGTTGATACATTAGTGAGGTGTTTGGATTCTATTTTGATAAGGGTGATTTGAAATGTGGATTTGAGAGCAAATGACTTAATTGCTCCTAGTGTATTAATTTAGTGAACTAAATGGTTTGATTTTGTTATGATAACAATAATTATATAATAATTACAAAAAATACACATTTAATAAAATAAAAATATTACAACCATATTTATGAGAAAAAAAAATTGAAAATTAAAAATAATGAGGAATTGAAAATTTGAAAATTGTATTTGTCCACTTTTATTTTTAATAAAGGAACCATTTTTATAATGGTGAAATATAGAAATATATTACACTTGCATAATAATTTTGGTCATGACAATAAAGCGAATCGTTTGACATAATTGATCTACGTACATGTTCATTCTAAATCGAAAATAAGTGATAACAAAATACAAGCTAGAAAACCCAAGAAAAAAACTACAACGAAGGAGAAGGAGATTTTTTCGTCACTTGTGGATGTCAAAGTCCCGTCATTTGATTTACAATTCCTTTGTGCAAATTTCACGTCTTTTACTTGACAATGCGTCGAATGAAAATTTAGCAATGTTATTTCAGTTTTGTCTAATGTGTTGTACCTTTTCATTAAACTCCTCAGATATCCATTGACTTAGACTTCAGCCTTCTCCCAATTGTTGTAGATTCCCAGCTGATGTCCAACAAACACCACCTAAAATGTATTTTTTGTATTTTTATCTGCCATTTTATAGTCTATTCGTAAAAAATAAACAATGATCACATTTTAATGGGAATAAATACTAAACAATATTTTTATATACGTATTTGGCTCAGATTTTTATAATTTTGTGACATACATTGCACACGGCGATCTACAAATTATGTTGCCAAACGGTGACTCAACCATTGGCCCTCACAATCTA
>BRYE01000013.1:13040000-13052500 GCA_030159115.1 Actinidia arguta var. hypoleuca | reverse complement strand
CTAGAATTACGTTAGGATTGCATCATAGTGTTTTTAGTTATTTTGCGTTCACCTTGGCACTACTCCTCGTAGGATCGATACTCTACTTCGAGTTTATTACTACTTCGCGACCCGTACACTTGCGGTAAGGAATTCACTTCTGAAGTGAAGACACACCTCGCCGCACAGAATTGGTGTTACCCCCCGCTCAATGCTCCTATTGCCCAAGTTTTTACAGAAATTAAGCATGAAGAGTTCATCAAGTGGCCCTCGAAAATCAAAACTAATCCCCAGAAGAGAAACAAGAACAAGTATTGCTAGTTCGACTAAGATCATGGCCATAACACAGAAGACTGCTTTCACCTGAAGGAGCAAATAGCCGACCTTATTAAACGAGGGTATTTGAGAAAGTATATCAGTGATCGCCCTCCCCCCAATTCACTAGAAAGAAGATACAGCGACAACCGACCCACTGCTGAAGATATACAAGTGATCCATGGCGGATTTGGATCCGGAGGAAGCTCGAATTCATCTAGGAAAAGGCATGCCAGAAGTGCTGGTAGGGTGTCCGAAGAAATATATAACCTCTCCTCGCCAATGGCCGATGTTCACCCACCAATCACCTTCAACAATGATGATTTGAGAGGTCTACACTTACCTCATGACGATGCCCTGGTCGTTTCAGCCATTATCGCCAATTTTACCGTCCAAAAAATCTTGGTTGATAATGGTAGTTCGGCTGACATCCTATTCATGTCGTCATTCGAAAAGATGAAGATAGGGCTCGATAAATTGCATCCTTTCCTTACACTTTTGGTGGGCTTCGGAGGAAATGTGACTCATCCTCTCAGATGGATTAAATTGCCAGTAACTTTGGGAACAGAGCGTCTCCAAACCACCGTTTGGCAAGACTTCATCGTGGTAGATTGTCCTTCCCCCTACAATGTAATTTTAGGTCACCCAACTCTAGGCGGGACTAAGGTGATCACCTCAACCTACCACTTAAAAATGAAGTTTCCTACTTCAGCAGGGGTGGGCGAGGTATGGGGCGACTAGAAAGTGGCCAAACAATATTTTATTTCAGCTATGAGGATTGAAACCTCCCCAGCTCCGAATACCCAATAGCAATTACCGACCAACGATGGTGAGATGGAACTTTTGAGGGACGAGGTGGAATAGGTTGTCTTGATGGATTCTCGAGAAATCGAAAACACCAACCCCCTTGAAGAAACTACCTCGATCTCCATACACCCGAAATATCTTGATCGCCACGTTATGATCGGAACTGAACTTACCAACGAATTACGCTGTTCTTTAGTGGAATTCTTGAAAAGAAACTTTGATATTTTTGCCTGATCGCAGGGTGACGTCCCGGGTATTGATCCCCAAGTCGCCATGCATAAGTTATATACCAACCCTGGACATCCTCCAGTTCTCCAGAAGAGAAGGAAATTCGCCCCCGAGTGACTAAAAGTTATTGAAGAATAGGTGACCAAACTCGTCAAGGCTAAGGTTATCAAGGAAGCCCATTACCCGGAATGGCTAGCTAATGTCGTCGTCGCCCCTAAAAATGGAGGAAAATGGAGAGTATGCGTTGACTTTACTGATCTCAACAAGGCGTGCCCAAAAGACAATTTTTCTCTGCCAAAAATTGATTTAATAGTCGACGCCACATCTAAGCATGAGTTTCTTAGTTTTATAGATGAATTCTCAGGATATCACCAGACCAAGATGTTCCCCCCCAACATAGAAAAGACTTCATTTATCATGGAACGAGGATTGTATTGCTACAAAGTCATGCCATTTGAAGCAAACTAAGAAGTTAACTGGGCGAATCGCCGCCCTCAACCAGTTTGTTTCCAAGTCAGTGAACAGATGTTTGCCATTCTTCAAAATCTTAAAGAAAAATTAAAATTTTCAGTGGACAGAAGAATTAGAAGAAGCATTTCAACAACTCAAAAAGTACTTGGGATCACCTACTTTGCTTGTGGTGCCGACCACGGAAGAAGAACTGTTTGCGTACCTATCCATTTCAACAACTGTAGTGAGTGTTGTGCTCATCCGAGAAGTGGACCGAGTTTAGAAACTAGTATATTATGTTAGTAAGGTCTTGATGGGTGCTGAGAATAGATACATAATGATAGAGAAGCTCGCCTATGCCCTTCTAATTGTCGCCAAAAAACTTCGCCATTATTTTCAAGCCCATCACATCACCGTACTGACTGACAAACCTTTAAAACAAATTCTCCAATGACCAGACACCTCAAGGAGACTTCTGAAATGGTCCATCGAGTTGAGCGAATTTTATATTGACTACAAACCAAGAACGACAATAAAAATCCAAGCCTTAGCCGACTTCGTGCCTGAATCCACTCATAAAACTGACCCGAAAGTCCTCTCGGAGAAAGAGATTTCAAACCCCGGCAGCTCGTACGAGAACCTCGGCAGCTCGGCCGAAGATCTTGAGAAGTGGAAGTTATTTATAGATGGGTCTTTAAATCAACACGGATGTGGTGCAGGGCTTTTTCTCCAAATCCCGACAGGGGAACACATGGAATATGCTATACGGATTGGATTTAAAGTCACCAACAACGAAGCCGAGTTTGAAGCACTCCTCGTCGGATTACGAGTCGCCACCAGATTAGGAGTAAAGTCAATAGACGCTTATAGTGATTCACAACTAGTGGTAAACCAAGTTCAGGGAGACTACCTTGCCAGGGACGCACGGATGGCAGCTTATTTAGATGAATTCAAATTCTTAACTCAAAAAATCAAAAGTTTCACCATTCAATAGATCCCCAAAGATGAGAACAAAAAAGCTGACGCCCTTGCCAATCTTGCCTCGACTTTTGATTTCATATCAGACAAAAGTATACTTCTGAAATTCCTGTCCAAACCAAGTATTGAGATCACCAAACCTGTCTATCCAACGGAAACAGATCCAACATGGATGGATGAGATCATCGCATATCTCCAGAATGACACACTACCAACAGATAAACTTCAAGCTCGCCCTATCTGATATAAATCTGCGAGATGCTGTCTACTTCATGGGATTTGTACAAATGATCTTTTTCAGGTCCTCTTCTAAGATGTCTCTGACCTGATGAAGCCAATTATGTGATGAGAGAAATTCATGAGGGCATCTGCGAAAATTATTCAGGGCGAGGTCACTAGTACGAAAAGCAATTCACCAAGGCTACTTCTAGCCCCAGTTGGAACGTGATGCAACAACGTACACCAGAGAGTGCGACAAGTGCCAGAGATTTGCACCATCTAACCACCTCCCCCATACTGATATGGTACCAATTACCAGCCCATGGCCATTTTCCCAATGGAGGATTGACATACTGGAACCTTTTCCTCAAGCTCTGTAATAGAAAAAGTTCTTGATCATCGCCATTGATTACTTCACTAAATGGGTGAAAGCTGAACCACTAGCCAAAATCACCGAGAAGAATACAAGGAATTTTGTGTGAAAAAGTATCGTCTACCGATTTAGAATTCCCAAGGTTCTCATCTCGGACAATGCCAGGCAATTCGACAATGATGGATTCAGATAATTTTGTTCGAATCTTGCCATATCACATCATTTCTCCTTGCCTGGTCACCCCCAAGTCAATGGCCAAGTCGAGGTTACTAACAGAACCATCCTGAGAAATTTGAAAACGAGATTGGAGAGATCCAAAAGTGAATGGGTAGAAGACCTGCCGAGCATATTGTGGGCATATCACACGACTAGCAGGATTCCTACTGGTGAAACGCCTTACTCCATGGTTTACGGAACTGAATCAGTGATACCCGTTGAGATCGGAATGCCGAGTTTTAGGACATCAAATTTTGACAAAAATAATAATGAAGGCGAGCTGAGACTCAACCTCGACCTCCTTGATAAAAAACAAGAGCAAGTAAGCATACGCCAAGCAGCTTATAAACATCAGGTCGCCAAATATTATAATCAGAGAGTCAAATACAGGTCACTCTTACCTGGCGACCTAGTCCTACGAAAAGTTACCCTATCTACTAAAGAGCCAAACACAGGAAAACTAGGCCCAACATGGGAAGGCCCTCATAAGGTCGTCAAGGTATCTAGACCGGGGACTTATTGTCTTGAAGGCATGAATGAAAAAGTAATCCCCCATCCTTGGAACGCCGAGCATCTGAAAAAGTATTACCAATGACATCCAGTCGCTTCGAGAGTCAGCTTGCCTGGGCAATACAGTTGTAATCATTGCCACTTTTATCCTAATAAAATCTCTATTTTTATTTTAATCATCTCGCCTATTACAGGATAGAAGTCGCCAAGATCAAGGTCTCCAATTCATTAAAAAATGACGGAGGCATCTTGATCGCCGAGATCAAGATCGCCAGCTCATTATAAAATGACGGAGATATCTTGATCGCCAGTTCATTGCAAACTGACGGAGGCATCTTAATCGCCTAATTCAAGATCGCCAGCTCATTGCAAAATGACAGAGGCATCTTGATCATCTAATTCAAGATCGCCTTGGTCTGATGCAAAATGAGGCATCTTGATCGCCGAATTGAAGATCGTCAATTCAAAAAAAAAACTGCAATTTAAAAGTACTAAGTAAATTACGTCAGTACGAACAAAATTTGCACAACCAGAATGATCATTCAGTTGCTATCACACATCACCAAAACTGGAATAATATTCATTGAGGTGCAATTACATTGCAAAAAAAAATTTACAAAGGAGGAGGGTTTTCATCGCCTTGAGAATTTGCATCTCCTTTTCAATAGTTTCTTCATCTTTTCCCTCCCCTTCGGCGTCCTCGTCCTCTTCGGCGAGCAGGTCATGATCGAGACCCATTTCTTCCAGATTAATGGCAAGGTCGGGATGATGGTGACAAAGCTGTCGTTTGCAGAAATAAAATCATTCGCCAAAATACTTCGAGGCAGCATTTTCAACAGCCTCAGAGAAATCCAAAGAGGATTTGAACTCCTCAACAGCTGATTTTCTAGATCGGTTTACACTTTCCCTTAACTCCGCCACCAGTATCCCAGCCTTCCCCAAGCTGTCAACAAGGGTATCTCTTTCATCTTTTACCTTGGCAAACTCGTCGCCGACCTGTTGCTCATGAGCTCGGACCTCGGCCAGTTGCTGCTCTAGATCGGCAGATAACTTCTGGAGGCAAAAAACTTCACTGCCCAAAAAAGCTGCTCGCCCTTGTTGAAGGGAAGCCTCTTCAACAATTTCTCTGCTCTTGACCGCTAGAGAAGACCCGAACACGAGCACCTGCTACAAATAAATCTTATTAGATGAACTGAGCATGTTTAACAAGGATGATACAAAGTCAAAGTTAGTGTCGAAATAATACCTGGCCGAGGGCCTGAAAAATATTTTGAAGCAGTTTGGTCCAAGGACAGCTGCCCCACCTTTTCTTGATCTATAAGAGGGATCACTCCTCGAAGGATCTTCTCGGCTACGGAAGGGCTCCCCAAAATGGAGGCCCTGGGACCAAAGACAGTCCCCAACGAGGGCGAGCTCCTCTCCCTGGGTCTAAAAGAGGCAGTGGTCCCCAGATGGTCAACTTGACCAGACTTTTTCTTTTTGGGTTCAGGAGCAATGACGTGCTCCTTCCCTTTGGAGCTTTCCCCGGACTTAGCCTTCTTACTCGTCAAGATGGAAGGTTCATCCATTCGACGTTTCTCGCCAATTACCACTCCCTTAACGGGAGTGGGTTTTTTGGCCGAACTTTCACCCTTGGCCTACTCCACCTTCTCACCGAGTTTTTTTAGGCTAATCCTCCTCGACATAGCTGCAAAATAAAAAGCGAACATCAGATATGAAAAAAATAACCAACAAGAATAGTAAGAATTTATACCATCCAATTTAAGCTCGGGAGGTAGCCCGGAATCTGACTAGGATTTCGATGTCGAGTCCGAGCTCGATCCCAAGAAAAATGAACAAAATTCTAAAATGGGATCTCGAACTTTTTCCCTCGACCATCTTAGCACGGTTAGGTCAGGGATATGAGGTAGAATTCTCCTCAGTTCCTTCCTAATGGTCCCTAGGTATTCTATTGAATCATCTCGGGAATGGCTGTTTTGATGAATGTATTCACCACGGGAAGGGCGGGACTCACCCGCTTCACCCGACGTCGATGGCGCATGTGGCTCCTCGCCCTCTATCCCAGATGCCATAGGTCCGAGAGAGCAAAAAATCCGATGAAATAACTTGGATTTGAGAAGCGTAGGGACCACAAAACGCCCACATTCTGCCACTAATTTTAAAATCTCATCAAAAAAATCATGCTCATACCCGAGCAACGTGGGCGGGTTATTGCAGCTTTATCTGAAAGATACCATAGAATATTAATTCTGATTTTATTAATAAATATATCAAGATTATTGATGAAATTAAAACCGACCTGGAATATTCCACGACCTCGGAACCCTTGGCACTCCCTCCCGAGGTAAATCATCGGGAAGCTCCCAACTATCCTTGGAGACGAAAAAGAATTTGCTTTTTCACCCCTTCACATTGCTGGGGTATCCTCCGAGGATGGTTTTCTTGTACCTCGCCTTAAAATAAAGCCACCCTTGGTCCGATTTGGGGTTATTATTAAGGGAAAATATGTTCCTAAATTCAGAAAGGGTCATTGAATATTTATACACTCACCACAACGCAATGGCAATGACGATACTTCGCCAAGCGTTGGGGACGAGCTGAGCCGGGCAGATATTATAAAATATTAAAATTAACCTAACGGTAGGATGAATGGGAAAACGAAGGCCCGCGAAAAAGGCGGCCTCATAAAAGGCCACCTCGCGCAGGACGGGTTGAAAGAATGGTTTCGTTCTTCTCAGGAAGTCTAATATGTACACCCTGAGGGAAGGAATAAGTCTCCCTGAGCAAGTCTAGCTCCTCGTGAGTCATAATATTATGCTCTTTTTCTACAAAAGGATGAATATCACCTAAAGGGGCGACCTCAAGAATTGATGGGTCTTCCATAGGCAACCTAGGAGATTGTCTTACTTCGTCAGTAATATATGACGATCCTTCTCCCAGATAGTCGGATACCCAAGAAGGCAAAGACTCTAAGTCTGAAGGGCTAACCTTAGACCTATAGGACATAAAACTGTAAGAACAAGAACAAGGACTCGGTTACTTACTGTGCTAGGAAAGGATAGGCGACCACAAGCAGAGGCGAGAAAAAAATCAGAGCAAGAAGGGCGACCACAAACGAGAACAAGGAGAGCGGTGGTTTGATAGCAGAAACAGAAAGGTGTAAATGAATGGGTAGGACCCCCTATATATAGGAAATGCCTACGGTTGAGATCCATCTCCTTCAACGTCCTAGATCAAGCGACCTTTTGAAATTCGAGCTCAAAATCGCCTATCCCGCTAGAATTCATTATTATGGCATAGCCTTTTTTGCCCAAATTTTTTTGCAGAAATTAATACCCTTTCCCACGTGTCCCAACGAGGGGAGGGGCACAATTAATGCGTGCCCACGTGATTCCATGACTGACATTTAATGCATTTACTCAACGATCCCGAATATCTCGACACTTTGAGTAGGGGGCTACTGATGTGAAAAAAATACACGCCATCTATTAAAGTTAAATAGTCCAAATGGTGCATGTCGCCATAGGGACCACGGCACCCATTTTTTTGGTCGCCTCGTGTTATTAAAAACTGACTTAACTTCACTTCGCCTACCAAACGGCCCTTCCGGATCACCATTGGGCGAGGTGGTTTACCTTGCCCGAAGAAAGACGTCTCCATGAAAAATTATTCTCCAAAAGGTACTTTATCTCCATCAGAAGACTGTTTCCACAAGACTTCTCCATTATCCTTCCTCCCGGTTAGTCTCCATGAGGATTCCACCACGACAAGGGAACCATCTCTGATAGACTCCGTCTCCATCACAACACCTAAAAATAAGGATTGCTCACCAGATGGCATTCTCCTATTAATCTCCAGATTATTGGGATATCCTCCCATACTTATCCTTCCGAGGAACTCGTCATGATTCACTTACACGTCTCATTACTCCGTCTATATAAAAGCCGCTCTCCCATAACAAAAAAGTATCCTCAACAGGCACCACATACACATTTATTATTGTGCTCGCCCACATTGCCTATATTTATCTTTTGGTTCCCTTGGTCTGATTCATACGCCGGAGGAGTTTTGAGCGGTCTCACCCCGGCCGATTACTTTGTTCACTAATGTGCAGGTCGCCGTTGTGCAGGTCGCCCCATATAGCCGAGATCCAGTTTCATGACCGAGGAGCAATTCTGATTGTTAGTTGCTCCCCCAGATTTTTACCACAACAAGTGTAATAGTATTGGAATCGAGGGAGACAATTTTGACAATTGACAAAAATATTAAGAGTTAACTTTGAATTAATAAAGACAAATTAAAATACCTTCCTAAAAAAGTAGAGTGCATAAATCATGCCCATAAAGGTAAATACGACATTTTCACTCCTAAGTAAAGGGTAGTATGCAATAATGGTACACCTAGCTCGGTCCTATTGGTGGCTCATTTCTTCTCCAAAACTCCTTCTTTTTAAAGTTTTTTTTGACAAATATCATACCTTATAATTTTAAAAATAATATTAATTTTTCTTACTTTTAAAATTAATGTCAAGATTATCGTTTAGAGCTCATTGTATTATAAAAATGATAATTTTTTTTAAAAAAAAATTTAACATTAATTTCAAAAATAAAAAAGATCAGTGTTATTTCTGAAATTATAAAAATATAATTGTATTTGTCAAAAATCTCATGAAGTCATGGGAGGATAGTGAAGTTTACCCTTTTAAATAGTTAAGAACAAAATTAGAGAGAGAGAGAGTAATGAACATATTGTCATTGATCCGATTACGACATTGCGACTGCGGTAAAAGTCCCAACTTTAAAATGTTTTTAGTCAATTTATCTAATTTCCAATTGTGGTAACTTTAGTCTTTAGCTAGCCAACACCGGCCATGTGGTCCACGCCACCTTTGATTACGATCTCTCTGCAACCGGTCTTCCCAATCGTATCACCAACGCTATCCTTTTCCAAATATGGTTTGTGAATATATATATATATATATATATATATATATATATATATATTGGATTTCCAGTTTGCAAATTCTAAAATTGTGTTGTTTGGCAACCAAATTTTTAAAGCATTTTTTAGATTTTTAATCTTCAAAAATAAAAATATCCATCATATGTGATCCTTGCTGTTTGGAAGTCTCGTAAAATCTTAGTTCTCAATCAACGAGTTCTAAAAGTATGCAAATGCCCATTTGGGTTTGCGGAAACTACCAAGAATACGTTAACTACGAAGGGCTTTCATTTCAATTACTTATAAAAATTTTATTTTTCGAGAGAATGAGATTTATTAAAAAAAGAATATAAACAATACATCTTGTATAGTATATACTAACACGTAATGAAACCTATAAAAAAATGTAGACCCATCAAATATGTATATATATACACTACAAAATGCATTGCACCTAATAATTTATTTTAAAAAAAAATAGTGTTAAGAACAATTTGCGACCTACAAGTCTATGACCAAAACCCGCCCTTTTCTATCCTATCCTATCCCATCTAATAGATGTATGACTATAAATATATAATAATAATAATAATAATAATAATAATAATAATAATCACCATCTAAATTACTCATAAGCAATGCACATGTAGGGGTTGCTTTTTGGTGTTTGGTATTTGGTATGATCCTATATATAATATTGTTGTCGGCGAGTGAATACGAGGTTTAGTTTACGCTTACGGTGGGCGGGGACGTGGACGCTTCACCTCCATTCACACTTTCCATTTTCATGCTATGTTTGTTCCTATATATATATTCTAGAGTAATTATTTGTGAGTGACTACGAAAAGAAAATAATTATTATTTCTCTCTTTCCATAGGTAAAGTATTTTATAGTATTGGCAAGTAATTTTTACATTCTTTTTTTTTAATTACATTTCTTATTTTTGTTTTAATTAAAGCATTTCCAATCATAGTCTCCAAAATGAAGACGTAAAATATTATTATTAATTTTAAAAGTGTTAAAATATTCATAACCGTTCCAACCCAAAACCTCCATTTTTATGTTCAAAAGAACTCCATTAAATTTTTCTTTCCCTTCAAAAATTCAAATAATAATTTTTCAAACTTTTCTTAAATATATTTGATATTGATCTCATTTTAAAAGTCTCATTACTATCTTTTTAATAATAACAATTTTATAAAAAAATATAAATTTATACATGTTTTACAGCAAATAATAGCAGAAAAGATAAAATGGAGATGCTCTCCATTTATTGCCAAAGTCTCCAAATATGGAGATTCAAAGTGAGATCAAAGCTTGGTTGGAAGAGATTTCTCCATTTTTTATATCCCAAATAGAGATATGGAGGTGGGCAGACGATACTTTTTGGGTGAAGTTACTAATATATCTACTTTTACTTATAAATTTTCAATGCATATGACATTCCATTGGGATAGATTTACCTTGATAAACACCCAAAATAGAGTGCAATTAAAAAAAGAAGAAGAGAGTATTAAAGTCTCTGGCCTTTATATTTTATAGAGCATGGTCGTTGCTTAGCAACAACTTCTATATTTGTATGTATTAAAAGTTATGTTAGAGTGTTTATCATAATTTCTACTTATAGATCAAAAGTAACTTAAAAACTAAAAAAAACACTAATTTTTTAATACTCTATTTTAATACTTTTTAACTTTTATTTTTTAACATAAATTTACCTACGATAAACATCCTTCTACTTCACGATTTTTAACTTTGCAAAATAAGAAAAAGTGGAAAAAATTGAGGACAGGAGGTCGGCAAATTACACGAATACCCCTCATATTTCAAAACATCATGAACATTTTCTGACATTTCAAAGTCGCGTGAGACACTAAATGCCCTAATTTGTTCAGTAAAAATAATTTATTTACTTTTAATAAATATTTTTATAAATTAAATAAAAAATTATATTTTATGGCTCATCTCGATCAGATGAACCATAAAAATATAAAAAGTTTTAATTAAGCGAGGAAAAAAAAAGTTCACCAAAACCACAACAAAATCTCAAAAAAGAAACATGATTTTTCTTGGAAACAACTAAACTATGACCAAATATTTCAAATAAAATAGGATTTCATTTTTCTTGGAAGAGGCAAGTGTATCTTCCTCCTTGGTTGTGCACTTTTAGGCTTTATCCTAGACCTTTTGTTCCATAAAGCAATCATGAGATGTGAAAATGATTTTAAGAAAAGAGTACAAGTCACAAGAATCGCACGAAACATATCACCATCAACCCAACCCAAAACTTTATACTGCTCTACTACTAGAAACATAGCTAAAAAGAAAACCTGGGGATGATACTTTTAAGATAGGTATCTAATGGCTGGCTACTAGAACAATCGGAGCATGTCCAGAAGACAACTACTACCGCTTGAAAGAGGAAAAAGAGAGGGAGAAAAAAAAAAAAAGGAAAGAGGAAAAACAAAACTCTTTACTTAAAAATTTCCCACACAAATCCCTTAGGTTGTATTTAGATGAAAGATTTAGTGAGAGAAACAAAAAAAAAAGACAAGAAAAAGTTATATGATCTAACAATCATGAATAGTTGGATACTTATTTATTTTATTTTATTTTTATTTTTTCTTACCAAATTCTTGAGCCAAGTACAATCTTAAAATGCATTGAAATGAAGGAGCAACCTTAAGCTGTGTTTGAATCAAGGATCTGGTGAGGAAAACTAAAACTAAAATAAAAATGTAGATAATCTAATAATTCTGGACGGTTAGATCGTCTAACTTTTTTTTTTATTATTATTATTAAATTCAGGATTCAAACACAACCTTAAGAGTGTATTGCAATGAGAAGGAGGGATATGCGGAGGGAAAAAAAAGAAGTAAAACCAAGTCTTGAATCCAAACACAGCCTTAACGAATCAAACATTCTCTAAGGTTGTATTTAAATCAAGGATTTAACAAATGATTAAAAAAGAAAAGGTAAAGAATTAAATCTAAACAATTGAATTCAATAATCGATTCTTTTCTTTTTTTTACAAAATTCTTAGTCCAAACACAATTTCATATTCCACTCTTACAAGGGTTGATACAATCAGCAAACACATAGTAGCTTTCTTTTGTACGAGTCAATAAAATCATGAGATTTTCCAACTCCAAATCTATCATACGAGAGATTGTGACTACGCGCAATCGTAGCAGCCTATCCAAACAAATAAACCAAGGCTTCTTAATAACTCTCTCTCTCCCAATCGGAGCAAACTTGTGTTGTAAAGTGCACCGGTTACACGACATTTTTCGCATATACTTTTATGCATCTTTTAAAATATTTAGTGTCGGTTGGGAGTGAGTAAATACGCCAAACCATATCAATTTGGCTGAATCCAAAGTACCCACTTGATACTAAAGAAAAGTTACACTCTAGAAGGACAACACTATTAGCAACAGACTAGATAGCGTCAAATTGCTGATCATGGCCACAGATTACAAT
>BRYE01000013.1:13000000-13015000 GCA_030159115.1 Actinidia arguta var. hypoleuca | reverse complement strand
GCGAGGGAAATCAGAAGGCGAATGGTGTTTAATTTGACAACGGGGGCAAATGCAGCACCAAAATCTTTACTTACAATCTGAGTAAAGCATTTAGCAACACAGCGAACTTTATATCTATCCACTGAAGCATTTGCCAAATACTTCACACTGAATACCCATTTACAACCAACAGTTCGCTCCTCTTTTGGCAAAGAAACAAGAGGATTCTCATGTCCATTTATGTTGAAGGGCATCCATTTTTTACCTTCATTGTAGATACCCACAGAGGATTCTAAAGAGCTTCATGGACAGAGCGAGGAATTGAGACCGAATCCATTTGACTCAAAAAAGACTGATAGGAGTTTGAAAGACCTTAGTAAGACAGATACTGTGCAATAGGGTGATTAGTATTGTTTGAAAGAAAAAAACGAAAGTTTGCGACGAACATGTGTGGGATAACAGCGAGGAGGAATATCAAAAATTGAAGGAGAAGAGATACTTGAATTCGGAGAAGATGTTAGCAGGGGAGCTGGAGCATGCGAACCACTGGGTGACAATGGAGGAGACTCAAGTATAGGAAACGAGCGGGAAGGTGCATAATCCTTATCCACAATCAGCTCTGAAGCGGGGCCCAGAGAAGATAGAAAACCTGTGAAGAATTGGACAGTTTTCAAAAAAGTGACATCCAACGAATGATACATATGACAAGTGATAGGATCATAACACCAATACCCTTTGGACATCGAGAAATACCCGAGAAAGACACAAAAAATAGCCTTATCATCAAGTTTGGTATGGGATAAGCTCCTGACTTGAACAAAGCATGTACATTCGAAGAAATAAGGAAGGATAAGGAATAAGGTACAAGTAGGCTGAAGGATATGGAGCGGTGCCTTGTCGTGTAGTACTCGATTAGGGGTGCGATTGATAATGTAGGTGGCAGTGAGGACAATCATGTGCCAAAAATACTTAAGAACACTCATCCCCCGTAATAAACACCAAACCATAGACATAATAATATGACGATTTTTTCTCTCCGACACTCCATTCTACTCAGGGGTGTAAGGACAAGTTAATTGCTGGAGTATACCACATTTATGAAGTTTAGCATGAAACTCATTCGTGATATACTCACAACCATATTCTGACTGGATAGTGCGCACAACTGTGTTATACTGTATCTTGATCATTTGCAAAAAATTGATAAAGTGGGAGAAAACCTCAGATTTTTGGCGCATTAGGTAGACCCAAGTAGTCATCTATAAAAGTGACATAATAACGATGTCGAGATAGGGCAGTTTCTAGAGACGATCCCCAGACATTTGAGTGAATAAGATCAAAGGCACTAGGTGCACGATGCATGCGAGGAATATAAGAAGTGTGAGTATGTTTAGACAATTCACAAACGATACATTTAAAATTAATTTTTTGGCATGCTTTATTAAAAAGAGGAAAAAGCCAACATAAGTATTGAAAATTGGCATGCCTAAATGAGCATGCCATAGATTTAAAATTTTAATAGAAAAAACAAACAAATTTAAAACAGACGGACTTAAAATAGATGGCTCTAAGACTGGTGGAGCGAAAACTTGAAAACTAGAGTACAAAGTAGTAAAGTCCATCGTGCTCATACCCCTTGCCAAAAATCTTCTTCGAAGTTAGGTCCTGCAAAAAACAACGAGAAGGTAAGAAGACAACAATGCAATTAAGGGTTTTTTGCAAGACAACTAACGGAAAAAAAGATTATAGGTAAAATTCAGAACATAACAAACTAAGGAAAGCATGATATTTGAGGACAAGTGGGCATCACCTTGACTACGAATAGGAATAGATGACCCATCAGCAATACAAATAGACTGATTAACAGAAGTAAAGGTAGAAAGCTCACCAGTCATATGATTATTAGCCCTAGAATTTCAAATTCAAGTGGGGTGACCTGACTTACCATGAAAGGCGGTTGAACTTTCTGCAACTATAGTGACCATGGGACCAGAGGATAAGGATGAGGGAGCCAAGTCCAAAAGCGATTGTAGTTGAGAAATTTGGGTCTGAAGTTGATTGAGATTATGTAACTCAGCATGCATGGGTTCCA
This sequence comes from Actinidia arguta var. hypoleuca, assembly GCA_030159115.1. Taxonomy (NCBI): domain Eukaryota; kingdom Viridiplantae; phylum Streptophyta; class Magnoliopsida; order Ericales; family Actinidiaceae; genus Actinidia; species Actinidia arguta. The sequence continues at coordinate 13,012,929 of BRYE01000013.1, read as the reverse complement.
CTTCTATAATAGCGCTGACTTGAGGAGTTTCACAGCCACAGCCACCGCCGCAACCACCCACACGATCACCATTACGATTCTGGTTTAACTACGTTTTTAACTTAGGATGCAGATTAAAGCAACGATCAATAAGGTGACTGAGCTTGTGACAGTGCTGACAATATGGGTGAGTCTCGATATCAAATGAGGTTGGTCGAAGGTAACCTGGATAAAGATTTGTTTCTCGACAAGTTTGTCTGGGTTGCAAGTGCTTAGGAATTTTGGGCTGGGGACGACAGTCTCTGGTCATTCTCGAGGCACAATGGCTGCTTGCCAGATAGTAAGTTTTTCTTTCATGGAGTTTGTGTTCTTCGTGCTTTATAAATTTTCCTTATATCGATGTCGATGTATGTTTATGTTGCTTGTGCAAAGTTTAATGACAAGTTCAAATGTTGTTCTAAATAGTGCAAGGAGGCCATCCAAGCTGCTAGTAACAAGCAAGAGTCTAGAGACGTAACCGCTCTCCTTGCGTACGAGCTAATCTATCGACATATAATTCCGCACAAGACCAGGGAAGTTGGTAGTGTCACTCTTCCTTCGATGCGCATCGAGGGCCAAGCTCCCTCTTCCTCCTCATTTGATAGCGAGGAGGAAGAGGGAGATAAGGTCGTTAGCTAGCTTGTGTTGAATAAAAGGCGTGACTGGATGATTCCCGTTGTTGATCCTGAGGCCACAACACTGCCAATCTCCATCTCGAGCTCGGACAATGAGCATTCTAACGATTTTTCTCATGCCCCATGCAACCCGCGATGGGAGCTGAGATAGTTCATTCTCTCGGGCAGGCTCACGATTCAGGCACGAGCTTGGAGGACACTAACATGGTGAGGTTCAAAAACCTGAGGAAGAAAATTGCACCAGCTGCCGATCCTCTTGCCATAATAACTCTCTCCATCAGCCAGGTCCCTCTATAAACTGTTGTTCTAGTTGTGGGGCTGGCCGAGGCAAACTTGGGAGTTGAATTGAGCCCATCGGATGCTCCTTCTTTGGGCAAACAAAAATGAAAGGAGCCCATAGTGGGCACGTCCAAGAGGATCAGAAGGAAGGCAGGTGAGACGAGCTCAAGACTGACAATCGAGCTCTAGAAGCCCCGAGTTCTCCATTTGTGAACTCAGTAGGCAGGTGACGATAGTTGATTCCACATAGGATCGTGACACTTGCATGGCCCTTGCGCGTGTTGTCTTACTACTGAATGATGTTGCTGCCCTCAAGGAGGAAACCTCAGACACAATCGGGGATATGCTGGTGATGCTGCAAATCCAGGGTAAAAATCGTGATCTCGGTGTGTTTAAAAATTAAACTTTTGATACTTGATGTTTTTTTGTGTTTTTGCTTTACAGAGTCTCTAGAGAGCCACTATCTTTATAGACTACATGAAAGAGCAGTCAGCCAAGCTAAAGAGGGCCAAAAAGGAAATTAGCAGCTTGGAATTCTAGCTTAACAAAGCCAAGCTCACGCTGATCGCCATTGACTAGCTGAAGGCAGATCTTACTGCTACAGCATAGGCCCTGGATGCCAACTATGCGGTTGCAACCCAAACTCAAAACAAGGTTGTTGATGCTGTTGAGGATGCGCTTTTCAAACTTTAGGCGGTGGCGTGTGGCCCTATTTAAGAGTGGGTTTTCAACAAAGAGATTAGTCATCCTGGGGACAACTATGGCAAATAAGTCGTCGAGGTCCAATCTAAAGCTTTCATGGAGGGGTGGCTTGCTTGCCTGGACGAGCTTGAAATCCCTGAAGACAACCCAGCCTAGGCCAAGGCTACTCCTACTCTCGAGTTCTTTGAGTCTTCTATGCCTTATTCACCCATCGTCCTGCTCAACTTTGACAAGGAAGAGTATGTCAATTGGCCGGAGGAAGAGAAGGGTACTGCTAATGCTGTCATGGTTCTCGATAACAAAATTGTCAATCTTGAGGAGGAAGCAGAGAGAATGATTTCGGAGGCATCTGGGAAAGGACTGTAGAGGAACCTGGGGAAGATACTGGAAAAGCCACAGCCCAGGATCCCCTTCCTGAACTCTAAATTGCTCTTTTGCTTTATTTTTGTTCGAACTTGTAAAGACTTCTCTTTTGAAGCTTTTGTAATAGAACTTCATTTTGTTTTTCATCTCGTGTGCGTGAGAGTCATCTTTTTGTGTTTTGATTCTTCTTCTCTGGAAAAACACTCTCTGGCAAGGCCTGTAGGACAAGGTACGGAGTTCGTGTTGTGCTCGGCTAACCCTTCCTTTATTTTTGCCAATTACACTTAGGAAAATCGCATGGGGTAGAGTTCAGAGCTCGCCTAGAGCTCATCTAACTTTCCATTAGATCTCTAGCAAAGTGTTCTCTGGCAAGGCCTATAAGACAAGGTTTAAAGCTCGCATCGTGCTCAGTTAACCCTTCCTTTATGCTTGCCAAGTACACTTAAGAAAATCACGTAGGGTAAAGTTCGGAGCTCGCCTAGAGCTCGCCTAACTCTCCATCAGATCTCTAGCAAAGTGTTCTCTGGCAAGGCCCGTAAGACAAGTTTCGGAGCTTGCGTCGTGCTCTACGAACCCTTCCTCTATGCTTGCCAAGTACACTTAGGAAAATCATGTGAGGTAGAGTTCGGAGCTCGCCTAGAGCTCAGCTAACTCTTCATCAGATTTCTGGCAAAGTGTTCTCTAACAAGGCCTGTAGGACAAGGTTCAGAGCTTGCATCATGCTCGGCTAACCCTTCCTTTATGCTTGCCAAGTACCCTTAGGAAAACCACGTAGGATAAAGCTCAGAGCTTGTTTGAAGCTTGTCTAACTCTTCCCTAACTCTGGCTAAATATGCTTAGTTAATCTTCGTGGGAAAGAGTTCAGAAGTCACATGGAGTTCGGTTAGCTATTCCCTAACTTTCTGCCAAGTGCAAGTTCGTGCCCATATGATGGGACACGCGGCGGGTGTAGGAACTGCCACGTGCCTGTCTCTTATTAGATGGTTGACAGCGTCCGTTAAAACATCACCGTCTAGGTGCATGCTTTACCACTTCAGATGCCTTCGATGGCGGTCTGCCTTCCTTTCTTAATGGTGGTCTGCTTGCCTTCTGCCTTAATGGCACTCCATTCGCCTTCTCTATTAATGATGGTCCGTTCGTTCGCTATCCATTCATCTCTATAAATTGAGTAGTCCCTGCACTTTATTTTGCATTCCAAACTTTCTTTTGAGTCTACTTCTCTCTCTAAGAATAAGGTCCAGTTTTAAAGTTTGGCTCTCTAGGGCCTCCTACTGTTGAGATGGCTTCGAAGTAGTGGAAGGATTTAGTAGCTCTCTTTTAGTGTGCGCTTCCATCTTGTTTGCCCATCTCCAAAATTCGAAGTCAAATCATGGGTAAATCTTAATCATCAATTTTGGACAACTTAGCAGTTTGCGCCTACCTGCTGATGTGAAGCCTGAATTCCACAATCTGGGGTGAGATCATAGGTATAACCTTAATCATCACCTCTGAGAAGAAGAGCAGCAGGTTATGTCCTTGCCAGTGTCGGATATTTCAGACTCTAACTTGGCGAGGAGCTGATGCTGCTAAACTTGAGTTCGGTAGTCCGGAGTGATATAATCTTGATAATCACTTTTGGGCATCGAATTCAGGAAATTTTGACATTCATGTCCATTCTCTAGGCAATTATCTTGAGGAAACTATCCACGATGATCCTCTAGCATTGCTTGGTTGTCTCCTTAGGGCCCGGTTGTCTTCGTAGAGTAGATTTTGTAGTCGAGTGATCTTGTATTTGAGTGATTTTATGTAATGACTAAAGTAAGGTCCTGTTAATCGAACGATCTCATACTTGAATAGTTTTCCATAATTAATGATTTTTTCTTTTTGAACCTTGTTCGCAATGTGTTTTATGTAGCCATACCTCCACCTTGCCTGAGGCTTTGCCTATTTATTTAGCTTGGATTGTAGAACAGAGCTCTGAACTCGCTTGGAATTCGGCTAGTTCTTCCCAAAAAAATTTCTAAGTATACTTAGGCAAATTTGTTGAACAGAGCTCGGAACTTGCTTGGATCTCGGCTAACTCTTTCTCATTCATAAATTTTGACTAAATATATTTTTATAAAATTTTTAAGAGACAGAGCTTGGAACTCGCTTGGAGCTCGGCTAACTATTTCCTAAAGTATTTTCAAGTATATCTAAACAAATTTTTTGGATAGAACTCAGAACTCGCTTAAAGCTTGATTAACTCTTCCTCATTCGTAAATTTTGACTAAGTATACTTTTGTAAAATTTTTAAGAGACAGAGCTCGGAACTTGTTTGGAGCTCGACTAACTCTTCATCATTCATAAATTTTAACTAAGTATACTTTTGTAAATATTTTAAGAGACAGAGTTCGAAACTCGCGTGGCGCTCGACTAACTCCTCCACAATTATATTAACTTCTATTTAGCATTATCTTGTACTTCCCCACAAAAATGAAATCTTTATATGATAAGACTTTTACAAGTATATTTATATTTATTAGAGCTCGATCATAAAATTTACATTTCAGTGGTAATATTTTTTTCAAGTTGTTGGAGTTCTAAGATCTCGGAACTTGCTTGACTTTGTGATTTTCGAGGTAATAGGCACCCTTCCCAAGGAGCTTAGTTATCTTGTAGGGTCCTTCCCATTTTGGATCGAGCTTTTTGTTTGCCGAGTCCTTGGTATTTCCAACAACTTTCCTCAGGAAGAGGTCCCCAACTGAAAAATTATGTGTTAAACCTTCTAGTTGTAAGTCTTGGCTAACTACTTCTCGTAGTCAGCCATCTGTATGAGCACGTTCTCTTTTCTTTCATCTGCGAGGTCGAGGTCCTGAGCTAGGACTTTTTCATTGTGACTAACGTCATATGCGTCGGTCCGTATTATGGGCAGACCGACCTCTAGCTAAATTATAGTTTCGAATCCGAAAACCAGAGAGTAAGGCATTTTGTTCGTTGCTTTCCGCGATGTGGTCCGATAAGCCCACAAAACGTTTGGCAACTCTTTGGCCCACTTTCCTTTGGCTTTTTCAAGCTTTTTTCTTAATCTCGTTCATGATTGTCTTGTTGGTGGCCTCAGCCTGCCCGTTGCATTGTGGGTAGCTCCGCATCGAGTTATAAAATTCGATCTTCAGCTGCTCCAACAAGTCTTTAACTTCTTTGCCATTGAACTGGGTCTCATTATCTGATATGAATGCTCTAGGGATGTCGAACTTGGACAAAATATTTTTTGATAAATCTGATTACGTCCATCTCCTTGATTTGGGTTAATGGCTTGACTTTTACCCACTTCCTGAAGTAGTCAGTTGCTGCTAACAGAAATCTTTTAGTCCCTGGAGCTCGGAGCAGGACCCCCACGATGTCTATCCCCCAATGGGAAAAGGGCCATGGATCAGTGAGAGGGGTTAAGTCCCCTATTGGTTGATGGATCAGGGGGGAAAAGAGCTGGCACTTAGTACACTTGCGGACATATACTTGGACATCTTTTTGCATATAAGGCCATCAATATCCCAGGGTGAGAGCTTGGTGAGCCAATGATCTTCCCCCTGAGTGTAAACTGCACATGCCTTTGTGGATCTCAAAAAACACATCTTCCTCAAGTGAATGCCCAGTAGGTAGGGTCCCAAATATGATCTTTTGTACAAGTCCCCAAAGAATGAGATCCAAAATCATGTTGCCTTTACTCTGATTTTATGTGCCTCCCATTTGTCTTTTGGCAACTTGTCGTGCTGTATGAAATTTATAATCGAGTTCATCCATCTCAGGCCTCATTCAATATTGACTAGGACAAATTCCTACGGTGTCTCGAGACTGGGGCTGAGATTAACTCAATTGCGATGGTCCGCCTTGCTTTTCCTTCAAAAACTAACGCCAAGCCTGCCAGTGCGTCTGCATGTGAGTTTAGGTCCCTCTCCACTTGTTCGATCTTTACTGCTTTGAATTCGATGAGGAGATTATTTGCTACCTCCAAGTACTTAGCCATCTTGGCTCCTCGAGTTTTAAATTTTCTCGTGACTTTGGTAACCACCAATTTTGAGTCACTGAATATATGGAGCTCAAGAACTTTTAGCTTGCTAGTAGACCAGAATCCCGCAATGAAAGCTTTGTGCTTGGCTTCGTTGTTTGTCACAGGAAAATTCAGTTTAAGGCCCTATTCAAAAATTGTTCCTTCTAGGCTTTTCAAAACTATTCTTGCCCCTACTCCCAGAATGTTTTTAGCTCCGTTGATGAACATTCTCCAGGCTGTAGTGGGATCGATCTGGGGTGGTTCTGTAACCTCTAAAATCCCAGACATCTCACCAACAGTAGTTGTTTCTATATTTTGGGGTGTTTCTCGAGTAATCTTTGGACCCCTAGGTATTAATTGATTTTTGGAAGATCCTGCCTCTGAGCTCTCTCTTTCTTCGTGTGCAGAGACAAGGCAACCTTGCTCTGGACTCATAGCTTAGGGCGAGAACTCTACCATAAAGTTGGCCAGGACCTGTCCTTTAATTGCTGCACTTGGCAAAAATTTTATATTAGATTGTCTGAGCAAGATGGTCCATTTGGATAGTCAGTCGGACAAGTCTGCTTTTGATAAAATATTTTTGAGCAAAAACTCAGTATACACAGCGATAAAGAGTGCTTGAAAATAGTGCATGAGTTTCCGCGAGGTTAAGATCAAGGCCAAAATGAGCTTCTCCAGCGGCAAGTACCTTGTTTGACAATCCATAAATGTTTTGCTAACAAAGTAGATCGGGCTCTGATCTCTGTCCACCTCCCTTAATAGTACCGAGCTAACGATATGTTCTGAGATGATGAGGTAAACGTAAAGCAGCTCTCTCTCATCTGGCGTGAAAAGAAGCGGTGGTTTAGATAAGTATTTTTTGAACCATTAGAATGCGAGCTCGCACGCCTCATTCCATGAAAACTTAAAATTTTGTGAAGGAGTTTAAAAAATAGTTGGCATTTGTTTGAAGACTTACTAATGAATATGTTCAGTGCCGCTGCCATCTCAGTAAGTTTTTGAACCTCCTTCGCAGTTCGTGAGCTGACGAGGTTGTTGATCGCTGTGATTTGCTCCGGATTCGCTTTGATCCCTCGTGTTGTCACCAAGTGTCCCAAGAATTTCTATGAGCTCACCCCGAAGGCATATTTTTCCGCGTTCAACCTCAACTTGTGTCTTTTGAGTATCGTGAATACTTTGGTCAAGTCCCTGATATGATCTGACTCCTCTTTGCTTTTTATCACCATATCATCGATGTAAACGTCCATGGTTTTACACAGGATCGACTTGAATATTTTTGTAATCATCCTCTGATACGTGCCACCAGCGTTCTTTAAATCAAAAGGCATACCCTTATAACAGAATACGCCTCGGGGAGTGATGAATGTAGTATTCTCTTGATCGGGCTTGTGCATGGCAATCTGGTGGTAACCTCGGTATGCATCCAGAAAGCTCATCCGTGTGTGACCCAAAGTAGAATCCACTAGTTGATCGATTTTTGACAAATGGAAGCAGTCTTTAGGACAAGCTCAGTTGAGGCTTGTGAAGTCCACACATACTCTCCATTTTCTTGTCTTTTTTTCACCATGACTGTATTGGATAACTAGCTTGGGTAAAGAACCTTTGTTATTGCACTTGCTTCTTTCATTTTCTCCACTTTCTCGATCACTACATCCACGTGCTCGATTACAGATTTTCTTTCTCATTGTTTTGCTGGTTAGGCATTGGGCAAAACATTCAGCTCGTGTTTGATAAATTTGGGTATATCCTGGGTATCTCATAAGGTGTCCATGCGAAGACCTCAATATTAGCTTCAAAAATTTGAATGAGCTCGATTTTCTCCCGTTCCTTCAAGTTTGCACCAGTGAGAAAGAAACGATCTAAGCTTGGCTTATCAAATTCATAGTGTATCAAGTCTTCCATGACAATAGCCTTGGGGTCCCTCCTAACGTCCTCTAGGACCTCATATTCTTCCTCGATCACTTGTACTTATTTCATGGCAGCCTTAGTGGAAATTGTAGCGAGGTAGCATTGTTTGGCAACTACCTGGTCTCTATAAAGGGTCTCCTCACCTCTAAGGGTGGCAAACTTAATGACCTAGTAAAGTGTGGAGGCCACCCCTTTCATCCTGTGCAACCAATTGCATTATATGGGGATGGTATGTCTACAACAAACAACTCTTGTCACTAGATCTTGGGAACTAGCTCGGACCTTGAGGGTCACCGTTCCCAAGGGCCAGTAAGATCGAGCGTTGAATCCAATCAGGGGAGCTCAGGCCAATTTTAAGTCTAATTGTGTGAGTTTAAGTTGTTTTAAAAGGTTGTAATACATCACCTCAATAGAAATTTCCATGTCCAATAAGATCCTTTTCACATCGTAGCTGTTCATTCTGAGTTAGATGACCAAGGGATCAGAATGAGGATGCTGCACCCTTTTTAGGTTGGCCTTGGTGAACGTGATGCTCCCTAGTTTAGATGTTGCTAGCCGGCGAATGGACTGAGAGAACCTCATATATTTATTTTATCATTCGGATCTCTCCCTAAATCCTATTCTCAAGATCTGGGTGATGTGGGCCCCCGATCATGTGAATAGTGCCCAGTGGTAGACCCTCTTCTTCGTCCGTAGTTCATTCTATCTCGTCATCACCTCAATCAAACCTTAGATTTGGTTTGACCTCGACCTTCTCTGCTCAGGTATTTTTTTCATCAACGTACTCCTTCAGGTGTCTATCTCGAACTAGTTGGTCCAGGAAAACCTTAAGAGCCCGACAACTGTTTGTTTTGTGTCCTCTTTCTTCGTAGAAGGAGCACCTCCACCGTTGGTTGTGCTTTTTGGGGTCTCCTCCCATGGGTTCAGTTTTCTTGAAGTAAGGTTTGTCTCGGATCTTGGCAAGGAACTTTTGAATTGGTTCTTTAAAAACCACGTTGACCTTATCTCACCCAATTCTTGTAGTCAACCGAGCTTTCCTTCTACTTCTTGAACGGTGCCTCCCCCTAGATGGTTGTTCCCGTAGCTTTTTTTGCTTGCCTAATATCGTCCTTCAACTGAGCGAACATCTCGACCCGAGACATGAAGTCCCGAAGGTCGATCAAAGGGTTGAGCGTTAGATTCTTCCAAAGCCTCTCCCAAAAGGTCAGCCTAAGCTTATAGCTCGCCACTTCTAACTCCTCAAAACACTCCTCAATCTAGTTATACATCTCTAGTACCGCTTACTATAGTTATGGATTGATTCATTCTTGCCTTTCCTTAGTGTCAAAAGAGAACCTACGCCTTTCGGCGCCTTTGTGTTGATCACGAATGAGCTATGAATGACTCGATTAGCTGGTGGAAATTCTTGATCGACCCTATAGGCAGCTTGTCAAACCACTTTAGTTTGAGGTCCCCCAGGCTTGACGGAAACACCCGGCATATCAGGGCGTCCATATGATTCCAAAGAACCATCATCAGCCTAACGTGACTTACATGGGACCTTGGGTCTGATCTACCATCTTAAAAAGTGAACCTTGGTGGTGTAAATTTCTCCGGTGGATTTAGTCCCTCAATTTCTCAATAGAATGGAGTTTGGTACCTAGGGGCGGCCTCCTTTTGTTCACTGCAGACGGTGCAGAACACCGAACCCGTAGGAACGACCCTACTTGCGGGCATCTAGTTTGGTTCGCAAATCTTCTTCTTAGTTTCGCCTAGTGTTGAGTGTGTCTCAGAGATCTACCCCAGATTTAGTTCGCTTGGGTGTCCTTTTCTGCTTTCTCATCGCCATAGTTTTGTTGTCAGTTCGGTTGTCCACACTTACATGAGTTTTATGTTGTTTATTGTCCTGACCTTCCCGATGAGGTAGCGAGGTTCCTTAATCTGGCTTTCAATTTGCCCTGGCATTGCGGTTTCAGTTGGCTTTATCAGCTTGTTGTCGACCATAATCTATGTCAGTTTAGCCAGTTGCCCCTGTAGGCGCTCAATGGTTATATTGCGACTGTCTGCTCCTCCAAGGAGCAACCGACATGGATTCTGCCAAGAGGGGGCCCTAGCCTCCCTCAACGCGTCCTCCAATAGTTTACCCCCTCTGCACCCAGGATTTTTGGGCACATAAGGGGTCTCCTTGAAAGTTTCACGACTGTCTGAGCGGTTGCTGCTTTGCAACACCATCAGAAATGGCTTTGTGAATATCTACAATCAATTTTTCATAGACGGCGCCAATTGTAAGATTGTTGCTGTAAGATGGGAGGAGAGAAAATCGATGATAGACACTCGCAGTGCTTCTACAGCTGCATAGGTAGCCTCAACCAGTCGTTCGATCAATCAATGGTGTCTTAGCTGCAAGCACAGGAACAGTGAGACTGACAGCCGGAGCTAGTTCTAGGAAATGGCCCTCCGATGGTCAAGTTAGATGTCCGAAAATATAGAGAGAGAAAGTGTATGTAAGTTCTGATAGTAAGGTTGCACGTACCTTTTGAGAACAACAATGTTCCCTTTTATACCTTAGCTCAACACAAGGCTCGACGTGCTAGCTGTTTTGTCACTAGACAGACTACAGCTCGGCGCGTGCTCGTACGCGCCGACTACTGTGTCAGTGAATAGGCGGTTGATCCAGCCATGCCCTTACGGCGTGGCTACTAGCTCATGATCAACTACCGACGTCTCCATCCGGACGTGGGGGCTGTCAGAAGGAACTCTGTCGTGCAAATCACCTTCTGTTCCCTAACATCCCTTGGAATCACTGTCAGTCGTTGCCTCTCGTCCAAGCTTCCAGTGCAGTTATTGTTCCGAACTTGCTAAATAGTGTCAGCTCGAAAGTAACGATGGCCTTAGCTTAGACGATATTTGTCTTTGGTAGTGACTACTCCGAACTCCGGCGCAGAAGGTCTCCGAGCATCCTCTGTAGCGACAGCTAACGGAGGCCTCCGCCCTATCAAGGCCAGTGTTTAATAGTGTCCGCACAGAGCTCTGGCGCAAGAAATCATCGAGTTTACTTTATAGTGATTGCTCGTCGAAAGTCCCTGCCCTAAAAATGTTAGATTCCATCATTGTATAATTTATCTCCTTACATATCTCTTTCCATCCATCCACCGTTGGCATTTTATATTGTATTTTTCTGTTGAAATCCATGATGAAATAGAATTGACTATTGTGAACCATTTAGTGATGGGTCATTTCTCAAAGTACCCCTATTTCTCCCATTTCCAATTTCTTGTTTTCACTTTTTTCACTTTTTTCTTGTTTCCTTTTGTTTTTTGGTACTTTTATCAGTAACCGGCACGGGTTTCTTGCCTAGCCTCCACATAATTTGAGAGAGTTCCTACTTTTCTAGGAAGATGAATTTGAGGGAATGCCGGATTCTTGGAAGCTGCAAGTGTTTGTTAGGTAATTTCGTGGAAGCCAATTCACCTTTTTTTTTGCTTCCGTGTCCAATGAATTCGTATTTAAGGATATTCTCTTGCATCCAATTTATTGTCCACGTTTTGTATATTAACAGCTACGAGTTCCAAACTTGGACTTCCTAATTGAATTCATGTACACTTACTTGCCTAGGCATGGGAAAGAATTCATCATGATGTACGTATTGTAAATGGAGAAGAAAGAAAAATCATCGAAATAAGATGTTAACAACAAAAATTAAATTGCAGGGAGTGCTTGGAGTATGATAGAAATTTTTTTTCGCATAGGACCATTCTGTTTTTACCAAAATAAGAAAAGACAGATGAATTATGTTTGCCTTTGGTTTGTTACGAGTGAAGGGGTGTGAGTCCTTCCTTGTCTTCCAATTTTTAGGCTATTTTGATGGCGGTGGTGATATGAATGTGAAAATTCGACAAGTGAGTAGATTCACAGTGGAACCCTTCCTTTCACTGGGTGGAAAGTGAGCTGGAATTTCTGTCAAAATGACGTCAATTTCTATGGGTTGGAAGATTCATGTTTGTTTTTATGACCAAAACACCTATAGAAAAAAATGTGTACAGCCACCAAACAATTTTTTGAGGATACGGTTCTGCCACTTATTTGAATCACATCAGGATGTGAAGCCAACCCAATGTTCTTGCGTATTCCTTTCACACAACATAAATCTTTTAATGTTGAGAAATTTTGATTCATTCATGAGTATTACAACTGGCAGAGGAACTACGTTGTTTTCATCATCGGAAAAACTGTAATTAGGACTCCTACTGTTCAACTGATGAGGTCTTATTCTCAGATAAAAGTCAAAACTGCCCCCAACGATCCTGTGATGCAGAAATAACTTTATGTGTGAATAAGAGGGCTCCATGATCAAGAGGGCTGCCATAGATCATCAAAATAGGTCGCCAGAGTTGTTCGCCTCCTATCTGGCATGGCGCATGGGTCCCATCAATTCTTTTATGGTAGGTTGGGTCCTACGAGTTCAGATCCTCTAAGGTGAGTGTTTTATGGAGTGTTACTGAAGTGTATAAAACGACCAGAGTTGTTCTCCTCCTACATGGCATAGCGCGTGGGTCCTATCAATTCTTTTCTGGTAGGTTGGGTCCTGAGTGTTAGGATCCTCTAAAGTGCGTGTTTCATGGAGTGTTACTGAAGTATACGAAACGACGTCATTTCGTACACTTCAGTACCAAAACGACGTCATTTTAATTAACCATAAAACGACGTCGTTTCATGGTCAGGATCCAAACGATGTCGTTTTGATTCTGAAGTGTACAAAATAATATCGTTTTATACACTTCAAGAACACTTCATGAACCACGCACTCTAGAGGATCCGAATCCGGGTCCTACACGTAAATAGGATGGTTGTGTGGTAACGTGCAAGAGATAAAATGATAAAGAAAAACGGTGAAATTTATCCAGTGATAAATATAATTTTCCTCGTAAAAATGGAGGCGCCTGCCCTATATATCCCCCCACCCGTTCTCTTGGCCTCCACCACCGCCGCCGCCGCCGCCTCCTCCTCCTCCTATTATGCAAGTCTGACTTGCATATCCG
>BRYE01000013.1:12985000-12990000 GCA_030159115.1 Actinidia arguta var. hypoleuca | reverse complement strand
GAAATGGCAATAAGAGGTGATATTTACCCCAAATATTTATTTCTTTTACCATTTAACAATGATCAATATACTCTTTTAAGTATGAAAAAATAAATACACCATAAATTATGAAAAAAATTAGTTGCAAGTGGGGAATCATAGAGTTAGTGCGTTCATCAAAAATAATAGTTGAATGGCTATAAGAAGTAATAATTGACACTTTTTTTGTTTTACTATTGAGAATGGTCAATATACAATTATATGTGTTAGGAATTACCATTCAAGTGTTATTGAAAAACTTTAGTTATAAGTGGAGGCACGCCCAATTTTGGATAGTAGTTGTTGTTGTTTTTTCTTGATTTTTTAGTTTTTTTTGTCTTAAGTGAACTTTTTTTGCCGTTTGATCAAAAGTTTATACTTTTTCGGTTCTTCTTGACTAAAAGAGTTCGAAATTATAAAAAAAATTATCTAATTCGGATAAAAAAATCTAAAGACGAAAAAAAATATTTTATCCTATTTTTTTATTTTTAGTATTTATTTAATAAAAAATATGAATAAAATTTTAAAATTTTTAGATTTCTCTTGTCAAGAGTAATAAAAATATATAAAAATTTTGATAAAACATTGAAAAGAATTAATTAAAGGCGAAAGACACTCAAAAACCAAAATAAATAAATTAGCTAAAAAACTAAGACTTGTAATTTTGAAAGGACTTTGGTTCTTGTTTATTATTGATTGCGGCTAGATATTGTGCATTATTTTATTGTTAATAGCACTATCCATTACATTATATTTGCAATATTATAAGTGGCATAAACCATTTAAATTTTAATTGTAGTGGGACCTCATTTGATTAATTATATATTTTACTATCGTTTAATTTTATTATTAGATTAAATGTGTTTTTTTAAAGGTGACAACGTGTTTCGACTGTTTTCAATAAAAGTACATGTAGGAATAGCGAAATCGTCGTATTCAACACAAATGGGGAAGCCTTTGGATTAATTTTTTAATAAATGGATGAATTCTTTTTTAATAATAACTAATTTAACATAATCTAAATATCGATAGCTTGTAGAACAGTGATGAATTGTATATCTTAAATATAACATAATATGCGATTCGTAAAAAGTACGCCAATTATGATATTTTTTTAATTTATTAGAATGATTGAAAAATATAAACATACCTCATTTTTAAGGATTTCATATTTTCACTTCACTTTTTACTATTATCACTTTTTTTTTTTGTTGTTGGTTGTTAAAAAAGAAAAATATTTAGTGTGGAAGAAGACAAGGGGGGGACGGGTTTTCATTTTTTATAATATCATGAAATGCACACCTTTTTCAAGGCTTAGATTATTGACCCATTCTAAATTTCTAAGGGGATGGATACCTTGAACGACTCGAACGAAAAATCCTCCAATCACACATGCTATTCAACAGAAATGGATCTGGCCGGTTGAGAACTTGGTGGATAAAGTTGAACCCCTCTGGGAACATACTGCCCCAAAGTTGAACAGATTGGCACGACTTAAATGACTCACACTTAGATTAAAATAAGGTACCACTTGAGAATTCGTAACAATGTCACCGGAATATATTATATCCTAATATTTTATGGATTGAAACGTAAGTTTTTAAATATGGTACAATTTCGTTGAGAAAGTAAATTTAGCAATTTAAGTGATCTCCAAAGTCTTTCAACTTATTTTTAAATATTTTTTTTAAGTAAAAAACTAATTGTCGTAGTAGAAGAAAATATATAAAAAAAAATTGGTTAGAGCACATCTAAAAAGGCATTTTACATGGATGATTCATAAAATATAATTAAATTTTTTATTATTTAAAAGAAGTATATTTAATAATATAAATTATTAAAGTCTACTCCTATTGTATCATAATTTAAAATATGTAACGGTTCGTCGTAATCCTCCTATTGAGAAGTTTCAGGTAACTTTGATTTGTACTGATAGTCAACTCAGCTTCAGCACCTTCCCCTGGCTGATGCGGGTGATGCTCTCCTCTCTCTCTCTCTCTCTCTCTCTCATGCTTGCGTCTATATTGGTGGTCGCGTGGTGCAATTTGGTGGTTAATTTCTTTGAAATGAAATCCCTTTTTATGTTCAAAATTGTGGAAAAACTAAGATAAACCTATTGAAAAGTGAACATGAAGCATCCTTTTTAATCAGCAAAGATAGCACTTTCTTATTATGTATTGCACTGACTATTGCCCCTTTTTTTTCTGGTGAACACACTGATTATTTTCTAATGCCTAATGTAGGACACAGATGCTGTTAGAAAAATTTTAAACATTAAGGGGGTTAGTTTTAGATTTTTTTTTTTTAAATTTTTTTTTTTTATAATGCTCATTTTTGTATGTAAATTTTATCCTATATTGATTAAATATGAAAAAATTATTTTTTATAACTAAAAAAATATTTAAAATATTAAACATATTTAAATTTAAAGAGATTATGTTATGGTGCTCTGCACCATAAATCAACAAAATCAGTGCTTCACATCATGAATCGGACCAGAGGTTTTAACAGATACTGTTTTCTCCGGACCACATATTTAATCCACTGCCACATTTCACATTCAAGGTACTTTCTATACTCTCTCTCTCTAGATAGGGTCGGTGATCAGCTTGAATAATATTAAATTCTATGTGGGTCCCATTCCATTGCAATCCTGGGTAACACCTACATGACGAGTCTCTCTAAACAAGGCTGTGGAAAAGTCCCAACCCCTTTTGAAGCTCTCTATTTTCTAACCTTGACTTGATAAACTCATGTGTACACACACACACACACACACTGCATAATGACACAAAGCAATCAACTATAACTTTTCTTGTGATCAGTTCAATGGATAGATAAATTTATCATAATCCTTAAAAAGCATGCTAAATTTAGATTATGGATGTATCTTTAAAAATATATATTGCTTAGCAAGAGTCAAAGGCTTACAAGCAAACTTTAGAAGCGGCTATTGATTTAGCTTGTATGGATTGTCCATTGACTTCTCTTTTAATAAAATTGGTATGATATCTGCCCTTATTGATAAATTACCAGCCAATATCCTTTTACTAAGTTTAGTGTACGGATAAATAGCATATATTTTTTCTTACCTAACCCCAACCATGGAATAATAAACCAAGGAAAATTAAAAAAAAAAAAAAAGAAGCGAAAGAAAAAGTTTAGTTTTGTATCTTATCTTATCCTGGGTAGTACGTATATAGAATGATTCTATTTAAATCTAATCAATCTTCCTCTCTCTAGCCCCATTTTGTTTGCTACACGCATGAGGTAAATTTAAATATGATATAAAATCTCTTTACACACCCTTCAACAGGACCGAAATTAACCCTAGAGTTCCTTTACACACCCTTCAACAGGACCGAAATTAACCCTAGAGTTCCTTTACACACCCTTCAACAGACCGAAATTAACCCTAGAGTTCCTTTGCACACCCACCACTCCCCATTGTAATATAGAAAGGGAAATATCAAAATTCGATGGGGGTAGATAGAAATATCTAGGACCCAAGTAATGGTATTTGGTGAGGAAAAGAATATGGGAGGTGGGTTCATGAATCTAGATTCTTGGAAGGTTCTTCTGATGGGAATAGTTACTTTTGGGACCACCTGGGCCCTATGGGCTCTCTATCTGTATGTCCGTACAACATAGAAACTTTGTTTCTGTTTGTGCTTTTGATCTATATTTGCTGTTTTTTCTACTACGTGGGTCACAGAGAGCTACTATAGATCTGTTGACAAAAAAATGAGATGAGAATGATGTTTTTTTTAAAAAAAAAACAAAGACACATTTGACATAGAAATGTTAGTTGCCATTGTTAGTCAATTATATCACACACACACACACACACACACACACATATATATATATATATATATATATATATATATATATATTAAATAGGCACTTCTTGTTGTTTGCGTGTGTTAGATTAATGTTTAGTGGTCTTTTTAGAACATGTGGGTCAAGTAGTACTAATGATGGATATGTTAAAAATAATCACACGAGAACAAAAATACTTTTGATATAGAAATAGATTGTACATTGTTAGTAAAATTATGTTTTACCATAATTACTCATTGATTAGATGGTTACGTAGATGGTGTGGGTATTTTTATTATGGGACCTTTATCTTTGGAACTAGTTATTGTGAGTTCGTATTGAATTTGTATCAATGATTCTAATAATTCTACAAAATCATTCATTAGGTAGGATTCAATGAGATAATCATCTATGCAAAAGATTAAATTAGTCAAATAATAGTAGCTATATAATCAGATTATTTTTATAAAAATGACAAATATAATTAAAAAAAAAAATTACTCTATTTCGTATGACAAATGTTATTCGATCACATAGAACTAATAACCTCCAATCAATTATTTGTTTACATAAATAATCTTCTCGACATTTCTTATAAAATGAAAAATTCAAATAAATGATATGAGTTGAAAGTTGACAAATTTAACTACAGAGAAAGATTGATCCTTTCCGTTTGTCTTCCTTATCATTGTTCACACTTACTCTTTTCTCTTTCCCAATAATCTATGGACAGTGAAGAGAGAGAGATGCACATAAATTTCAAATCCTTCTATGATTGTTACAGATCCCCAACGTAGGTCGGTCCAGAGAAGACAGAACCTGCACGGTGGTCGGCATTGTGGGCCACAAGTCCAAAAGTTTGGGCTCCACAACACACCAATAAGCCGGCACGCTCCTAGAGGGCAAGCTTGATGATAAGAAATAAATTGTTCATTACTCGATGAACAATTTTCCCTTCTCTCACGTGGGTTCAAAGGGTAAAATTTAAACAGATTTCATTATTTGTGGGAGGGGAGAATAATTTTCTAAGAAAAAAAACCTTGAAGTGAGCATTAGATTGGAATGCAATTTTTCATCCCACACTTTTGCACGCTCAATGCTAGAGCATTTGAGATACTTCAGCAGAGTGATGTGACGATGCTATTTTTGTCTATAAGAGT
>BRYE01000013.1:12975000-12977500 GCA_030159115.1 Actinidia arguta var. hypoleuca | reverse complement strand
ATTTGATTTTATATTCCTCTTGAGCATGTGTGCCCATCTATTGAAATCCATGATATTTTATTGGAATTGTGATATATATGATTTTATTGTTTGATGGCTAAAATATTATGAAATTAATTGGTACATTAAATGAGTGGACCCACTAATAGCTTGACCAACAATCCGAAAAAAATCAAAGAGCTAGGTGAGGTGGGTAAAGCCGGCCACCATTAATGTACTACGAAAGACCGAGTATGAGGTCCTTCATGATTTGATGATTCGTTGAGCTCTTCTAGATTTGTTGTTAAGCCATTATTGAATTGAGCATATTCCCAACGTATTGTATATTTTCCTGCTTAAAATAAATTTTTAGGCGGACGTAGGAGTTCGGATAGTACGAGATGGGTTGGGTAAATGAATTGAAGATTTTAGATTTTAAATCATTTTGTATTAATTATTTTTTGAGACATTGTAATATTAACATTTGAAAACTATTAACTATTTGAGAAAAATAACACTCTAATTTATATATGAGGAAATACGACAAGTATTGATTAATTAACGACAGGGAGAATCGGGTCGTTACACATTGGGTGTGAATTCATGCCCTGTGATGCATCTCGGTCAGCTTTGGAATTATTACAGACTTCCTAAAGCACCAATTATTTTTATATTTTTTGGGGATGGGGGGTTGGAGTTTGTATTGCAATGAAGCCCATGCTTGGGTATTTTCACATCATTCTCGAATTGAAAACATAAAAAAAAAATTAATAGGTGTTCTTTTGTCGAGGGATGTTCAAATATCCGATCCATCCGCTAACTCGACTGACCCAAACTAACCTGAAGCAAACCCGACCAAATTAGCTCACTCTACAAGTGAATAATGGATAAATTTTAACTAACCCGACCACATTTGGTTCAGGTATCGGGTCATTCAATCGATCAACCCGACCTACTAAACCAACAATATTACATTAAAATTTATCATTTTCACCCAACCTGATCCCAATCAGACCGAATTCCACCTGAATCAACCCAACCTAACCATCTATTAGATCGGAATCGGGTCCAAATTTCTCCAACCTGATCAATTCAGTACGGATGTCGGGTGACCCCAAACCCGATCTGATCCGACCCGTGAACACCCCTACTTTTGTCATTAAAAAATGTGAGACTTTACTTTATGGGGTTCTATTAAGACAGACTATAAGTATCCTTCACTTCTCTTAGTTCAAAACTAGGCCTTCTACAAACTTATAAAGAGAGGTGTTGTAACTCATAGAATGTTTTTTGTAAACACCATTTGGAGCGAACTTGTCTTTAACATTTAGTGAGACTTATTTAGTGAGAGCTCAATTGAGTTGAATTTGACAAAATTGGCTATTAGAGACAATGTGATTATCATTTTGATTTGAATATCAAGGTAGTCTCAAAAAAATAAATTCCTATTTTGTTTGGAAATAATACTAAATAAATATCACTTGAGATGATGTGATTATCTTAGTGTTTGAGCACCTCTCCTTTCGAGCTCAATTTGTTCTAACCTTGACGAAGATTTTGATTTATTTTTCATCTTTGGAAAACCTCTTCATTTTTGGATTAAGAGTTTAGAATTTGGTTTATTTTGTTAAAAGCTTGTTCGATTCTTTGGAAGTGAGTTTGGCTTACTTGGTCAGCTGAGTTTATTGATTGGTTCAAGTTTATTGATAGCAGTTTGTTTGAATTGACTTTATTTATTCCCATACAAGATGATTCTCCCGAGTTCATTGAATAAGTTCAACCGGCACCATTAGAAATTGGAGATGGCGGTAAGGGCACTATTGATAAGCTCAAAGAAATCAACCTTAAGACAATTGAAGATCCCAAACTTATCTTTTTCATTACTCTTCTTTCGAGTGAAGAAGTACTTTCCTATGAAGAGCTCCTTCGGGAGTACCAAAGAATTTGATGTTGAGATTTGAAATTATCAATTTTGTAAAATGTTGCTCTTTTGTTTTGGTTTAAAGCTTTATTTTGTAGAGATTGTTTGTTCACGAGTTTGTTTAGTTCATTTTGTTGTAAGCATGTGCTTGCTTGTTCGTCCATGAATTCATTTAGATGGACTTGATTTGTCTTTCAACCTTAGAAATGTTGATACAAGTTTGCTCTAAATGGTGTTTACAAAAAATCCTCCATGGGTTTGAACACCTGTCTTTATAAGTTTGTAGAAGGCCTAGTTTTGAACCAATAGAGGTGAATGATAGAACATCAAAAAGTAGAGTCTTGCACTTTTGAATGAAAAAGAACACGCATTGAAAATCTTTTAAGTTTCCAATTCGAAAATGATGTGAAAATACCCAAACAAGGGCTTCCTTGCAATACAAACTCCAAACCCCACCCCACCCCACCCTACACCCCCACACCCAATAAAAAAAAAAAGTAAAAGAAATTGGAGTTTTAGGAAGTCTATAACAATTACAAAGTTGATCGAGATGCATCGCAATGAGTCACGAATTCATACCCAATGCAAGAGAGGTGAATT
>BRYE01000013.1:12965000-12970000 GCA_030159115.1 Actinidia arguta var. hypoleuca | reverse complement strand
GAATGTTCTAACGAGTTCAGGAGTTATATTGAAAGTGTTGCAACTAGGTTGCCCCAGTCGATCTGTGCAGGTTTCAAGATTTTACAAGCTCTGGGCTTTATTGTTAAATATTATACAGGTGTGTTTCCCCTTTTGTGGAGTCTTTTTGGCATGCCTTGAGGTGTGTTGTGGCCTAGTCTCTTCACTTGCTAGAGACTTATCTCATTGACTAGCAGCCATATGTGGTTGGGGAATGGTGCAGGTGATGCAATATAAAGTGACATAACAACATTTTTTTCATTAGTATGACATGACAACATTACTTACATAACAACAAAAAAAAAAAGACCGAAACCTGTACAAGCTCATATCTGCACAAAAGCACATGATCTATTAAAAAACACCCTTAGCAAAATAAAATCACAGGCACAATGAATGCAAAGGGATTCAACAAAAGATGTTGCATGGTTATATTAATCAGAAAGATAAGTTGTCTGGACTTGTCCCATCCTAAATTTTCTTGGACTTGGGTAGAGAAAGTGATTGACGGGTTCATTGTAGTAAATGCTCACTTGATTAGTGAAGCTCCCTTTCCTAAATTTCCCGTGGACATAGCACAATTTTGGTCAAGTGCACAAATATTTAAACGTATGCATACTTTTGAGTGTCCTATTTATTTTACCATTTTCCCGCTCTCTGTATACCTTTTCGTTCCTCCTTATTTTTTACAAAAATGTTGTGATCTGCCCATAAAAAGTATTGCAAGTATTTAGTGACTGGATTTTGGTGAAGGGGTGTCGGTACTAGTTCTACTACTGCTTGAGTGTTCCATAGTGAGTACATGATGCATGTTTAACTGCTAAGCATAAAGCCATCAGGTTCTTACCTGAGAGAGCCTCTCTTCACTGAAGCATACAAATCTAAGCTTCAACTCTCCTCTGCTGGTGGTTAACTCATCCAATATCTCTGAATCGTAGGTATCAAATTCGTTATTTTCATTCCCCAGAAGAACCGGGTCCCCTGCTTGTATATCATATCAAGCATTACAAAATTAGCTACAAAACAAAACAAATGTTCATTAATATTCTAAACCTTGCAGATTAGAAATTCAAGTCAAACCTTCATACTGCATAACAAATGATACATCCTAGCTTCACTAGATTTGGAAAAAGAGTCTAGGCGTGACTGTGAGGTTGGTTATGAGTAACATGAATTAAACAAGCATGAAAGATAATTAATTTTCCTGAATTTTAAGGTTCCATTTGTCAGAGGTTTTCTGGAGAATGGCCCCAATACAAGTCCCTTATGACCCTTGAACCATATAAAATTAGTTGAGAGGCGATAGGCAGTGCAATTAGATATTTTCATGTTCCTTTAGATGCTCAATTTTTAATAAATTCAGTGAGGTAAGCAGGAACTAATGTTTGAATAACAGATTTTTGATGGTGAAGCTTTGCAAGAAGATTATCAATGGCAATTCAAAGAGCAGGAGGTCAAATAAGATCCCAAGGTTATCAGAAGATGTAGTCGATCAATTATGTTTCGGTGAGTAGCATACATTCTCAATGGAGGTTTCATCCTTAATCAACTTTTGAATTCATTTCAGTAGTAAGAAAATCTCAGTAGCAAACTTAATAGCCGTACAGGTATTATACTTCAAATTATTGTTCCATGATACTGGGGTTTTGGGGAAGGAAAGTGTTCCATGCCAAACCCCTCATCTTACGTGGTTTTATCTCTGCAAAATAATTTTCCAAAGAGAAATTTAAGACTACATAGGAAATAAACAAATTCAGTACAAATCGTCACAGGATATATGAGTTCAGCCGTCAACAAGAGAACAGATAATCAAGAACATAGACAGAACCGGAATGAGTCTAAAAATTACATCCTTTTCAGAAGAGAACAGATACAACTTTGACTCATTTTATATGCTTTTGCAATAAATACCAAAGTTTACTTGCTAAGGAAACAACGGGCAATTATAACCTT
Source organism: Actinidia arguta var. hypoleuca (assembly GCA_030159115.1). Taxonomy (NCBI): domain Eukaryota; kingdom Viridiplantae; phylum Streptophyta; class Magnoliopsida; order Ericales; family Actinidiaceae; genus Actinidia; species Actinidia arguta. The sequence goes on along the minus strand of BRYE01000013.1, from coordinate 12,968,029 downwards.
GCAACTGATTTCTAGAGGCCCAATTAGTCATGTTCTATGAAGCACATGTATGAGTACAACTACCATACGAGTACAGCGGTACAAAAAAGCCTAAAAAAAAGTAGGGTATGGTATGGTTGGGGTACATCCCTAAAAAAATTTATAATTTTTAGTAATGAATTATAACTAACAATTAGAAAATCAAATAGAAAAAAATTAATTAATGGCTTAGTTAATTAGGAATCCAAGCTATATACAAAGTTCAATGAAAAAGCTAGGTACAAACAAGAGTTTAGTGTCATTGATCTAAAGAACCTATACACCGTTGGTTTATAAGCTAGAGAAAAAAATCCTATCAAGCTAACTTCATCTCTATATAAAAGGAAGAATTTTTCTGACTAGAGTATGCCTAGGGTGTATAATGAGTACACCTCTGGAGGAAGAAAATTCGGTAACGAATGAAGAAGTACTATGCAAAACACCAGTACGAGTGCGACATGCTTTTTGACGTACCCATGCTTCATAAGTTACGTTGTAGAATTCATCTTTATGAATGAACCATGAAAAAGAATAATTTCTTGCACAACAATTGTAATAGAGATCATTTACCTTAAATGACATGCTGGGACTGCGATTTCGATTACCAGCTATTTCCTCACTCAGCTGCATCCAGCTCCTGAAGATAATCTGGGTGAAACAGTTTGGGGAGGATATGCTGCCGAACGAAAATGAGTAGAAAGAACGGCAAGGGGAACAATATCCCAGCTATTGGTATCCACGTCACTCCAAAACATAATAGCAGATAGGCAATTTGGAATAGCATAAACATAGCAGTAACTATTACTGAAGGGAACCAACTCAACAAATGAAGCATGATCTCCTTCCAGGACTCTGTCAAATAATGACTCAGCATCAATTGGAGTGAAGTGCAGAAGATTAAAACACAGAATCAACAATATTGCTCAGTTTTAAACATTAATAACTTGCTTGTAACAACTCCCAGGTGTAATAAAAAGTAGTAAAATTCTTCCCCAGAATTGGTTTCCAGGGAGGCTGTCAACGGCCATATAGGCAAAATACCTCCAGAGTACTAATGTAGGAATCTTCTTAATTGCAGGCATGGCAAGTACTGATGCTCCAACAAGAAGTGATTGTAAAACATTGCTTACTCTTTGTTCATTAATTTGAACACGCAAGTGAACACCAATTGCTTTTTCCAGATTAAGTTTACCATCTCTGCTTCCTCCATCATCAATATTCATGACTGATGCTCCACGTTTTTAGGTTCTTTTGCAACAGCGGGGCAGGCTGCAACAGGAACCAAAATTCTATGGTTCATATACTTCCAAAGAAGGAAATTGAAGTTGGCTGAAGAAATGACACTTGACTAGAATCTGATTTCCTAACCCTTTTGTTATTGAATTCAGGGTGGTTACGAAGTTTCATTGCAGACTATGGGGTTCCTTATATAAGTGTGGTCAGCATTATCATTTAGTGTACCTTCCAAAATTCCATCAGGAGTTCCCAAGAGGTTCTTTAGTCCTCTTCCTTGGGAATCTGCATCTTTGCACCACTGGACATGAAGTAGTCAAGGTAATTAGTATATGCCGCCGCCATATATCTTATGTTTACTATTTTTTTGTTTCTTTCTAGTTTCTCCACTGATGCAATTGCTCGTCACGCTAGTGTTTTAGTCCGATAATAAGGAAACTCCCTACCATTTGTCTGTTAATGAGAATTACGTTCTACACATGATTATTATGTATGCAAAGTTTCTACCACCATATGCTTGAGAATGAGATGCTCTCATCTGCTTCAATGAATATATTTTGTGTGTTAGTCAGCGGTTGAAACTCCTTTGTGTATCTAAAGTAAATTTTTGATTGATTTAGAAGGTTGATGAAACTTTATCCATGTTGATAAAGCATTATTAGATAATAAATCAAGCATTAGACACATTTGAAATGCAGGATATGGGAAGGTACCTGCAGCATACATATTTGCTGCCTTCATTCCAGCTGTGATGACTGCAAGTCTTTACTGTTTTTACCACAGCGCAAATGGCACAACAGAAGGTCTCAAGAACCCATCTTCTTACCATTATGACATCTTTTTTGCTAGGACTTGTGGTATATTAGTTGGTTGCCTCTTTTGTCTTTCATTGAAGATTATGTATCACCATAGATCATGACCTGCACTGAAACCACATCTTAGAATTTGCTTTGTGGATAAATTGGACTCCCTCCTTCAAACAGTGCACTTCCAAAATCTCCCATGTACACAAAGAGCCTTGTCGTTCTCAAGAGACACAGGTTAGTTTAAAGAATTCAAAGGAACTTTGTTATTTTCCCGGACAACATAATTGGTGGAGAATCTTACAGGGTTAGATAGAATTTCAGTTGATCAATGAATGCTTAAATCAACAAGGTAGCAAATCTGAAGTCTATGGCAGGATGCAAGCAGGCTTTGTAGAAATGGACACAACTCCTATTGTAAGAAAAATATTTTATTAAACTCCATAATCAAATAAGTAGAACATCTTGCTCCCCTTGGTCTCATCTTGCCTTTCATGAAATAGTGATGAAATTAGATGCAAAACTAGCGTTTCTACACTGAAAGGAACCTTAGCAGAGGAAGAGAGAGGTTGCTGCAATGGAGGGAGGAGGTAAAAACTAGAAAGGAGATCCATCGGCACTGAGAAGAGAGATGAGAGTGAGAGGTCAGTCTCAGTGACTATGATGGAGAGATGTGGGAGTCAAAGAGGAGTAAAAGGGGAACAGAGGGGAATCTGAGAGACAAGTGAGAGAGCAGAGAGACTTTTTAATCCAGAGAATGGAGGATTAAAATTTGTTGCGCACATAACATGGGATAAAGGTTTGGCATAAATTAGTAATCAAATCCCACAACCTTATCTTGAAAATAAACAGGGTCTTAGTAGAATCATAATTTGCATGCTAAAGCCTCAATGACTAATTTGTGACACGTGATGTTTAATTGGTTTTCTAGATGCATTACAAGTTTCACTGATTCAGAAACACAAGTCTTCAGCT
>BRYE01000013.1:12890000-12892500 GCA_030159115.1 Actinidia arguta var. hypoleuca | reverse complement strand
ATAATATTTTAAATTGTAACGGGTTTAGGTCGAATATCTGAGAAATTGAGTTTGTATTTGCCTTTCAATTCTATATATCAAATTTATTTGATTATGAATCAATCCATTATGCTATAGGATAATGTACGATAATCAAACTATAGAAACATAATTATGGCGATCTAAACCGTTCACTTTGTTTGTCTTGCTATTTTAATCACTCTCGCCAAATTTGAAGTCTATCGGGTATTGAAAATCCTTTCATCGAATATTGATTCATTGATTCATTATCAACCGATAATTTCTCTCCTTCGATCAAGTACGCAATGATAATTAAATCACTTTATTTTTTTCATACATGATATAATCACTCCCACTTAAAATCTAGATGGTTTCGATTAAAAAAAAACTGTTGTGATGGTCGTCGAGTTGTGCGTTATAGGACATTATTGCTCATAGATGCACTGAATGTGATCCAATAGGTGACTTTTGACATTTGATTGCCACCCTTTTTGAAAAAAATAATAAAATTGATAATATTTGAAATCGTAATGGTTTAGATTGAATATTCAGGGAGTCGAGTCTGTACTTGCCTTTCAATCCTGTATATCAAACTTATTTGGTTATAAATCAATCAATTATGCTATAGGATAATGTACGATATCCAAACTATAAAAATATAATTATGATGATCTAAACCGTTTACTTTGTTTTTCTTGCTATTTTAATCACTCTCGCCAAATTTAAAGTCTATCGGGTACTAAAAGTCCTTTCATCAGGACATTAATTCATTTATTCATTATTAATCGATAATTTATCTCCTTCGATCAAGTACACAACGATAATTAAATTATGTCATTTTTTTCATACATGATATAATCACTCATATTTAAAATCTACATGGTTCCGATTTGAAAATAACTATTATGATGACCGTCGAGTCGTGCATTATATGACATTATTACTCATAGATGCACCGAATGTGATCCAATTAGGTGACTTTTGACATTTGATTGCTACCGTTTTTGACAAAAAATAATAGAATTGTAATATATGAAATCGTAACAGTTTAGATCGAATATTCGGAGAATCGAGTCTGTACTTGCCTTTTAATCATGTATATCAAACTTATTTGATTATGAATTAATCCATTATGCTATAGGATAATGTACGATAACCAAACTATAGAAACATAATTATGATGATCTAAATCGTTCACTTTATTTGTCTTACTATTTTAATTACTCTCGTCAAATTTAAAGTCTATCAGGTATTGAAAGCCCTTTCATCGGAATGTTGACTCATTAAAAATTAAAAAATTATCTCCATCGATCAAGAACGTAATGATAATTAATTAAGTTCAATTTTTGTATGGAGGATATAATCACTCCCACGTAAAGACGGTTCCGATTTAAAGAAAAATAATCTGACGAGGTGGTGGCATAACCCCTCAAAACTACGTTGTCACCTATACAATTTGAGAGGAAAAATATGCAATTTGAGATCAATTTAATTCGTCACCAAAGACCAAATTTCTTATAGTGACGACATGACATGAGTCACACGGTTAAATAAGTCGGCCGGCACGGCATGACACGATTAAAATACGGGTATGGCACGACACAATTAAGTAGACGGGCACTACACGACACGAGTCACATGATTAAGTTAGCGGGCTGGCACGGCATGGCACGATTAAGTAAATGAGCTGGCACGGCACGACACGGTTATAAAATGGCATGGCATGGCACGACACGAATGAAAAAAAAATGGCACGGCACGGCATGACACGAAAAGGCACGTTAAATAAATGGGCCCGGTTCGGCACGAAGCACGTTGGTACGGAAGAAAAGTGGCACGGCACAGCGGGCACGTTTGACACCTCTACTCTTTAGTAAGATTTAGGACAAGCTGTATTACAGAAAGCCATTCCTCATGGGAGGAGATCCCAAGAAACGCAATCAACGGTGGAAATGTCTTCCACGAGAAAAAAATGGCACAAAACAAAAAATTGCAAGGCCTTGAAGATTTTCCTGGATACTCTCATTCAGGCCAGGCACCTGAGAGAGTTCATTGATCAGAAGACAGCAAAGTAGAGAAAGCTGAGGTTAGAGGTTTGACCGAGGCAAGGATGAAATTGATGAAGCTTTAGAGGAAGACCTCCCCTTCAGGACTATTCACATGATGGAGGCCCAAATCACCCCAATCTTGAGAATAAGATTTGAGGGGGAGATCCGCATTTTCAAGAAAATGAACAAGATATTATCAGTCCAACCAACGACAAGAAAGCCAAGGCAGGGCTTGTTTGAGCTAGGAAGCATCACATTTACAAAGGCAAATCTAGAGTGGGTCCAGCATCCCCTCAGAGATCCCTTGGTTATCCAACTGCAGGTCCATGGTTACAATGTCTAACAAATCCAAGTGGACTTCGACAGTTCGGTTGAGGTGGTGTATAAATAACCTAAATTGTCTCAAACTTATCTAAAGTTGACCCGAGTTTTGTTAGTTTGGCTTTATGATC
>BRYE01000013.1:12867500-12870000 GCA_030159115.1 Actinidia arguta var. hypoleuca | reverse complement strand
GAGCGAGATGCTAGAGGGCAAATTAAAACGATGCCCTCGTACTCCACCTCGCCGACCTGACCTGGTGTTGCCTCCCTTTAACATCTCTATAGCCCAGGTGCTCATGGAGATCAAGAATCAAGGCTTTACTTCTACCTATCACTTGATGATGAAGTTCCCCACTTCAATTGGGATAAGCAAGGTAAAGAGTGACCAAAAAGTTGCAAGGTAGTGCTTCATAACAGTAATGAAGACTAACTCCATTCTGGGATCAAGTGCCAAATAGCAATTACAAATAGACGATGCCGAGATGGAGACATTGAGGGATGAAGTGATAGACATAACCCTCATTGATCCCAGAGAAACAAAAAACACCAAGTTGTTGGAGAAAGTGGCTCCAATTTCTATATATTCCGACTATCCAGATCGCCATGTCATGATTGAGACTGAATTGACTAAGGAGTTACGAAGTGCCTTGGTGAAATTTTTGAAAAAGAATCACAATGTATTTGCATGGTTACAAGATGATGTTCCAGGAATAGATCCCCAGGTCGCTGTTCATAAGCTATTCACTGACCCTGATCATCTGCTAATTCACCAAAAGAGAAGGAAGTTCACTCCTGAACGTTTGAATGTCATAGAGAAAGAGGTGGCTAAGTTCATCAAGGCCAATGTTATCAGGAAATCCCATTATCCAGATTGGTTGGCCAACATTGTCGTCGCCCCTAAAAAGAGGAGAAGTGGAGAGTATGTGTTGACTTTACCGAATTGAACAAGGCCTACCCTAAAGATAGTTTTCATTTGCCTAAGATTGATCTGATCGTTGATGCAATCTCCAAGCATGAACTCCTTAGCTTCATGGACGTCTTCTCAAGGTATCATCATTTCAAAATGCATCCTCCTAACATAGAGAAGACTTTCTTTATTACGGAAAGAGAATTGTATTGCTACAAGGTCATGCCTTTTGGTTTGAAGAATGCAGGGGTGACATACCAGAGATTGGTCAACAAGATGTTCAAGGATTTGATAAGGAAAACGATGGATGTCTATATAGACGACATCCTGGTCAAAAGCCTTAAAGCAATTGATCACGTCGCCCACTTGGAGGAAACGTTTAGTATCCTACGAAAACATCGTATGATGCTTAAGGCCAAGTGCATTTTGGGGGTGTCATTAGGAAAAATTCTTGGTTTTCTAGTGACAAAACGAGGGATTGAGGCGAACTCAGACCAGATTCAAGCTCTACTTGCGATGAGCTCGCCCAGGAACATTCATGAAGTGTAGCAATTAATTGGGCGAGTAGTCGCTCTTAACAGATTTATCTCAAAGTCAGCAGCCAAGTGCTTGCCATTCTTCAAAATTTTGAGAAAAAATAAAGTTTTTGAACGGACAAACGAGTTTGAGATGGCATTCCAGCAGTTAAAGAAATATATTGAATTGCCTCCTCTACTCACAATTCCTAACATGGGCAGCAGTAAGTGCAGTGCTCATCAAAGAAGAAGACAAGGTTCAAAAACCGGTATACTATGTTAGCAAAGTCCTCATAGGAGCTGAGACTAAATACCTGAAGATTGAGAAACCTGCCTATGCCCTTATGATCGCCGCAAGGAAACTTTGCCACTACTTCCAGGCACATCCCAATGCTGTACTAACAGACTAAAGGAGCACTAATGGCTGATATCTTTTTTCTTCAACGGCCAGGATTGCACGACCCTCCAAATTCTGAGGTCATAACCGCCGTCTGTAGGCGAAGAGACGCTCTGCCATCAATGCACCACCACGTGTCACCCAACTAGGGCACGCCATCATTACGTGCTTACATCATCTATTTACACCCCAAAGCTCATTACTCAATGGTGCCAAGCATGTCACCTCGGCACATCGAGTAGGGGGAAATTGATGAGGGAAAAATTCTCCACCTGTTGATAGCCCGAGGTGGGCATATCACCCAAGAGGATTATGTTGCCAGCACCTCTCATGATCTAAGCTCAATTTGCCTAGACTCCCTTGATGGTTTGATCGACCTTATGACTTCACGTCGCCTATGGGCGAGGTTGACTATCTTGCTTGCCTCTCAGAGGATAAGATCAATGTGAGACTCCACCTCCTCCCAGACTCTTACATTCACGGTACTATCTCCATATGGCATCTTTCTCATTTTTCTCCGATATCCTTAGGATTACCTTCCATACTTAGCTCCCCGAGGATTACGTCGTGATCTTCTCGCACGACCCTTCATTCTCCATCTATAAAAGGCTGCTCACCCTCCACTATAAAAAGTACGAAAATACCTGCATTCTCACTCTAAGAGCTCTGATACTTTTCCTACTTTACTCTGCCTAGCTTGCTCGCCTTGATCTCATCTCCACGCTGAAGGGGTTTATAGCAGCCTCACCCCGGCCGGTAACGTTTATTCTCTTGCGCAGGTCACTGAGGTCATTACCGAGGTCAACAAGAGTAATTCTGACTGTTGGTTGCTCATCCCAGTTTTCTACCCCAACAAAAACAAATTTGGACTTTT
>BRYE01000013.1:12845000-12855000 GCA_030159115.1 Actinidia arguta var. hypoleuca | reverse complement strand
GAAGTGGAGCCCTCAATAATACGAGGCGACCAGGAAGGTATATTTAGAATACCAGGGCGACGTGCCCTGCTCGGAACATATTAGGTTCAGGACTTGTCGAAATTATCCCACATCAGTAGCCCCCCTACTCAAAGCGCCGAGATATTCGGGACCTTTGAGTAGAAGCATTAAAAGTCCTAGACCCATGCGAAAACGCATTGAATGCGCCCTTTCCCTCGCTTGGACACGTGGACTAGGGTATTAACTTTTGCAGGGAAGTTTGAGCGAAAAAGGCGGCGCCATAATGACTTTTGGCGGGATTGATGGTGCTGGGCTCGAATTTCAAAAGGTCGCCTAATCTGGGCCGTTGAAGCGGATGGATCTCATCCGTCATTTTTCCCTATATATAAGGGGCCCCACCCATTCATTTACATCCTTTTCTACTAAGCCAATAACACTCACTTTCCTCATTTTTATTTGTGGTCGCCCTTCCTACTTCGAGTTTCTCCTCGCCTCTGCCTGTGGTCGCCTTTTGTCTCCTAGTACAGTAAGTAACCAAGTCTTTGTTCTCTTTTTTAGTTTTATATCCCATAGGTCTAAGGTGAGTTCATCAGATTTGGATTCTTTGCCTTCGTGGGTATCCGATCATCTAGGAGAGGGTTCGTCATATATTACTGACGAAGTAAGACAATCGCCCAGATCGCCAATGGAAGATCCATCCACTTCTGAGGTCGCCCTTTTAGGTGATGTTCACCCTTCCGTAGGAAAAGAACATAACATTATGACTCCCGAGGAGCTAGATTTGCTTAGGGAGACTTACTCCTTTCTTCTAGGTGTACAACTCAGACTCCCCGAGGAGAATAAGACTGTCCTCTCTACCCGCCCTGGCGAGGTGGCCTTTTACGAGCCCGCCTTTCCTACGGGCCTTCATTTTTCCATTCCTTCTATAGTTAGGTTAATTTTACTGTTTTATAAAATCTGTCCCGCCCAGCTCGTTCCCAATGCGTGGTGAAGTATCGCCGGTGCCTTGTCGTCGTGGCGAGTTCATAAATATTCAATGACTCTTTCTGAGTTTAAGAACATTTTTTCCTTAAATAACAACCCTAAACCGGACCAAGAGTGGCTCTACTTCAAGGCGAGGTACAAGAAAACCATCCTTGGAGGATACCCCAGCAACGTGAAGGGGTGGAAAAGTAAATTTTTCTTCGCCTCTGGGGATAACTGAGAGCTTTTCGACAATGAACCTCGGGAGGGAGTGCCCAAGGTTCCGAGGTCATGGAACATTCCGGGTCGGTTTTTATTCCACCAATAACTTTGGTATATTTATTTATAAATTTGGAATTAACACTGGATATCTTTTTAGATAAATGCTACAATGATCTGCCCACTTTGCTCGGGTATGAGTAGGAATTTTTTGATGAAATTTCACAATCGGTGGCGAAACGTGGGCGTTATATAGTCCCCATGCTCTTTAAAACCAAGGCATTTCGTTATATGGTCCCCATGCTCCTGGTTCTACGACTTCTGGGACAGAGGGCGAGCAGCCGCACACATCGTCGACGTCGGGTGAAGCGGGTGAGTCCCACCCTTCCCATGGTGAATGCCCTCAAGGCGGCCAACCCCGAGAGGACTCAATAGAAGACTTAGGGATTGTTAGAAAGGAACTGAGGAGAATTGTACCTCATATTCCCAACTTGACTTTGTTAAGATGGTCGGGGGGGAAAATCCAAGACCCCATCTTAGAATCTTATTCGGCTTTGGGATCGAGCTCGGACTCGACATCGGAATTCCGATCGGATTCTGAGCTAAACCCCGAGCTTAAATCGGATAGTATAAATTCTTACTATTCTTTGTTGGTTAATTCTTTTCATGTCTGATTTATATTTATTTATTTATTTATTTATTTTTACAGCTATGTCGAAGAGGATTAGCTTGAAGAAGCTCGGCGAGAGGGTAGAGAAAGCCCGAGACAAGAGCTCGGCCAAAAAATATGCTCCTATAAAGGGAGTGGTCATTGGCGAGAAGCGCCCGATGGAAGAACCTCCCACCTCGCCGAGTAAGAAGGCGAAGTCTAGGGATGATTCTAAAGGCAAAGGGAAAGCCCCCACTCTTGAACCCAAAAAGAAGTCTGGTCCGGCAGGCCATCTTGGGGCCACCTCTTCTAGACCCGGGGAGGGTAGCTCGCCCTCATTGGGTACTGCCCTTGGTCCAAGGGCCTCCATTCTGGGGAGCCCTTCCGTGGCCGAGAAGATCCTCCGAGGAGTAATCCCTCCTACGGATCAAGAAAAGGTGGGGCAACTCTCTTTGGACCAGACTACTTCAAAGTTTTTTCAGGCTCTTGGCCAGGTACTATTTTGATACTAACTTTTATTTGTTTTATCCGTGTTAAACATGCTCAGTTTGATCTGATTAGATTTGTTTGTAGCAGGCGCTTGTGTTCGGATCTTCGTTGGCGGTAAAAAGTAGGGAGACCATCGAGGAGGCATCCCTTCAACAGGGGCGAGCTGCCTCTTTGGATACTGAAGTTTCCTGTCTTCAAAAGCTATCCGTCGATCTGGAGCAACAACTGGCAGAGGCGCGAGCTCGGGAGCAGTAGGTCGGCGACGAGTTTGCCAAACTAAAGGATGAAAAGGACACCCTCCCCGATAGTCTGGGAAAGGCTGGGATTCTGATTATGGATCTGAGGGAAAAGTTGATCGCTCTGGAAGACTGGCTGTTGAGGAATTTAAATCCTCGTCGGATTTCTCCGAGGCTGTTGAAATTTTTTGCTCAAAGTATTTTGGCGAAGGGTTTGATTTCTGCAAATGACAGCTTTGCCACCATCATCCCGACCTTGCCATAGACTTGGAGGAGATGCGTCTTGATCTTGACCTGCTCGCCGAGGTGGACGAGGAAGAAGGGGAGGGAGGTGAGGAAACTGTTGAAAAAGGAGATACGAATCCTCAAGGCGACGCAAATCCTTAAGGCGACGGCAACCCTCCCCCTTTATCATAATGTAATTTGAATGTAAATGTCATGATTTCTTCCTTTATAATTTCGCGTTTAAATGAATAGTACTTTAATTTCGACAATTTTGGCGATGTGAACCACTTTAGTTCTGGTGTACTTTTACTTAGTTCTTGAATATTGACGATCTTGGATAGGCGATCAAGATGCCTTCATTTTTTACGATGAACTGGTATTCTTGAATTGGCGACCAAGATGCCATAGTCATTTTTCAATGATTTGAGTCAAGATGCCTCCGTCATCTTATGATGAACTGACAATCTTGAATTGGCGATCAAGATGCCTCCGTCATTTTTCAATGATCTGGTAATCTTGAATAGGTGATCAAAATGCCTCTGTCATTTTTCAATGATCTGGCAACCTTGAATAGGCGATCAAGATGCCTCCGTTATCTGACGATGAACTGGCGATATTGAATTGGCGAGCAAGATGTCTCCATCTTAAGATGATCTGGCAATCTTGAATAGTCGATCAAGATGCCTCTGTCATCTTATGATGATCTGGTAATCTTGAATTGGCGATCAAGATGCCTCCGTCATTTTTCAATGATCTGGCAACCTTGAATAGGCAATCAAGATGTCTCCGTCATTTTTTAATGAACTGGCGACATTGAATTAGCGATCAAGATTCCTCCGTCATCTTATGATGAACTGGCGATCTTGAATAGGTGATCAAGATGCCTCTGTCATCTTATGATGATCTGGCGATCTTGGATAGGCGATCAAGATGCCTCCGTCATCTTATGATGATCTGGCGATCTTGAATTGGCGATCAAGATGCCTCCGTCATCTTACGATGAACTGGCGATCTTGAATAGGCGATCAAGATACCTCTGTCATCTTACGATGATCTGGCGATCTTGAATAGGCGATCAAGATGCCTCCGTCATCTTATGATGATCTGGCGATCTTTAATTGATGATCAAGATGCCTCTGTCATCTTACGATGAATTGGCGATCTTGAATTGGCGATCAGGATGCCTCCGTCATCTTACGATGAACTAGCGATCTTGAATAGGCGATTTCCATCTACAATTGGCGATGACTAAAATAAACTGGAGAAGTTTTATTACTTTATTTAATCTGGAAATCATTATAATTATTTTGCCCAGACGAGCTGACTGAACATCATTGAAAATATTTTTTCAGATGCTCAGCGTTCCAAGGATGGGGGAGTGCCTTCCCGTTCATATCTTCTAGCCAATAAATCCCAGGTCTAGATACCCTGATGATTTTATAAGGGCCTTCCCATGTTGGGCCTAGTTTCCCCACATTTGGCTCTTTAGTTGATAGGGTAACTTTTTGTAGAACTAGGTCGCCAGGTAAGAATGACCTGTGTACTCTCTGATTAAAATATTTGGCGACTTGATGTTTATAAGCTACTTGGAGTATGCTTGCTTGCTCCCGTTTCTCATCAAGGAGGTCGAGGTTGAGTCTCAACTCACCTTCATTGCTATTCTTGTCGAAGTTTGAAGTCCTAAAACTCGGCATTCCGATCTCAACAGGTATCAATGACTCAGTTCCGTAAACCATGGAGTATGGCGTTTCACCAGTAGGAATCCTGTTGGTAGTGTGATATGCCCATAATATGCTCGGCAGGTCTTCTACCCATTCACCTTTGGATTTCTCCAATTTGGTTTTCAAATTTCTCAGGATGGTTCTATTGGTAACTTCCACTTGGCCATTGACTTGAGGGTGACCAGGCGAGGAGAAATGATGTGATATGGCGAGATTTGAGCAAAATTGTCTAAATCCATCATTGTCGAATTGCCTGGCGTTGTCCGAGATGAGAACTTTGAAAATTCCAAATTGGCAGACGATACCTTTCCAAAAAAAATTTCTTGTATTCTTCTCGGTGATTTTGGCTAACGGCTCGGTTTTCACCTATTTGGTGAAGTAATCAATAGCAACGATCAAGAACTTTCTTTATAATAGAGCTTGAGGCAAAGGTCCCAATATGTCTATCTCCCATTGGGCGAATAGCCATGGGCTGGTAATTGGCACCATATCAGTATGGGGAAGGTGGTTAGATGGTGCGAACCTCTGGCATTTGTCGCACTCCCTGGTGTATGTTGTTGCATCTCGTCCCATCTGGGGCCAGAAGTAGCCTTGGCAGATTGCTTTTCATACCAGTGATCTCACACCTGAATGATTTTTGCAGATGCCCTCATGGATTTCTCTCATCACATAATTGGCTTCGTCAGGACGGAGACATCTTAGGAGAGGACCAGAGAAAGATCATTTATATAAAATCCCATGAAGTAGGCAGAACCATGCAGATCTATAATAGATTCGGCGAGCTTGAAGTTCATCTGCTGATAGTGTTCCGTTCTGGAGGTACGCGATGATCTCATCCATTCATGTTAGGTCCGTTTTCATTGGACAGACAGGTTTGGCGACCTCTATACTTGGTTTGGACAGAAATTTCAGGGGTATATTTCTGTCTGATATGAAATCAAAGTTGAAGCAAGATTGGCTAGAGCATCAGCTTTTCGGTTTTCTTCTCTGGGGATCTGTTGAATGGTGAACTTTTTGATCTTTTGAGTTAAGCATTTGACTTCATCCAAATAAGCTGCCATCCATACGTCCCTGGCGAGGTAATCTCCCTGAACTTGGTTGGCCACTAGTTGAGAATCACTGTAGGCTTCAATTGACTGGACTCCCAAACTTGTGGCGACCCGTAATCCGACGAGGAGTGCTTCGTACTCAGTTTCGTTATTGGTAACTTTAAACCCAATCCATATAGCATACTCCATCAGTTCACCTGCCGGTGTTTGGAGAACTAGCCCTGCGCCACATCCGTATTGATTGGAAGACCCATCTACAAATAATTTCCATTTCTCAAGCTCTTCACCCGAGCTGCTGAGGCTCTTTCTCGAGCTGTCAAGGTTTTTTGCTAAGTTTGGAATCTCCGTCTCCGAGAGGACTTCTAGATCGGTCTCATGAGTGGATTCAGCCACGAAGTCGGCTAAAGCTTGGGCTTTTATCGCCGTCCTTGGTTTGTAGTCAATATGGAATTCGCTTAACACAATGGACCATTTCAGGAGTCTCCCTGAGGTATCTGATCGTTGGAGAATCTGTTTTAACGGTTGATCAGTCAGCGCGGTGATGGGATGGGCTTGAAAATAATGGCAAAATTTTCTGGCGGCGATCAGAAGGGCGTAGGCGAGCTTCTCAATCATTATGTATCTGTTCTCAGCACCCATTAATACCTTACTAACATAATATACCGGTTTCTGAACTCAGTCCACTTCTCGGACGAGCACGGCACTTACCGCTGTGGGCGAAATGGAGAGGTATACGAACAGTTCTTCGTCCGTGGTCGGCACTACTAGCAGGGAGGTGATCCCAGATACGTTTTGAGCTGTTGAAACGCTTCCTCCGATTAGTCCACTGGAAATTTTGATTTTTTCTTAGAATTTTGAAAAATGGTAAACATCTGTCCGCAGATTTGAAAACAAACCGGTTGAGGGCCCCAATTCGCCCGGTTAACTACTGAACTTCATGGACATTTCTGGGCAAGCTCATTCTGAGTAGAGCCTAAATCTGGTCTGGGTTTGCTTCAATCCCTCGTTTGGTTACCAAAAAACCTAAGAATTTTCCGGACAATACACCAAAAATGCCTTTGGAAGGATTTAACATCATCCGGTGTTTTCTTAGAATGTCGAAAGCTCTTCAAGGTGGGCGATGTGGTTGTCTGCTTCGAGGCTCTTGACGAGCATGTCGTCTATGTATACTTCCATGGTCTTTCCAATCAGCTCTTTGAACATCTTGTTCACTAATCTTTGATATGTAGCCCCAGTATTTTTTAGATCAAATGGCATGACCTTGTAGCAGTACAATCCTCGTTCTGTAATAAATGAAGTTTTTTCTATGTCGGGGGGAACATCTTGATCTAGTGATATCCTGAGAAGGCGTCCATGAAACTGAGAAGCTCGTGTTTAGATGTGGCATCGACTATTAAATCAATTTTTGGAAGAGAGAAACTGTCTTTTGGGCACACCTTGTTGAGATCAATATAGTCAATACATACTCTCCACTTCTCCCCCTTTTTAGGGGCGACGACGACATTGGCCAACCATTCCGAGTAATGTGCTTCTTTGATAACCTTAGCTTTGATGAGTTTGATAACCTCCTCGTCAATAACTCGGAGTCGCTCGGGAGTGAATTTTCTTCTCTTTTGGCGAACTGGAGGATTTTTTAGATTGGTATGTAATTTATGCATGGCGACTTGGGGATCAATACCCGGGACATCGCCTTGTGACTAAGCAAAAACATCAAAGTTTCTTTTTAAGAATTCCACTAAAGCACTGCGCAATTCGTTGGTAAGTTCTGCTTCGATCATAACGTGGCGATCAGGATGTTCCGGATGTATGGAGATCAGGGTAGTTTCTTCAAGGGGTTTGGTGTTTTCGATTTCTCGGGGATCCATCAAGACGACCTGTTCCACCTCGTCCCTCAGAGATTCCATCTCGCCATCGTTGATCGGTACTTGCTATTGGATATTCGGTGCTGGAGAGGTTTCAATCTTCATAGCTGAAATAAAACATTGTCTGGCCACTTTCTGGTCGCCCCTCACTTCGCCCACTCCTGCGAAAGTGGGAAACTTCATCTTCAGGTGGTAGGTTGAGGTGATTGCCCTAGTCCCGCCTAGAGTCGGGCGACCTAAAATGGCATTGTAGGGGAAAGGGCTGTAATACCCCGAACCCATAAATTCCTTTATTCATGTCTTAATGTACAAAATTTAATTCTATTAGGACCAAATTATAAGTATTTTATGGTCAAAGTGGTCAAAAGTGACCAACATAGATGAAATGACCAATTAGGAGGAAGGTTGTAACAAGAAAAGGATGGAGGTGGGCACATGGGATTGAATCCCATGTGTTACTTTCAAGCACCAAGCCAAACACACACACACACAAAATTCATATATATATATATAGAGAGAGAGAGAGGAAAGAAAGGAAGAAGAAGGAAGGAAGAGAAGGAGAAACTTGGAGAGAGAGTCCAAATTTCAAACCTAAGGAAGCCATTGAAAGATCTACCAAGCTTGAGGAGGTGAGAAAAATCTATTTTTATGTATATGTATAAGTTGAAGAAATTGGGTTATGCCTTAGATGCCTTTAGTAAGCCCAAAGTTGAGTTTAGAGGACTCCCTTAAGTCCCAATTGAAGTATATTGAAGCTCAATTCAAAGAAATTGAATGCTAACACAAGAATCCCAAATTATTAAATGTTAGGGTTCTTGAGACTTTGACCTTAGATCTACCATGTTAGGGTTAGTTTTAAGGTTTGATTTTGAGTTATTGTTGTCTCTTGAATGTGTAGTTGAGCCATAAAAACTTTGGTGAAGCTTTGGGTTAAGATTGGATAAGTTTTTGGCAAGTTTTCATGCCATTTCTGCTGCTCCGTGCGGCTGGCGTTCGAACGCCTCTGTGGGACGTTCGAACGTCCAGAGAGTTAACATTTCTCGGGTTGCCGGGCGTTCGAACGCCAGACTCAGCGTTCGAACGCCAGACCATTTTCAGCCCAGACACTGTTTTGTAAAACGGGCATAACTTTCTCTAGAAAATTCGGATTGAGATACCGTTTGAAGCGTTGAAAAATAGACTCGTAGACCTTTCTAATAACATAAAATTTACAATTTAATTCCATATATATTATGAGATATTGAAGTTTAAAGTCAACCTAAGATTTTTCCAACAACACAGTTTTTTTAGAAATTTAGTTTTTATTCCATTGGGCATAACTTCTTCATTTGGGATGCGTTTCGAACTCATGACCTACCAAATTGAAGGTCATTAAGTCTATTTTCAAATGATATTAACCTAGGATGTATATTTATTGTCGTGAGGTAAATGGGATGCGATGAAGGAACTATAGCCAAGTGTTGTTTTTGGCCATTAATAGTCAACCTAGGATCCTTGAACCTATTCCTAGGAGTGTCGTCTTAGGGCGTAGGTTATCCTTGAGCGGGGATACCTTTAGTCAAGTCGAGAGTTGTTATATTAGTTTTAAACCTTCTCGATCATAGTATTGACATTTTGTATCGTATGTCCTATATGTGTAGGAACGCCAAGTGTAGCACTTATCCAAAGAAACCAAGGTGAGTAACAAGATGCCATGGACAAAACCTATGTATCTTCAAAAGTGTTTTCAATACGTATTATGTTATATGTAACCATTTTTCCATGCTTTCAATGCATCAATGATTATGTTCTAAATATGAATGCCATGCCTTTCAATGTATGCAATGTTACTATGCTATGTATTGAAATCCATGGATGCATGATTTACAAGAAAAACTAAGTATGTTCAAGATAAGCAAGTATAGTGACACTCGGGGTCCCCCGTGGTGGGACTTTAATCTAGCCTAAGGTCCTAAGGTAGATGGGGGACATAAAATAAGTTCCATCTACAAAGTGAGATATCTCTGGCCAAAAGAGCCACCCGACCTATATGGTCACCCAGTTCAGCCGAGTTGTCATAGTTTCAGTATATGATATGTACGAGTACAAAAGCAAGTATGCCAAGATTCTGTGAGCTTCAAGTTTATGAAAGTTTATGTTTTTCAGAAAAGATATGTATGCTCACATGTTTAAGTTAAATGATATAAGTATGTTATGAAATAATCCATGGTATTTTATGTTCATGCATCTGTTGTTATTCACTAAGCTTCTAGCTTACGTTTTCGAAAACCTTTTCTGGAGACCAGTCCAAGGAGTAGTAAGAAGAAGATAGCAAGTAGACTTTAGTTTTGTGGCCAATGGCCTTATGTTGTTTTGTAAGGGCTAGACTCTATATTATGTAGTGATGTACGGTCATGTCATGCATAACTTAATTTGGCCATGTGATGTATGTAGAAAGTTTAAAACTTAGGCACAGCTCTGTATACAGTGTGCACACTCTACTTTATTATTTTCAGTATTATGACGCTTCCGAAAAGAAAAAGAAAAATTTATACCAATTTGAATGAGTATGCACAGGTTAAAGATAAGTAGGCCTTGGCGACAAGCC
>BRYE01000013.1:12835000-12837500 GCA_030159115.1 Actinidia arguta var. hypoleuca | reverse complement strand
CAACTTAACCCATCCCAGTGGATGAGTCACATTTCCTCCGAATCCTACCAAAGGTGTCAGGAAGGGCTGTAATTTATCAAGCCCTATTTTCATCTTTTCGAATGCTGATATGAACAAGATGTCAGCCAAACTACCATTATCGACCAATATTCTTTGGACGGTAAAATTGGCGATGATGGCTGAAACGACCAGGGCATCGTCATGAGGTAAGTGCAGATCTCTCAAGTCGTCATTGTTAAAGATGATTGGTTTGTGAATATCGTCCATAGGCAACGAGAGATTACAAACTTCAGGAAGCCTACCAGCACTTCTGGCATGCCTCTCTCTGGACGAATTCGAGCTACCTCCCGATCCAAACCCGTCATGGATTACCTGTATGTCTCCAGCAGTAGGTCGGTTGTCGCCGTATCTTCTTTCTAGTGAGTTGGGGGAAGGACGATCATCAACATATTTCCTCAAATACCCCCGTTTGATGAGGTCGGCTATTTGCTCCTTTAGATGAAAACAGTCTTCTGTGTTATGGCCATGATCTCGATGAAACTCGCAATATTTGTTCTTATTTCTCTTTCGGGGATCAGTTTTGATTTTCGGGGGCCACTTGACGAACTCTTCATGCTTAATCTCTGTAAGAACTTGGGCAATAGGAGCATTGAGCGGGGGTAATACCAATTCAATGCGGCGAGGTAGGGTATGAGGTCGCCTGTCATTCGTCCGTCTTGAGTCTTGATTAGGCTTCTTGCTCCTCCGTTCATCGTCCCTATAATCAGATCGCCTTGCATCAGGCTCTTTTCTTTTATGGTCATCTTTTTCTCTTCGCCTTCGTTTGGTTTCGGCCAATTCCTCTGCGGCGATGTATTTATCAGCTTTACTTTGGAGGATGGACAATGTCTCCAAAACATTCTTGGACAGAGAATTGAATAAGGGACCTGGGCGAAGTCCCTCCATCATCGCCATGACGACTACTTTGTCACTGGGATCCTCAACTTCTAATATGGCCTGGTTAAATCGTTTCACATAATCTTTCAGGTTCTCCATTTTCTTTTGGCAGATAGTGAAAAGGTGGGACGCGTTTTTCTGCCTAATCCTGCAACTCATGAAATTGGCGACGAAAAGCCTGCTCAGATCACCGAATGAATCGATGGTTCCAGGAGATAACTTCCGGAACCACGACCTCGCCGATCCCTTCAGTGTAGTAGAAAAAGTTTTGCACATGACTTCGTCCGAGTACCCTTAGAGAGACATCAAATTTTTATAAGAATCCAGGTGATTCATAGGATCTGTTTTGCCCTCGTAGATCCCAAGCTGAGTAGGTAATTTGAATCTGGATGACACCTTGGCTCTCATTATTCTTTGAGTGAAAGGTGGTTCAGTTTGTCTAATCAAAGCGTCTACGGTTATCAGGGCACTGATTCCCGTGTTGATGGCGTCTAAGTGGGAGTCCAGATCCCTAATCTTTTGAGAATTGGATATATCTTGGCGCCCTGGTTCTTGATGGACCCGACGAGGAGACCTACCACGCCTTACCTCTTCGATTTCTAGTCCTGGCGTTTGCTGGACGATGATTCCAGCGATGGGCTCCTTTCTCGGCAGGGGCGAGGACTAGGAGAATGACGGCCCCTGTCTCGCCCGGTACTATGATGGCTTTGAGATCCATTCCCTGACGGATGAGAATGACGAGGGGCCGGAGGAGGTGGTGGACGGTTATTTGTGGTGAGGTGCTGTATGAGGAGAGCGTTATTTACGTTCATGATCCTCATTTGTTCAGCCATCCCACGTATCTCATGATGAAGGCCCTCTAGATCTAGAGCTTGGCTAGCGTTAGCCATCGGATGGGCTCTGTTATCTAGAGGGCTGCTGGTGCTTGGTTTGGATAATAATCGGTTGCGTAGTTGCATAGGATGAAGAGAACTATCGTTTCCACAGACGGCGCGAAACTGTTGTGGTAAAAATCTGGGAGAGCAACCAACAGTCAGAATTGCTCCTCAGCCTCGGCACTGGACCTCGGCTAAAGTTAGGCGACCTGCACAGCAATGATCAAAAGTAATCGGCCGGTGTAAGGCCGCTCAAAACCCCTCCGGCGTAGGAATCAGACCAAGGTGATCAGGAGATAATTATAGGCAACTGTAGGCAAGCACAATAGTAAATGTGTATGTGATGCCTGTGTTTTGCATACCTTTTTAGTTATGGGGGAGCGACCTTTATATAGACGGAGTACTGAGTCGTGTCAGTGAATCATGGCGAGTTCCTCAAAAGGATAAGCTTGGGAGGATGTCCCAATAAAATATGGAGACTAATCAGGAGGCTGCCAACTGGTGAACAATCCGTAATTATATGCGTTGTTATGGAGCTGGAGTCTATTAGAGACAGTTCTCTTGTAGAGGTGGAACTCTTCATGGAGGTGGACTCCAATCGAGTAAAGGAATGACGGAGGAGGAGTCTCATGACAACAGACTTCTAATGGAGATGGAGTTATTTTGGAGAATCAAGTCTTTAGGGAAAC
>BRYE01000013.1:12817500-12820000 GCA_030159115.1 Actinidia arguta var. hypoleuca | reverse complement strand
AAGTCTCTCATATAAACTCGCTAATTCATATATAACATTCACTCATTCCAAATAAATTTACAATTTAAAATATTCTCTATCAATCCACGGTGATGCCCAACTAAGTACAAATACATAATTTATATATATACACACACATGGCAACTCATGACCATATAAATATATTTTTTTTAAATAAAAAAATTACAAATCCAACCCTCGAATTACATGCCCAAAGAACTTCATTTTTGAAAACCAATGTACACAATCCATACCTAGCATGTAATCAAAATAATCTTATCACAGTTTACATCACAATCCTCAAATGTTCCTCATGTACTTCTTGTACTCTTAATATTGTTTCACATCACCCTTCTTTGGTATTAGTTTCCTTATACCCACCACATATTGAATCTTACAATTAGTACTTCATCGTAATCCATCAAAGTAATTTACATTCGTTAAACTAATCTGTTATTGTGGTAACAATCTCAAATAAACTTTTAGAAATTACCTCTGCAAAATACCCACACAAAGTTGTAACTTCCATGAACTAAATTACTCTCATTCGTCCAGATAATAGAAAAAACTTCCAAATATGATTTTATCTTCTATTGAAATCTTTATCCATAAAATTATACATAAAATAATGCCCAAAATACTCACTACGCCAAAAATTAGCCTACACCACTTGCACATGTCATTCTTACATCCAATCTCACATGCATATACACGACATTCTATAAACCAAAATTGTTAATCACTTCAATTATACTCAAAAAGTAGTGCAAAATCATAAAATGTCACTAAATAACCCGACGCTGAAAAGGAAATAACTAGTAAACTCTATCTCCAATCTCAAAAGCCATCGATAATATGCCAAACATGGTAAGTAACATCTCCAAACGGCAGAAACTACATTTCCATAATTATCTTGTCTACACCGACTAACAATCGATTAAAAAATAATTCAAACTATTATGGTGACTAATATCACACATCACTACAAAGGGGTTCCAACATTGTAACAACTATGTCATACAAACACGACTTTAGGATTGAGGCTGCGTTTCATAAGTTAGATCTAAATAAAATTGTATGGGTAATCAAGGTTTCACATTCAAATCAAGAATAAAGCAATCTATGGGCAACTAAACATCAGTGGATTATTCCTCTGTCCCAAGCATTTATCAAAAAGTACAATTTGTAACTATCACCAATTCACATATGACTTTCTCAACATAAATAATTATTCTTCAAACTATTCGGTATTAATCCAACATAAATATTCAACTTTATCCTCCAACTTCAAATTTAATTTCGAAATAAGTTGTTTGTTCTCTTTATCACTACAACTAGAATATTATCTAACAAATAAAAAAATTCATATTATGTTACAAGAGCAAACTAAACCCACTAATAACTCCAACCATTATCCGTCCCTATGACTGCAGTACTAATTAAAACAATAACCTTTTACCTACCCACACATCTATTATACCATCAATGTTTCCTTATCGACACTCCGGATCAAGGTCTTAATCTCCCATATAACTTTGCTAATTCACATATAACATTCACTCATCTTGAAGAAATTTACAATTTAGAATATTCTCTACCAATCCACAATGATGCCAACCTAAGTCCAAATACATAATTATATATATATACATAATTATATATATATATATATATATATATATATATATACTTTTTTAGAAAAAATAACTAAACTTGCCAAGAACTTCAACCATTACCCATCCCTACGACTACAGTATTAATTAAAACAATAGCTTTTTACCTGCCCACACATATACTATACCATCAATGTTTCCTTATCGACACTCCAGATCAAGGTCTTAATCTCACATATAACCTCGCTAATTCGCATATAACATTCACTCATCCTGAATAAATTTACAATAAGTCCAAATACATAATATATATATATATATATATATATATATATATATATATATATATATATACTTTTTTTAAAAAAACTACTACTATATATATGTGTATATATTTTTTTTAAAAAAACTACTATTCCATCCCTCAAATTACATGCCGAAAGAACTTCATTTTCGAAAACCGATGTACACTATCCATACTTAGCATATAACCAAAAATCGTATCACAATTTACATCACAATCCTCTAATGTTCCGCATACACTTCTTCTTGTACAAATAATACTATTTCACAACACCCTTCTTATGTATCAGTTTCCTAGTACCCCACTAAATACCCACTCTTACAATTAGTACTTCATCATAGTCAATCAAATAATTTACAATCGACAAACTAATCTCTTATTGTGGTAACAAGCTCAAACAAACTTTTATAAATTACCTCCGTAAAACACACAGACAAAGCAATAACCTCCACGAACTAAATTACTCTCAGGCATCCAGATGATAGAAAAATCTTTATAAACAAAATAATGCCCAAAACAATCACTACCCAAAAAATTAGCCTACACCACTCGCACATGTCATTCCCACATCCAATCTCACATG
>BRYE01000013.1:12807500-12812500 GCA_030159115.1 Actinidia arguta var. hypoleuca | reverse complement strand
TTAAATGTCATTAGATCTACCAAAAGCATCATATTATGTAGATCTATGGTCATTCAATGACTTGTTATTGCTGGTCATTTTACATCCATCAATTCCTACAATCCCCATGACTGATCAGAGTCCCATTCTAAAGGATACCGTTGTTATGATAAAGTATTCGATTTACGATTTTATTCAATTACACAACAAACTTGATGATAAAGCAGTTCGTTGTGTCTTCTTAGGCTATTCTACCATGTCTAAAGGATACCGTTGTTATGATTCTGCCTCTCAATGCTTATATCATTCTTTAGATGTTACTTTTTTTAAAAATATTACATTCTTTGCAAATGCTCCTTTATCGGGCTCCGATGTGGCGACTATTCTGTTGGCCCAATAGGCAACCCAAGAGGGGGGGTGAATTGGGTTTTCCAAACTTAATTTGTGATTTATAATTAATTACGTAATTCTATTGACAATGTAAGTAAATGCGATAATGAGTTTAATATAAGAAATGCAATAATAAAGCAAGAACAATAATCGAAGAGAGCACACCAAGATTTACCGAGGTTCGATCATAACCCATGATCTACGTCCTCCAAAGACCTCCACAAGATCTTCTTCCACTATTTGTAATCCGCAACTACACTGTGGGGGTTGGTTATTCAACTGCCCAACTCACTTTTACACCACGTGGTTTTGTCCAAGCTCCACTTAAACTTCCTAGTATTTTGCTTACAAGAGGAAACACTCAAACTCTTAAGTGTTTGGCTTTTTACAAGAGAAACACTCAAAAACTCTCACCAAGTGTTTTTGTCCAAGTTACACTCAAAACTTAGAAGGATGGATGAACTGATGAGGGTGTTTTAAGATGAACAATAATTCTCCCAATAGAGTAGATATGAATGGAATCTCAAAATCAATACTAACACAAAGAGACAAAGAGGATGTTCAAGGATTCTTGACTTGGAAGCTTGTAAGATGATCAATCAATTTGCTTAGAACAATTCCTTGTGTAGTAAATGCCCTTAGAGACTTGTATTTAATAGCTTGAATCAATAGTGTACCGTTGGTGGTAGTTGAGAAGCCTTTAATGCTGTACCAGACAACTCTGCGTTTGAAAATATTCCCGTTGGGTGTCGACACTTCTTCATGGTGTCGACACTTTCAATATGTCGACACATTGTTTCACAGGTGTCGACATTTCAAGCCTTCAGTTCTTAACTTAAAACTGTCTCCAGGAGCTGATCTAGGTGTCGACACTTCTTCTTCAGAAAATCTTTCTTTGGCTACTGACTTTTGGTGCTGATATTGGTATCGACACTACTTGTTTCCAGATGCTTGAATTTACCCACTGACATTTGGTGCTGATGTTGGTGTCGACACTTACCTTCTTCAGATTTTTGCTTTCAGCTACTGACATCTGGTGCAGATGTTGGTGTCGACACTTCCCTTCATCAGAGTTCTGGGTTTAGCTACTGATATTTGGTGTCGATACAGGTGTCGACACTTGTTCCCTCAAAAATTTCTGAAGTTGGCTACTGACATTTGGTGTCGATAC
The DNA here is from genome assembly GCA_030159115.1 of Actinidia arguta var. hypoleuca. Lineage (NCBI taxonomy): Eukaryota > Viridiplantae > Streptophyta > Magnoliopsida > Ericales > Actinidiaceae > Actinidia > Actinidia arguta. Next base: position 12,810,960 of record BRYE01000013.1, on the reverse strand, counting down.
TGGTGTCGACACTTCTTCTTTAGAAATCTTCTGAAGATGGCTTACTGACAATTGGTGTCGATACTGGTGTCGACATTTCTTCTTTAAAAATCTTCTGAAGATGGCTTACTGACAGTTGGTGTCGATACTGGTGTCGACACTTCTTCTTTAAAAATCTTATGAAGATGGCTTACTGACAATTGGTGTCGACACTTCTTCCTTCAGAATTCTAGTTTTGGCTACTGACATTTGGTGTCAACACTTATTACCAGAATATGTTCCATCGTCTTTTTGGCAATTTAAGCGTTGAGTCGATTTTCTTCCTTCACGATATTTTTTCCACGGATTCATATGGTCTTTGTTTACTTTGATCCATTTCAGATTCATGAGTTATGTGAGACTTTCAATAGATTTATCATTATAACTTCTGGGCTCAAAGGTGTCGACACTTTCTGTTAGAAAGTGTTTGTGGAACTTCCTTTGATCAATTGAGTTATGGGACGCAATGCTTAGGTGCTACACACTTAGTAAACATATTAACTACTAATAAACTATTTTGTTATCATCGAAATCGAAGCTTGATTCAACATATTCTTGTCTACTTAGACGGGTTTCCCCACCATATTCCTTTGTTTGAATCCACTCAGGTACAGGTACCTCCTGCATCAGATGCTCGGGATCCCCTCAAAGTCTACACTCGCCACGCTCAGCCTTCGGCTCCTTGCCAGACTCTTCTCCAGTATCTTCTCCTTCTCCTCCTCCATTAGTTCTTACTTCTGTTTCACACCGTTATCCCTCTCATATTGGTCACCCTCCTTATCGTTTTGGTTTATCTAGTAGTACTAATCATCCCATTGCCAAGTATATATGTGGGTCTTTTTGCCTTGTATCAGTCTTTCATTAGTAAGATAGCCTCTGTTCCGATACCTCATTCAGTGTCGGAAGCCCTCTAGAACCTTTAGTCGGTGGCTGTTATGCAAGAGGAAATGGATACTTTGGAGCAAAATGATACTTTGGAGCTTGTGCATTTACCTCCTGGGGCCAAAACCATGGGCAGTAAATGGATCTTCAATGTGAAGTTTCAAGTTGATGGATCTATTGAACAATATAAGGCTCGTCTTGTTACTAAGGACTTTAATCAGATTCCGGACAAAGATTATAATGCCACATTTGCTCTTACGGCCAAATTAACGATTGTTCGTCTTCTCATCTCCTTAGCTACTTCCAATTTCTGGCCACTTCAACAATTGCATGTCAAAAATACCTTTTTAAATGGCAATCTGGATAAAACTATTTATATGGATCCTCCACTTGGTTTTCGGGCTAATAGGAGTATTTTGGGAAAGTTTGTCGTCTACTAAAGTCTCTTTACGGTCTTAAACAATCTTCCCGTGCGTGGTTCAGCTGCTTCAGTGGACTGATTATATCTATGAATTTTACTCGATGACATTATGATCATACTTGTTTCATTCGTCAACGATCTTATGGCCGATGCATCCTTCCCTTTGTCTATGTGGATAATATTATTATTACTGGAGATGATGCACCAGGTATCATTAATGTGAAACAGGCCTTTGGACAATCCATTGACATCAAGGATTTAGGTCCTCTTCGGTACTTCCTCGGCATTGAGATTGTACGCTTTCACCGTGGGATTTGCTTATCTCAGCGAAAGTACACATTGGACCTTCTCCAAGTTATGGGTATGATGGAATGTCAGCTAGCCTCCACACCTATGGATCCAAATCTTAAATTATCTACTAAATCGAGGGAGTTACTATCAAATGTATCTACATATCAACGTCTTGTTGGTCGTCTTATCTACTTGACCAACATTCATCCAGATATTATATTTGCTATGAGTGTTGTGAGTCAGTTTATGTATGCTCCTCATACATCTCACCTTAATATTGTTCATCACATCATTCAGTATCTTAAGATGTGTCCTGACCTTGGGTTATTCTACACTACAAAGGCTCAGGATGAATTGTCATGCTTCATGGATGCGGATTATGCAGAGTCAAAGAGTGACAGACACTTTACTTTTGGGCTATGTACATTCTATGACAGCCACATTTTGTCATGGAAGAGTAAGAAGCAGGCGATTGTGTCTCGTTCTTCAGCTGAAGCCGAATATTGAGCTATGGCTCAAGGCACATGTAAACTCCTCTAGCACCGCTCATTCATGACAGAACTGGGTTTTCCCATGACAGCTCCATCTACCTTGTTCTGTGATAATAAGTCTGCAATAATGCTTGCTTCTGACACAGTCCTCCATGAAAGAACTAAACACATAAAAGTTGATGTTCACTTCATTAGAGACAGTTTGATCGAGAATGATTACCTCAAGCTTTGTTACTTCCGCTGATTAGACTGGTGACATGCTCACCAAACCCGTTGGTCCCTCATTACTGAAATCTTTTCTTATCAAGCTGGGCCTCGTTGATATCTTTGCTCCAGCTTGAGGGAGGGAGAGTGTTGAAAATATTCTAGGAATATCCGAGAATATTTTTCTGATTTAGTTATCTAATTTCCTAATTATTAACCTTAGATTGAGTTTTTGATTTAATATTATTTCCTTTAATTCGTGTATAGATACTGAATAAAGATAGTGGAATAATACAAGTTATTATTCTCTCCTCTATTTTGATTTTCTTTTGTTTGCATACCTGACTTGTCAGAATCGAAACACATACATGAATGTGATTTCGTGTTATTGTGCAGCATGTTCACTGCGTTTCAGACTTCAACTTTTCCAATTTCATATTAATATATCATGTTCTAAGTCCAGTTCTATACATCTTACGGCTAAAGTAACCAAACACCCACTTCACACGATCAATTAATCACAGTTGAGTAGAAATTATCAAAATTACATGAGGAATAATACCATGCCAACAAGGTACAAGTCTAGTAAGTCCAAAGGAAAGAACTTTAAGGAAAGAATGATTGACAATTGTGTGGATGCAAGGAAAATAAATAAGCATCCATACGAAAGTATACTTCAAGATGTCCAACAATAGTACACTCCACTACCTTGCAAATGCACTTCAAGATGTCCAAAAATAGTATACTCCATTAACTTGCAAATGCACTTCATGATGTCCACAATAGTATTCAGATACCCAACATTATATACAGGGAGAGCAAGAGTCAAGTATCCATAGTGCCCAGGACACTCTGCAAAAGTCCCATGGCAAGTTGCATAGGTACCGAACTTGTTTGGAGGACCCTTAAAAAAAGAAAGAAAGAAAGAAAGAAAGAAAAGCACCATCAAAACTTTTCATAAAGACATCAAATCAATGCAAATAAACCAATACTTATCATACGTAAGGACATAACCAATATTTTGACTCAGGGGGGCAAAAATATAAGAAAACAAAATTCACCAACTGATAGAAACCTTGTGGATGCTCATAGGCCTTCTTCTTCACAGATTCTGCGAAATTCGAATACATATTCTTTCACAACAAAATGATTT
>BRYE01000013.1:12772500-12775000 GCA_030159115.1 Actinidia arguta var. hypoleuca | reverse complement strand
ATAAGCCAATTTTTTTGAAATACTTTTTTATCTTCAGCAAAACTTTTTTTTTATAATTATAATTATGACCCGTTTTAGATAAATTGTATTATTTTTTTAGATTACTTTTTTCATATTTTTCATATTTTTTAACTTTTCTAATTTGTCTCAATTAGACGAATAGAAAAGGTAAAAAAATATATTTAGAAAATAAAAACTAAAATCTCAATTAATGCAAAACTAGATTATTTTATATTTTATACTTTATACTCAAACTTGGATAATTTTTATTTTATTTGAATAATTTGGACTTAGTTTTTCTATAAAAAAATCTTTTCGATTCCTTTGAGCTAGACGAATCAAAAATCAAAAACAAATTGAGTAAAAATAAAATAATTCAAAATAATCTAATTTATATCAAACGTGCCCTAATCCTAAATTTCCTTACTATTTCGCTCAAACTCTAAATATGTTTTTTTTTTTCAAATTTAATTTCATAAATATTGATGATACTCTCTAGCTATTTATTCCTTGCAACCTTCAAGTCCTTTAGTACTGGTACTGTAGATGAGACCTATCACGGGTCTGACTGATTTCTTTTTCCACGTGAAGAAGCAATGTAGTATTAATAAGTGGAAATGTCAAATCACTCGAAATTTGCTGAAGTTATATCAATTCAACGGTGTGACACAAAGTAATAGCAGTTTGGGTGGAGCCTTCTTATAATGTTAAGAGACATGGAATTCAAACATGGCTGGATTTTAATAATAATTCCTAGTACGCCCACATTCTTATTCTTCTTCCATTCAACCCCTCCCAATTGCCCTTCCGTGCCCTCTTCTCACTCTTGCTTCCTCCATAGCAATCGTCGTTGCCACTGCCCACTCTAAACACATGATCATCCATTTTTCTCAGTCATGGTCACCACAACAACACCCAACATACATTTTTACTACTTGGTGTTGCTTCATCACCCTCCTAACCACCTCTGTCACCTGTGATGGACACAAGATTTTTAACTCTAGAGAAGCGAATGTATATACAAAGTATGAAATTTGATGAGGGAAAAATCCTTCGCCTATTGATAGCCCAAGGTGGTCATGTCGCCCGAGAAGATCATGTCGCCAACACCTCTTATGATCTATGCTGAGTTTTCCTGGACTCCTTAAATGGTCTGACCACCCTTACAACATCACCTTACCTATGGGTGAGGTTAACTATCTCGCCTGCCTCTCTGAGGATAAGATTAATGTGAGACCCTACCTCTTCTCGGACTCCTACATTAGTGGTACTATTTCCATATGACGTCTTTCTTCTTTTTCTCTGATATCCTTGGGATCGCCTTCCATACTTAGCTACCCGATGATTACGCCATAATTTTCTCACACGACTCTCCCTCTTCCATCTATAAAAGGCCACTCACCCTCCACTGGAAAAAGGTACGAAAACATTCACATTCTTACTTTGAGAGCTCTGATACTTTTTATGTTTAACTTGCTCGCCTTAATTTGATTTCCATGCCGGAGGGCTTTGTAGCAGCCTCACCCCGGTCAGTAACATTTGTTCTCTTACATAGGTCACTACTAAGGTCACATATCGAGCTAAGAGCAATTATGACTGTTGGTTGCTCGCCCCCAAATTTTTACAACAACAGTATGGCACCGTTTGTAGGAACAGAGTTCTCAATATCCTATGCACCTGTGTAATCGCATATTGTCTAAATCGAGTATCAACAGTCCTCTAGATAGCAGAGCACATCCAATGGCGAACCCTAGCCAAACTCTAGATCTTAAGGGCATCCACCGTGAAATGCATGGAATCGCCGAACAAATCAAATTTAAGAATGAGATCAATGCCTTCCTAGTGCAGCACCTCACCACGAACAATCCACCTCTTCCTGTAGCACCTGTTCCACAATAAGATGATCGATCTCGTCGTTCTCATCGATCAGGCGACCGCCATTCTCAAAGTCACCACAGCGCTGGTCAGGGTGTCATGACCCGACTCATTATACAAGAAGTCCCACCAATCATACAGGTGTCACATGACCGGCTAGTGAAATTCCATCTCACTAAGGCCTTACTGACTAACTTAGTTTAGAAATTTACTAACATCATTCAATATACATTGCTTGAATGAAACAAATGCAAAAAATCATCCAATAAAATCAGAGCTGACACGTCACATTTAAATAAAATGGACACTGTGTCCTTACATTCAACCCGAATGTAAATATATACAACTAACAATATAGTTTTGATACACAAAAACTAACACAGTTCTGGCCACAAACTGGGACAATCGTCAATAACTATTGTATTAGTTTAACTATACAAGTTCTAAAACTATACATAGTTCAAAACATAAAGGTCCCTATACAATTACACAGTATATGACTATCAAAAATCAGCACGCTAGGATCACCTGTCCTCAATCGCATTCCTCCTCATTTCCATCACTTGAAATGAGTTACATTTGACGACGTCTTAAGCACTAGGCTAGTGTGAGATAAGTTATATAA
>BRYE01000013.1:12747500-12752500 GCA_030159115.1 Actinidia arguta var. hypoleuca | reverse complement strand
GTGTCTTATTGGACTCAACGTATAATTAGATTTGTAATATAGATCTTGTAATTTTTTATGCAACTATTCTTGGTTTGACTCTTTAAGAAAGAATTTTCTAGAAAACTAAGTCACTATTTTGATCTTTAATGCTTCTTAACACGGGTTTTAGCGTAAAAAACACCCTGCTTTATAGTGGGAGAGGAGGTGGTTAGTGAGAGAGGGTATTGTTAGTTTCTTAGCTTTAAATCTAATTTTAACATCTATACGACTCAGTAGACCAAATTGGCCCAGTTATGAGTGGATTAAATGTATTATATTTTTCAATGTCAAGACGTGTATATTTACACACACACTCAAACTATCCTTTTGTTCACTTTGGAAGTGCTTACTCGTTTTGTGTGTCTCTTTGGACTTGCATTAATATTAACTGTGATCTCAGCTTGAACGATGGGCTAAATGGATCACACGATCAGTTCATCTGCCCCATTTCACAGGAAAAAAAAAATCCTGTAAATTCTGAATTTCTGATAATTTTCGAATATGTAAGATTGTTCTGCTGATGTGTAAATGATGCCTAGCATTTAGTGGTATGCTATACAGTCCTTAAAAAAATTTAACTTCTTACTAAATGGTTTTCCGATACACGTACAGATGCAAAAACACAATTAGAACTTGTAAGAACCTGCAAGACCTATATGGCAATGGTAGAATACTGTTCCAGGTTTAGATTAAAGATGGGAAGTGTTGTTAGGTCAATTTGTCATCTCTTGTGTACATGCACGATTTACTTGCAAGCGTGCTTTTCACTATCTATCTTTTATTTGTTATCGTTCAAAAACAAATAGGGGTTATTCCTATGATACGAGAAGTGCGCGGCTTAGGACGGGGAAATGAATTACTCATCAGAGTTCTTCCATTGTACACTAACGTAGTTAAACTTCCATTCATTTGGAAATGGGGGTATTAAACTCCCATGATAGAGGTAGTTGGAATCTGACCATAAAAGAGTGTTGTACATCTTGTTACAAAAAAATTTAAGAGCTGAAACTGAAAATACTTTGGGCCGCTCCAATAATATACGTCAGGATAGGCATAAAAATAAATAAATTCTACAAGCTGCAGTGTGAAAAAAAATTACTTTAGTGGATTGGGTTGAGATTAAGTTAGTGATGAAGGGCTGTATATGAGCCAAGTTGAGCTGAGTAGAGAATTTTCAACTTTAGCTCAAAAACGAACGATTTTCAAAATATGTTCAAGCTTGGCTCGTTTTGTTTCTATCCGATTTCAAACGAGTTTTCATCGGGCCGATTGTGTAGGTTGGTTTTTGCGTGGTCCTAGAATGCATAACCGCATTTAAACATATTGAGTCAACCTCAGAATTTGGGATCTTCAAAACTAGGAGTGAGCAATAACACCTTTCAAACCACAAAACCGTCTGAACCGTATGGCTCTGTTCGGTTTACAGTTTGAAAAAATCAAACCATTTCCTCACGGTTTGGTTTGCGGTTTTTTCGTCTGAACTACAGTTAAAAACCGAACTGAACCGTGAGTTATATATATATATAGAGAGAGACCCAAGCCCGTGGCCCAAACCCCTCAAATTTTCTAAGTTTTCTCACTTGTGCCTCTTCTCTCTCTCTCTCCAAAACATACACACGGTTGGTAAGATCTCTGAGGCGACCGCCACCCTCGTCTACCACACCAAAAAACATGCATTGTTGATAAGTTGTATTTTTATAACTTTATTTTTGTATAACAGGTAAATATAATTGAGCGACGGAAACCATAAAACCAAACCGAACCATAATGACCCCCTATTCAAAATGTGTTTGAGTTTAACTTATTTCCATCCGACAAACCCAACACCAATCGAGCAAGCTCAAGTAGCTTATTCGTTTTTATCGTTCTGGTGTGTCCCACTCCTTGACTGTTGACTATGATACCTTGTTTTCGCTTCAACCCTGTTTGATCTGTTTCTGAAATTTGTGGTTATAATGCAAGCTGATGGACATTGTGCTGGAAGATCTCCCTATCCTATATCTGACTCCGGTTATGCTCATCTGGCCTTGGTGACAGCTTCCAAACTGGGAAACAATGGAAGGGTTCATTTTTATGGACTTGAAACTCATACCCTGATCTGTTTCTGGAAGAATTGAAAATTCTTAGGTCTGATAATTTGATTCTTCTATCCGTCACTTGTTTGTTGTATTGTTCATCACTCCATTTGGACCGTCCTCTTCCCCTCTGTTTTCTCGTCTTCTCAGCCCACGCCACGCCGCCGCCTTACAATGAGAAGTCGTTTGGGATGGGGATGATAGTAATGCTAGAAAACAATATAATATTTAGGGATGGGTACGGGGAGATCGATGGAGTGTTTCAGTGGCGAAGTTCACAATCGCAATGTATGAAATAGTTTACATTTCCTTCTGAACAAATAATCAAGCCATTTGAATCGCGAAATGATTCCATGAAGGGGCATAAATAGTATTTTAGTAACATTTCGTTGCTTTTTGACATAGATGGGTTTTTTTTAGGTGTCCGTGAAATAAAAAACAATAGGGATGTCATTGCCACTTTGGAAATCATAGGGGTTGTCACTGAAATTGCCAGGGTCCGGTGTTAATTTAGAACTTCGATGGGACCCATACGAGTTCTAATTTTCCATTACTGGCACCCATTTCATTTCAATAAAATTCAGTCACTTATCTACATGAAATTCGAGAACGAATGCATTCGCTTTGTTTGGTACTAATTTTTGGAATTTTTTTTGAGAATAAAAATATTCATTTCTCTCTTACATTATTTATTTATTAGCACAAAATAATTTTTTAGAATTTGAATACATCATGTCAATAATTTTCCCAAAATGTACTAAGATTTTTTTTATAAACCAGGTTTTGAAAACCTTTACCAAACAGATATTCTAAAAACCATTCTGCAGATTGCAATTTTAGCGGAAATGATTTTGAAAAATTTTAAGACATCATTTAAATAATTTTGAAGAATTTCTAGAGATTTTGCCAAACAAGAATTCAGATAACTACTTAACTTTTCCACATCACAAAAACAAAAAATAGTGGCCTTCCTCTAGAAATTTGATAATTATTCAATAATTTTAGACCCTACCCAAAAAATTACACAAGAGCACATTTATTTTAGGAGTAGCCAAGAATAAATGTGCTCCCTCACTTTGTAAGTAATTTTTCAGATAAAAATTATGAGTAGCGAATATTTTTTTTCTAGTTAAGATGGTCAGGTTGCCATGACACGGTTGCACGGATCCCACACCCAGAACATTAATTAGGTCGGTTCACTTCATTAAAATTCTAAAAAACTTTGACAGGAGGGAAAGCTGCAACTCATAAAGAGAACCAGGTAGGTACATAATCAATAACACTAATTCTACAAAATTGGGCATCAAAATCGGTTTGGTTTCGAATCCGTATCGGTTCCAACCTAAAAAATACAACACCCAAATAGTATACATCATCCAAATATTATCAAATTATCAAACTAACTAAATATTAATAACATTTTGATAAAAATGACCACTTGTTGATCCAAATACAAAGTCAAGAACAAGAAGTATTAAACTAGTTATAATTTTATATTCATACACACACACAAATTTTTTTTTAATTATTTTAAAAAAAACGGTCTAATTCGGTTCTATATGTGATTTCGGAACACAAAATTGGAACAAGACTTACTGACTAGTTCTTTATTTTTTGGAACTAAAACCAGACCAATAGCTCATGTCCGATCTAGACTGGTTCGGTTCTACTAGTTTCTTGTGTACCTCTACCGTTTGCGGTGGTTTCTTAATTAAAAAAAAATATCAGTTTTTTTGGGTATACTTGAGGCAAGTTTGTTTGAAGTGAGTTTACGTGAGTGTACGAGAATTTTTTTTTAAAGTGTTTTTTCTTTCTATTTTTATCTTAAAAAAAAACTTTAAAGTTTATTTTTTTAACTTTTTTGCTTACGCAAAACGGTGCCTTATAAGAAGCGTTCGATTCACATATGAATAAATCATTAATGCTACAAACATCCAAAAAGTAGCACTAAAATTAAATTTTATGAACCTGATTTAGGGCCATGGGTTGAAGGAGCATGCGACCACAAGGGTCACATCTTTGGAAATTATATATATACACACTTAGGTCCCCTGCATATTTATATCTGTAAAAAATAAACTCTATATTAAAAGAATCAACTGCGGAATTGTACAGGTGATTAATTAATAAAAAAATGATAGCTTAGTGGTAAACATAAAGAAGATGATTTTTGTTGTGATGAGAAATTGGGACGAGTAACCAATAGTTAATATTGCTCTATTTACTTTGGTATTAAACCTTGACAACCAGTGGGCGACCTACACAGTAGTGAACAAAAGTTATCGGCCTGGGTGAGGCCACTCAAAACCCCTCCGGCATGCGAATCAGACTAAGGCGAGAATAAACTGCAATGAGAAATTAAAAATGTATGTGTGCCAGAATTAAATTGTACTTTTTTTATAATGGGGGAGCGACCTTTTTATAATTGGAGAATTGAGAGCCGTGTAAGGAAAGTGCAGCGTGATTCTCGGATGGCCAAATATGGAAGCACCTGGCGGTATGAACAAAATATGGCGAGGTAAACAGCTTGCAGAAGAAGTTATAAATTTATCCCACATCAGTAGCTCCCCTACTCAAGATGCCAAGGTGAAAAACTTGGAATTTACTAGTAGCAAAGGAAGCGATTGTCTTCTGATGAGATGGACAAATAATGATTACGCACCATCATCAACCGACACACGACAAAGTGCATTAAAAGCAAAAGTGTTTTAGCGCGTCTTGGCGGGAATGGTGGAGGCTTTTGGTGGGAGTGGCAGTTTTTATCCTCGGAACTCGAAACGTTGTGCAATCTGAGCCATTGAGGCAGATAGATCTCGACCCTTGATACTTCTTATAAATAGAGGGCCTCCCTCTACATTTGTACTCTTTTGTTTGTGCTGTCGAACTGCTTCCCTTGCTCCGACG
>BRYE01000013.1:12737500-12740000 GCA_030159115.1 Actinidia arguta var. hypoleuca | reverse complement strand
TTAATCACTCAATTTTTTATTAATCAATCAACTCCTTTTTTATAAATAAGATTACATACTTATTTATAATAGAAAGAAAACTAGAATTCTAAACCTACTAAAATACTACTATTTGATAACTAATCTAATCTAATCTGATAACTAATAAAATCTAAAACAAAACTCTTAATATAAAAAAAATTTCTAATTAAATAAATTCTAATTAACTTAAAATAAAAAGATAACTAATTATAAAATTATAAAATACAAGAATTAATAAATAATAACGTGAATTTTCTTCCTGCATCATTAGAGGGATTTCGTTTCCGGCATTCGTAGAATCAACGGATTCAAAATCGTTTATCCTTTTTTTTTTTTTTCTTTTTCGAAATCGCATATTCTTTTCCGTTTTTTTTTCTTTTTTTATTTTTCACGCTTCCGTGCTGCATCACATGGCAACCGGACGCATTACTAGTAATATTTCTTCGAGTGTTCAGCGTTCCAGGGGCGAGGAAGGGCCTTTCCATCCATGTCTTCTAGACAATAAGTTCTTGGTCTAGATACTTTGATGACTTTGTAGGGGCCTTCCTAAGTGGGACCGAGCTTTCTTGCATTTGGTTCTTTTGTGGACAAAGTAACTTTTCTCAAGACTAAGTCGCCTGGTAAGAAAGATCTGTTCTTGACTCTTTGATTGTAGTATTTGGCAACCTGGTGCTTATAAGTTTCTTGGCGTATCTCAGCTCGTTCTCTCTTTTCGTCAAGTAGGTCAATGTTGAGTTTTAGCTCAATTTTATTATTTTTCTTGTCAAAATTTGAGGTTCTGAAGCTCGGCATTCCAATTTTCACTAGTATAACAAATTTTGTCCCGTATACCATAGAAAATGGCATCTCTCTAGTAAGAATTTTGCTTGTTGTATGGTACGCCCAAAGTATGCTCGGCAAATCTTCTACCCATTCGCTTTTGGATTTTTCCAGCCTTGTCTTCAAATTTTTCAAGATTGTCATGTTGGTGACCTCGACCTGTCCATTTGCTTAAGGATGGCCTGGCGAAGAAAAATGGTGGGAGATGGAGAGGTCTGAGCAAAACTATCTAAATTCTTCATTATAACCTTGGGAATCCCAAATCGGCAAATGATATTTTTCTATATGAAATTTTTGGTATTTCTTTTTGAGATTTTGATCAGATGTTCTACTTCTATCCACTTGATAAAGTAATCTATGGCGACGATCAAGAATTTTCTTTGTAATGGAGCTTAGGGCAGAGGTCTAAGTGTGTCCACACCCCATTGAACAAAGGGCCATGGGCTGGTCATCAGGACCATCTCAGTGGGAGAGAGATAACTAACTGGAGCAAATCGTTGACATTTATCATAATTTCTTGTGTATGTCGTTGTATGTCGCTCCAACTGTGGCCAGAAATAACCTTGGCAAATTGTTTTTCTCATTAGCGACCTCGCCTCTGAATGATTTCTGCAAATACCTTCATAAATTTCCCTTAGCACATACTTTCCTTTTTCCAGTCAGACACATCTTATGAGAGGCCCTGAAAAAAGATCTTTTGCACAAGATTCCATGGAGAATGCAAAACTTTGTTGATTTGTATTGGATCCGACGAGCTTGAAGCTTGTCTGGAAACAACGTGCCATTCTGGAGATATGCGATAATATCGTCTATCCATGTCGGGCCTGTATCTGCCTGAAAGACTGATCTGGCAACCCCAATACTTAGATTTGCTAATAATGTCAGAGGTATACTTCTGTTTGAGATAAAATCAAGGCTTAATTATAGAGACACCCCCTAAACTATAACGTTTTATCACTAACACCCCCTCAATTAAAAACCTGATCACTTACACCCCCTTAACTATTGAAAACTGCTCGAACAAGTCAAGGTCATGGGCCGCCAAAAAAAGTCAAGGTTAGGAGTTATACCAGCCATGACTCGTTATAATTTAAGTTGAGGCCACAGGCCACAAAAGAGAAGGTTCGGGACATATAAACAAGCAACAAAACTTCAAAACATAATGGATGATCCCTAGATATGGTGTTTGTTTTGGATAGATAGTGAATTGATTTTTTCTTTATAGTTTGTTTGCTGACTTTTATTATATAAAGTTTTTAGGGCATGCAGTATGTATTATTAATTTTTTGCTTTGTTATGTACGCTGAAGTAGAAAGTTGAAAGATCAAAATTAGTTGATTCAATTCCAACAAGAAATTTACACAAATCCACTAAACAATTAACAAAATTAAAAAACTTGACTAAACAAATTCATGATGTGATAATGAATAATTGAAATTACGCATCATACGTAAATCATTTAATATCTTTTTAATATATCTGTTAATAACTAGTGATGAAGAATCTCATATTGACAGCCCAAGGTTACTTTGATTGCTAGTCCCACTCAAACTGTTTGGATAATAAATTTCTAAAAAAAATAAAAATTAATTATGAAAAATAAGAAATGTTATTACGTTACTCATTGAAAACAGATTTTCATTCTAACTCAAGATTTCGT
>BRYE01000013.1:12710000-12730000 GCA_030159115.1 Actinidia arguta var. hypoleuca | reverse complement strand
CAAATTATAAATATCAAAAAATCCATGGACCAAACTAGAATTTTTGAAAACTTATGGAACAAAACTATAATCCTTGCATATAAATCCTAAAACTAAAAAAAATCTTGGGGACTAAATTAAAAAATTCAAAAAGGCTAGTGACTAAAGTGTAGTTTTCAAAATTTTAGGTGGCAAATTATAAAAATTAAAAAGTCCATGGAGCAAACTTCAATCCTCTCATATATATCCAAAAACTAATAAAATCTTTAGGGAACTAAATTAAAAATTTTAGATAGGCCATGGACCTAAGTGTAATTTCCGAAACATAAAAGGGCAAATTGTGAATATCAAAAAATTCATAGACCAAATTGAAATTTTTAAAAACTTATAAGACAAAATTGTAATCCTCACATATATATCCTAAAACTAAGAAAACCTTGGGAACTAAATCAAAAAATTCAGAAAGGACAGGGACCGAAGTGTAGTTTTCAAAATTTTAGAGAGCAAATTATAAAAATTAAAAAGTTCATGGACCAAATCATAATTTCTAAAAACTTATAGGAAAAAACTATAATCCTCACATATAGATCCTAAGACTAAGAAAATCTTGGGAACTAAATTAAAAAATTCAGAAAAGCTAGTGTCCCAAATATAATTTTCAAAACTTGAGGGGGCAAATTATAAATATAAAAAAATTATGGACCAAATTGGAATTGTTAAAAACTTATGGGACTAAACTGTAATCCTCACATATAGATCCAAAAATTAAGAAAACCTTAGGGGAACTAAATTGAAAATTTTAGAAAGGCCCTAGACCAAAGTGTAATTTTTAAAACTTAAGGGGGCAAATTGTAAATATCAAGAAGTTGAGGAACCAAATTTTAATCCTCGCATATAGATCCAGAAACTAAAAAAATCTTGGGAGAACTAAATTTAAAGTTTTAGAAAGGCCATGGAACCAAGTGTAATTTTCAAAATTTGAGGGGGTAAATTATAAATATCAAAATATTCATGGACCGAACAAATTTTTTTAAACTTTTATGGCGCAAAACTGTAATCCTCGCATATAGATCCTAAAACTAAGAAAATCTTAGGAACTAAATTAAAAAATTCAAAAAGGCCAGGGATCAAACTGTAGTTTTTAAAATTTTAGGGGCAAATTATAAAAATAAAAAAGTCCATGGACCAAACTGTAATTCTCGCATGTAGATCCGTAAACTAAGAAAATATTGGGAGAACTAAATTGAAAATTTTAGAAAGGCCATGGACCCAAGTGTAATTTTCAAAACATGATGGGGTAAATTATAGATATCAAAAAATCTATGGACCAAACTGAAATTTTTAAAAACTTATGTCACCAAACTGTAATCCTCGCATATAGATACTAAAACTAAAAAAACCTTAGGAACTAATTTAAAAAATTCAAAAAGGCAAGGGACCAAAGTATAGTTTTTAAAACTTTAGGGGCAAATTATAAAATCAAAAAGTCTATGGACCAAACTGTAATCCACACATATAGATCCAAAAACTAAGAAAATCTTTGGGGAACTAAATTGAAAATTTAAGAAAGGCCATGGACTCAAGTGTAATTTTTAAAATATGAGGCGGCAAGTTGTAAATATCAAAAAATCTATGGCCCAAACTGAAATTATTAGAAACTTATAGGACAAAACTTTAATCCTCGCATATAGATCCTAAAACTAAGAAAACCTTGGGAGCTAAATTAAAAATTTAGAAAGACCATGGACCAAAGTGTAATTTTCAAAATTTAAGGAGAAAATTATAAAAATTAAAAAGTTAGTGGACCAAATTGTAATTCTCACATATAGATCCGGAAACTAAGAAAAACTTTAAGGGAACTAAATTGAAATTTTAGAAATACCGTGGACCAAAATGTAATTTTTAAAATTTGAGGGAAAATTATAAATATCAAAAATTCTATGGACCAAACTGTAATCCTCGAATATAAATTCGAAAACTAAGAAAGTCTTGAGGGAACTAAATTGAAAATTTTAGAAAGGCCATGGACCCAAGTGTAATTTTCAAAATATGAGAGGGCAAATTGTGAATATGAAAAAATCCATGGACCAAACTAAAATTTTTAAAAATTTATGGGACAAAACTGTAATCCTTGCATATAGAAACTAAAATTAAGAAAACCTTAGGAACTAAATTAAAAAATTCAGAAAGGCCAATGACCAAAGTGTAGTTTTCAAAATTTTAGGTGACAAATTATGTTCTACGTTGTCTATTTCAAACAGATTTTAATTTTTTTGTAACGTGTAATGACTATTTTGCTTTTGTTTTCTTATGCGAGGTCAAATGGTATTGACCAAGTACTCCAAAATATATATCTCTACACCCATAAATATTGAGGTACGTAATAAATATTTTAAATTTGGTGAATTTATTTTGTGCCGTAATTAACTTGAGCTTGAAATTCCCCGGGTTCAATTTTAAAGCCAAGTTAATTTAGGTATTATTCGATAATGACTCATGTTGTACTTTGTCTATTTCAAATTATACATATTTTAACTTTTTAGTAACGAGTAGTGACGGTTGTGCATTTTTTTTCTTTTGCGAGGCCTAATCGTATTGACCAAGTACTCCCAAATACATATCTCCACACCCTTACATATTGAGGTACGAAACAATTATTTTGAATTTCGTATATTTGTCTTGGGACATAATTAACTTGAGCTTAAAATTTCTCGGGTTTCAATTTCAAGGTCAAGTTAATTAGGAATTATTCGACAATACCTTATGTTCTACGTTGCCTATTTCAAACAGATTTTAATTTTTTGGTAACGCGTAATGACTATTTTGTTTTTGTTTTCTTTTGCGAGGTCTAATGGTATTGACCAAGTACTCCCAAATACATATCTCTACACCCATAAATATTGAGGTACGTAATAACTATTTTAAATTTGGTGAATTTATTTTGTCCCGTAATTAACTTGATCTTGAAATTCCCGGGTTGAATTTTAAAGTCAAGTTAATTTAGGTATTATTCGATAATGACTCATGTTGTACTTTGTCTATTTCAAATTATACATATTTTAACTTTTTAGTAACGAGTAGTGACGGCTGTGTATTTTTTTTCTTTTGCGAGGCCTAATTGTATTAATCAAGTACTCCCCAATACATATCTCCACACCCTTACATATTGAGGTATGAAACAATTATTTTGGATTTCGTATATTTGTCTTGGGACGTAATTACCTTGAGCTTGAAATTTCCCGGGTTCAATTTCAAGGTCAAGTTAATTAGGAATTATTCGATCATGCCTTATGTTCTACGATGTCTATTTCGAACAGATTTTAATTTTTTAGTAACGCGTAATGATTATTTTGCTTTTGTTTTCTTTTGCGAGGTCTAATGGTATTGACTAACTACTCCCAAATACATATCTCTACACCCATAAATATTGAGGTATGTAATAACTATTTTAAATTTGGTGAATTTAACTTGTGCCGTAATTAACTTGTTCTTGAAATTCCCCGGGTTCAATTTTAAAGTCAAGTTAATTTAGGTATTAGTCGATAATGACTCATGTTGTACTTTGTCTATTTCAAATTATACATATTTTAACTTTTTAGTAACGAGTAGTAACGGTTGTGCATTTGTTTTCTTTTGCGAGGCCTAATTGTATTGACCAAGTACTCCCCAATACATATCTCCACACCCTTACATATTGAGGTACGTAACAATTATTTTAGATTTTTTTATATTTGTCTTGTGACGTAATTAACTTGAGCTTGAATTTTCCGGGGTTCAATTTCAAGGTCAAGTTAATTAGGAATTATTCGACAATACCTTATGTTCTACGTTGTCTATTTCAAATAGATTTTAATTTTTTGGTAACGCGTAATGACTATTTTGTTTTTGTTTCCTTTTGCGAGGTCTAATGGTATTGCCCAAGTACTCCCAAATACATATCTCTACACCCACAAATATTGAGGTACGTAATAACTATTTTAAGTTTGGTGAATTTGACTTGTGCCGTAATTAACTTGATCTTGAAATTCCCGGGTTGAATTTTAAAGTCAAGTTAATTTAGGTATTATTTGATAATGACTAATGTTGTACTTTGTCTATTTCAAATTATACATATTTTAACTTTTTAGTAACGAGTAGTGACGGTTGTGCATTTGTTTTCTTTTGCGAGGCCTAATTGTATTGACCAAGTACTCCCCAATACATATCTCCACACCCTTACATATTGAGGTACGTAACAATTATTTTGGATATCGTATATTTGTCTTGGGACGTAATTAACTTGAGCTTGCAATTTCCCGGGTTCAATTTCAAGGTCAAGTTAATTAGGAATTATTCGATCATGCCTTATGTTCTACGTTGTCTATTTCGAAAAGATTTTAATTTTTTAGTAACGCGTAATGATTATTTTGCTTTTGTTTTCTTTTGCGAGGTCTAATGGTATTGACTAACTACTCCCAAATACATATCTCTACACCCATAAATATTGAGGTACGTAATAACTATTTTAAATTTGGTGAATTTATCTTGTGCTGTAATTAACTTGAGTTTGAAATTTCTCGGGTTCAATTTTAAAGTCAAGTTAATTTAGGTATTAGTCGATAATGACTCATGTTGTAATTTGTATATTTCAAATTATACATATTTTAACTTTTTAGTAACGAGTAGTAATTGTGCATTTGTTTTCTTTTGCGAGGCCTAATTGTATTGACCAAGTACTCCCCAATACATATCTCCACACCCTTACATATTGAGGTACGTAACAATTATTTTAGATTTTTTTATATTTGCCTTGGGACGTAATTAACTTGAGCTTGAAATTTTCGGGGTTCAATTTCAAGGTCAAGTTAATTAGGAATTATTCGACAATACCTTATGTTCTACGTTGTCTATTTCAAACAGATTTTAATTTTTTGGTAACGCGTAATGACTATTTTGCTTTTGTTTCCTTTTACGAGGTCTAATGGTATTGCCCAAGTACTCCCAAATACATATCTCTACACCCATAAATATTGAGGTACGTAATAACTATTTTAAATTTGGTGAATTTGACTTGTGCCGTAATTAACTTGATCTTGAAATTCCCGGGTTTAATTTTAAAGTCAAGTTAATTAGGAATTATTCGACCATGCCTTTTATTCTACGTTGTCTATTTCAAACAGATTTTAATTTTTTGGCAACTCGTAATGACTATTTTGCTTTTGTTTTCTTATGCGAGGTCAAGTGGTATTGACCAAGTACTCCCAAATACATATCTCTACACGCATAAATATTGAGGTACGTAATAACTATTTTAAATTTGGTGAATTTAACTTGTGCCGTAATTAACTTGATCTTGAAATTCCCTGGGTTCAATTTTAAAGTCAAGTTAATTTAGGTATTATTCGATAATGACTCATGTTGTACTTTGTCTATTTCAAATTATACATATTTTAACATTTTAGTAACGAGTAGTGACGGTTGTGCAATTGTTGTCTTTTGCGAGGCCTAATTGTATTGACCAGGTACTCACCAATACGTATCTCCACACCCTTACATATTGAGGTATGTAACAATTATTTTGAATTTCGTATATTTGTCTTGGGACATAATTAACTTGAGCTTGAAATTTCCCGGGTTCAATTTCAAGGTCAAGTTAATTAGGAATTATTCGACCATGCCTTATGTTCTACGTTGTCTATTTCAAACAGATATTAATTTTTTAGCAACTCGTAATGATTATTTTGCTTTTGTTTTCTTATGCGAGGTCAAATGGTATTGACCAAGTATTCCCAAATACATATCTCTACACGTATAAATATTGAGGTACGTAATAACTATTTTAAATTTGGTGAATTTATCTTGTGCCGTAATTAACTTGATCTTGAAATTCCCCGGGTTCAATTTTAAAGTCAAGTTAATTTAGGTATTATTCGATAATGACTCATGTTGTACTTTCTATATTTCAAATTATACATATTTTAACTTTTTAGTAACGAGTAGTGACGGTTGTGCATTTGTTTTCTTTTGCGAGGCCTAATTGTATTGACCAAGTACTCTCCAATACGTATCTCCACAGCCTTACATATTGAGGTACGTAACAATTATTTGGATTTCTTATATTTGTCTTGGGACGTAATTAACTTGAGCTTGAAATTTCCCGGGTTCAATTTCAAGGTCAAGTTAATGAGGAATTATTCGACCATGCCTTATGTTCTACGTTGTCTATTTCAAACAGATATTAATTTTTTAGCAACTCGTAATGATTATTTTGCTTTTGTTTTCTTATGCGAGGTCAAATGGTATTGACCAAGTATTCCCAAATACATATCTCTACACGTATAAATATTGAGGTACATAATAACTATTTTAAATTTGGTGAATTTATCTTGTGCCGTAATTAACTTGATCTTGAAATTCCCCGGGTTCAATTTTAACGTCAAGTTAATTTAGGTATTATTCGATAATGACTAATGTTGTACTTTCTATATTTCAAATTATACATAGTTTAACTTTTTAGTAACGAGTAGTGACGGTTGTGCAATTGTTTTCTTTTGCGAGGCCTAATTGTATTGACCAAGTACTCCCCAATACATATCTCCACACACTTACATATTGAGGTACGTAACAATTATTTTAGATTTTTTTATATTTGTCTTGGGACGTAATTAACTTGAGCTTGAATTTTTCGGGGTTCAATTTCAAGGTCAAGTTAATTAGGAATTATTCGACAATACCTTATGTTCTACGTTGTCTATTTCAAACAGATTTTAATATTTTGGTAAAGCGTAATGACGATTTTTTTTTTGTTTCCTTTTGCGAGGTCTAATGGTATTGCCCAAGTACTCCCAAATACATATCTCTACACCCATAAATATTGAGGTACGTAATAACTATTTTAAATTTGGTGAATTTGACTTGTGCCGTAATTAACTTGATCTTGAAATTCCCGGGTTGAATTTTAAAGTCAAGTTAATTTAGGTATTATTTGATAATGACTAATGTTGTACTTTGTCTATTTCAAATTATACATATTTTAACTTTTTAGTAACGAGTAGTGACGGTTGTGCATTTGTTTTCTTTTGCGAGGCCTAATTGTATTGACCAAGTACTCCCCAATACATATCTCCACACCCTTACATATTGAGGTACGTAACAATTATTTTGGATTTCGTATATTTGTCTTGGGACGTAATTAACTTGAGCTTGAAATTTCCCGGGTTCAATTTCAAGGTCAAATTAATTAGGAATTATTCGACAATGCCTTATGTTCTACGTTGTCTATTTCAAACAAATTTTAATTTTTTAGTAACGCGTAATGGCTATTTTGATTTTGTTTTCTTATGCGAGGTCAAATGGTATTGACCAAGTACTCCAAAATATATATCTCTACACCCATAAATATTGAGGTACATAATAACTATTTTAAATTTGGTGAATTCATTTTGTGCCGTAATTAACCTGAGCTTGAAATTTCCCGGGTTCAATTTTAAAGTCAAGTTAATTTCGGTATTATTCGGTAATGACTCATGTTGTACTTTGTCTATTTCAAATTATACATATTTTAACTTTTTAGTAACGAGTAGTAACGGTTGTGCATTTGTTTTCTTTTCGGATGCTTAATTGTATTGACCAAGTATTCCCCAATACTTATCTCCACACCCTTACATATTGAGGTACGTAACAATTATTTTGGATTTGTTATATTTGTCTTGGGACTTAATTAACTTGAGCTTGAAATTTCCGGGGTTCAATTTCAAGGTCAAGTTAATTAGGAATTATTCGACAACACCTTATGTTCTACGTTGTCTATTTCAAACAGATATTAATTTTTTGGTAACGCGTAATGACTATTTTGTTTTTGTTTCCTTTTGCGAGGTCTAATGGTATTGCCCAAGTACTCCCAAATACATATCTCTACACCCATAAATATTGAGGTACGTAATAACTATTTTAAATTTGGTGAATTTGACTTGTGCCGTAATTAACTTGATCTTGAAATTCCCGGGTTGATATTTAAAGTCAAGTTAATTTAGGTATTATTTGATAATGACTAATGTTGTACTTTGTCTATTTCAAATTATACATATTTTAACTTTTTAGTAACGAGTAGTGACGGTTGTGCATTTGTTTTCTTTTGCGAGGCCTAATTGTATTGACCAAGTACTCCCCAATACATATCTCCACACCCTTACATATTGAGGTACATAACAATTATTTTGGATTTCGTATATTTGTCTTGTGACGTAATTAACTTGAGCTTGAAATTTTCCGAGTTCAATTTCAAGGTCAAGTTAATTAAGAATTATTCGACAATGCCTTATGTTCTACGTTGTCTATTTCAAACAGATTTTAATTTTTTAGTAACGCGTAATGATTATTTTGCTTTTGTTTTATTTTGCGAGGTGTAATGGTATTGATCAAGTACTCCCAAATAGATATCTCTACACGCATAAATATTGAGGTACGTAATAACTCTTTTAAATTTGGTGAATTTGACTTGTGCCGTAAATAACTTGATCTTGAAATTCCCCGGGTTCAATTTTAAAGTCAAGTTAATTTAGGTATTATTCGATAATGACTAATGTTGTACTTTGTCGATTTTAAATTATACATATTTTAATATTTTAGTAACGAGTAGTGACGGTTGTGCAATTGTTTTCTTTTGCGAGGGCAAATTGTATTGACCAAGTACTAACCAATACGTATCTCCACACCCTTACATATTGAGGTACGTAACAATTATTTTGGATTTCGTATATTTGTCTTGGGACGTAATTAACTTGAGCTTGAAATTTCCCGGGTTCAATTTCAAGGTCAAGTTAATTAGGAATTATTCGAACATGCCTTATGTTCTACGTTGTCTATTTCGAAAAGATTTTAATTTTTTAGTAAAACGTTATGATTATTTTGCTTTTGTTTTCTTTTGCGAGGTCTAATGGTATTGACTAAGTTCTCCAAAATACATATCTCTACACCCATAAATATTGAGGTATGTAATAACTATTTTAAATTTGGTGAATTTAACTTGTGCCGTAATTAACTTGATCTTGAAATTCCCCGGGTTCAATTTTAAAGTCAAGTTAATTTAGGTATTAGTCGATAATGACTCATGTTGTACTTTGTCTATTTCAAATTATACATATTTTAACTTTTTAGTAACGAGTAGTAACGGTTGTGCATTTGTTTTCTTTTGCGAGGCCTAATTGTATTGACCAAGTACTCCCCAATACATATCTCCACACCCTTACATATTGAGGTACGTAACAATTATTTTAGATTTTTTTATATTTGTCTTGGGACGTAATTAACTTGAGCTTGAATTTTTTGGGGTTCAATTTCAAGGTCAAGTTAATTAGGAATTATTCGACAATACCTTATGTTCTACGTTGTCTATTTCAAACAGATTTTAATTTTTTGGTAACGCGTAATGATTATTTTGTTTTTGTTTCCTTTTGCGAGGTGTAATGGTATTGCCCAAGTACTCCCCAATACATATCTCTACACCCATAAATATTGAGGTACGTAATAACTATTTTAAATTTGGTGAATTTGACTTGTGCCGTAATTAACTTAATCTTGAAATTCCCGGGTTGAATTTTAAAGTCAAGTTAATTTAGGTATTATTTGATAATGACTAATGTTGTACTTTGCCTATTTCAAATTATACATATTTTAACTTTTTAGTAACGAGTAGTGACGGTTGTGCATTTGTTTTCTTTTGCGAGGCCTAATTGGATTGACCAAGTACTCCCCAATACATATCTCCACACCCTTACATATTGAGGTACGTAACAATTATTTTGGATTTCGTATATTTGTCTTGTGACGTAATTAACTTGAGCTTGAAATTTCCCGGGTTCAATTTCAAAGTCAAGTTAATTAAGAATTATTCGACAATGCCTTATGTTCTACGTTGTCTATTTCAAACAGATTTTAATTTTTTAGTAACGCATAATGATTATTTTGCTTTTGTTTTCTTTTGCGAGGTGTAATGGTATTGACCAAGTACTCCCAAATACATATCTCTACACGCATAAATATTGAGGTACGTAATAACTCTTTTAAATTTGGTGAATTTTACTTGTGCCGTAATTAACTTGATCTTGAAATTCCCCGGGTTCAATTTTAAAGTCAAGTTAATTTAGGTATTATTCGATAATGACTCATGTTGTACTTTGTCGATTTCAAATTATACATATTTTAACATTTTAGTAACGAGTAGTGACGGTTGTGCAATTGTTTTCTTTTGCGAGGCCAAATTGTATTGACCAAGTACTCACCAATACGTATCTCCACACCCTTACATATTGAGGTACGTAACAATTATTTTGGATTTCGTATATTTGTCTTGGGACATAATTAACTTGAGCTTGAAATTTCCCGGGCTCAATTTCAAGGTCAAATTAATTAGGAATTATTCGACAATGCCTTATGTTCTACGTTGTCTATTTCAAACAGATTTTAATTTTCTAGTAACGCGTAATTACTATTTTGCTTTTGTTTTCTTATGCGAGGTCAAATGGTATTGACCAAGTACTCCAAAATATATATCTCTACACCCATAAATATTGAGGTACATAATAACTATTTTAAATTTGGTGAATTCATTTTGTGTGCAGTAATTAACCTAAGCTTGAAATTTCCCGGGTTCAATTTTAAAGTCAAGTTAATTTAGGTATTATTCGATAATGACTCATGTTGTACTTTGTCTATTTCAAATTATACATAATTTAACTTTTTAGTAACGAGTAGTGACGGTTGTGCATTTGTTTTCTTTTCGGATGCTTAATTGTATTGACCAAGTATTCCCCAATACTTATCTCCACACCCTTACATATTGAGGTACGTAACAATTATTTTAGATTTGTTATATTTGTCTTGGGACTTAATTAACTTGAGCTTGAAATTTTCGGGGTTCAATTTCAAGGTCAAGTTAATTAGGAATTATTCGACAATACCTTATGTTCTACGTTGTCTATTTCAAACAGATTTTAATTTTTTGGTAACGCGTAATGACTATTTTGTTTTTGTTTTCTTTTGCGAGGTCTAATGGTATTGACCAAGTACTCCCAAATACATATCTCTACACCCATAAATATTGAGGTACGTAATAACTATTTTAAATTTGGTAAATTTATTTTGTGCCGTAATTAACCTGAGTTTGAAATTTCCGGGGTTCAATTTTAAAGTCAAGTTAATTTAGGTATTATTCGATAATGACTCATGTTGTACTTTGTCTATTTCAAATTATACATATTTTAATTTTTTAGTAACGAGTAGTGACGGTTGTGCATTTGTTTTCTTTTGAGAGGCCTAATTGTATTGACCAAGTACTCTCCAATACATATCTCCACAGCCTTACATATTGAGGTACGTAACAATTATTTGAATTTCTTATATTTGTCTTGGGACGTAATTAACTTGAGCTTGAAATTTTCCGGGTTCAATTTCAAGGTCATGTTAATCAGGAATTGTTAGACCATGCCTTATGTTCTACGTTGTCTATTTCAAACAGATTTTAATTTTTTAGCAACTCGTAATGACTACTTTGCTTTTGTTTTCTTATGCGAGGTCAAATGGTATTGACCAAGTACTCCCAAATACATATCTCTACACGCATAAATATTGGGGTACGTAATAACTATTTTAAATTTGGTGAATTTATCTTGTGCCGTAATTAACTTGATCTTGAAATTCCCCGGGTTCAATTTTAATGTCAAGTTAATTTAGGTATTATTCGATAATGACTCATGTTGTACTTTGTCTATTTCAAATTATACATATTTTAACATTTTAGTAACGAGTAGTGACGGTTGTGCATTTGTTTTCTTTTGCGAGGCCAAATTGTATTGACCAAGTACTCACCAATACGTATCTCCACACCCTTACATATTGAGGTACGTAACAATTATTTTGGATTTCGTATATTTGTCTTGGGACGTAATTAACTTGAGCTTGAAATTTCCCGGGTTCAATTTCAAGGTCAAATTAATTAGGAATTATTCGACAATGCTTTATGTTCTACATTGTCTATTTCAAACAGATTTTAATTTTTTAGTAACGCGTAATGACTATTTTGCTTTTGTTTTCTTATGCGAGGTCTAATGGTATCGACCAAGTACTCCCAAATACATATCTCTACACCCATAAATATTGAGGTACGTAATAACTATTTTAAATTTGGTAAATTTATTTTGTGCCGTAATTAACCTGAGCTTGAAATTTCCCGGGTTCAATTTTAAAGTCAAGTTAATTTAGGTATTATTCGATAATGACTCATGTTGTACTTTGTCTATTTCAAATTATACATATTTTAACATTTTAGTAACGAGTAGTGACGGTTGTGCATTTGTTTTCTTTTGAGAGGCGTAATTGTATTGACCAAGTACTCTCCAATACATATCTCCACAGCCTTACATAATGAGGTACGTAATAATTATTTTGGATTTTGTATATTTTTCTTGGGACGTAATTAACTTGAGCTTGAAATTTCCGGGGTTCAATTTCAAGGTCAAATTAATTATGAATTATTCGAAAATACCTTATGTTCTACGTTGTCTATTTCAAACAGATTTTAATTTTTTAGTAACGCGTAATGACTATTATGCTTTTGTTTTCTTTTGTAATGGTATTGACCAAGTACTCCAAAATACATATCTCTCCACGCATAAATATTGAGGTACGTAATAACTATTTTAAATTTGGTTAATTTAACTTGTGCCGTAATTAACTTGATCTTGAAATTCCCCGGGTTCAATTTTAAAGTCAAGTGAATTTAGGTATTATTCGATAATGACTCATGTTGTACTTTGTCTATTTCAAATTATACATATTTTAACATTTTAGTAACGAGTAGTGACGGTTGTGCATTTGTTTTCTTTTGCGAGGCCTAATTGTATTGACCAAGTACTCTCCAATACATATCTCCACAGCCTTACATATTGAGGTACGTAACAATTATTTGGATTTCTTATATTTGTCTTGGGACGTAATTAACTTGAGCTTGAAATTTTCCGGGTTCAATTTCAAGGTCATGTTAATCAGGAATTGTTAGACCATGCCTTATGTTCTACGTTGTCTATTTCAAACAGATTTTAATTTTTTAGCAACTCGTAATGACTACTTTGCTTTTGTTTTCTTATGCGAGGTCAAATGGTATTGACCAAGTACTCCTAAATACATATCTCTACACGCATAAATATTGGGGTACGTAATAACTATTTTAAATTTGGTGAATTTATCTTGTGCCGTAATTAACTTGATCTTTAAATTCCCCGGGTTCAATTTTAATGTCAAGTTAATTTAGGTATTATTCGATAATGACTCATGTTGTACTTTGTCTATTTCAAATTATACATATTTTAACATTTTAGTAACGAGTAGTGACGGTTGTGCATTTGTTTTCTTTTGCGAGGTCAAATTGTATTGACCAAGTACTCACCAATACGTATCTCCACACCCTTACATATTGAGGTACGTAACAATTATTTTGGATTTTGTATATTTGTCTTGGGACGTAATTAACTTGAGCTAGAAATTTCCCGGGTTCAATTTCAAGGTCAAATTAATTAGGAATTATTCGACAATGCCTTATGTTCTACATTGTCTATTTCAAACAGATTTTAATTTTTTAGCAACTCGTAATGACTACTTTGCTTTTGTTTTCTTATGCGAGGTCAAATGGTATTGACCAAGTACTCCAAAATATATATCTCTACACCCATAAATATTGAGGTACATAATAACTATTTTAAATTTGGTGAATTTATTTTGTGCCGTAATTAACCTGAGCTTGAAATTTCCCGGGTTCAATTTTAAAGTCAAGTTAATTTAGGTATTATTCGATAATGACTCATGTTGTACTTTGTCTATTTCAAATTATACATATTTTAACATTTTAGTAACGAGTAGTGACGGTTGTGCATTTGTTTTCTTTTGCGAGGCCAAATTGTATTGACCAAGTACTCACCAATACGTATCTCCACACCCTTACATATTGAGGTACGTAACAATTATTTTGGATTTCGTATATTTGTCTTGGGACGTAATTAACTTGAGCTTGAAATTTCCCGGGTTCAATTTCAAGGTCAAATTAATTAGGAATTATTCGACAATGCCTTATGTTCTACATTGTCTATTTCAAACAGATTTTAATTTTTTAGTAACGCGTAATGACTATTTTGCTTTTGTTTTCTTATGCGAGGTCAAATGGTATTGACCAAGTACTCCAAAATATATATCTCTACACCCATAAATATTGAGGTACATAATAAGTATTTTAAATTTGGTGAATTTATTTTGTGCCGTAATTAACCTGAGCTTGAAATTTCCCGGGTTCAATTTTAAAGTCAAGTTAATTTAGGTATTATTCGATAATGACTCATGTTGTACTTTGTCTATTTCAAATTATACATATTTTAACATTTTAGTAACGAGTAGTGACGATTGTGCATTTGTTTTCTTTTGAGAGGCCTAATTGTATTGACCAAGTACTCTCCAATACATATCTCCACAGCCTTACATAATGAGGTACGTAATAATTATTTTGGATTTTGTATATTTGTCTTGGGACGTGATTAACTTGAGCTTGAAATTTCCGGGGTTCAATTTCAAGGTCAAATTAATTAGGAATTATTCGAAAATACCTTATGTTCTACGTTGTCTATTTCAAACAGATTTTAATTTTTTAGTAACGCGTAATGACTATTATGCTTTTGTTTTCTTTTGTAATGGTATTGACCAAGTACTCCAAAATACATATCTCTCCACGCATAAATATTGAGGTACGTAATAACTATTTTAAATTTGGTTAATTTAACTTGTGCCGTAATTAACTTGATCTTGAAATTCCCCGGGTTCAATTTTAAAGTCAAGTGAATTTAGGTATTAATCGATAATGACTCATGTTGTACTTTGTCTATTTCAAATTATACATATTTTAACATTTTAGTAACTAGTAGTGACGGTTGTGCAATTGTTTTCTTTTGCGAGGCCTAATTGTATTGACCAAGTACTCACCAATACGTATCTCCACACCCTTACATATTGAAGTACGGAACAATTATTTTGGATTTCGTATATTTGTCTTGGGACGTAATTAACTTGAGCTTGAAATTTCCCGGGTTCAATTTCAAGGTCAAATTAATTAGGAATTATTCGACAATGCAGTATGTTCTACATTGTCTATTTCAAACAGATTTTAAGTTTTTAGTAACGCGTAATGACTATTTTGTTTTAGTTTTCTTATGCGAGGTCAAATGGTATTGACCAAGTACTCCCAAATACATATCTCTACACCCATAAATATTGAGGTACGTAACAACTATTTTAAATTTGGTGAATTTATCTTGTGCAGTAATTAAGTTGATCTTGAAATTCCCTAGGTTCAATTTGAAGTCAAGATAATTTAGGTTTTATTCGATAATGACTCATGTTGTACTTTGTCTATTTCAAATTATACATATTTTAACTTTTTAGTAACGAGTATTGACGGTTGTGCATTTGTTTTCTTTTGGGATGCTTAATTGTATTGACCAAGTACTCCCCAATACTTATCTCCACACCCTTACATATTAAGGTACGTAACAATTATTTTAGATTTTTTATATTTGTCTTGGGACTTAATTAACTAGAGCTTGAAATTTCCGGGGTTCAATTTCAAGGTCAAGTTAATTAGGAATTATTCGACAATACCTTATGTTCTACGTTGTCTATTTCAAACAGATTTTAATTTTTTGGTAATGCGTAATGACTATTTTGTTTTTATTTTCTTTTGCGAGGTCTAATGGTATTGACCAAGTACTCCCAAATACATATCTTTACACGCATAAATATTGAGGTACGTAATAACTATTTTAAATTTGGTGAATTTAACTTGTGCCGTAATGAACTTGATCTTGAAATTCCCCGGGTTCAATTTTAAAGTCAAGTTAATTTAGGTATTATTCGATAATGACTCATGTTGTACTTTGTATATTTAAAATAAAATAGATTTTAATTTGTTAGTAACTCGTAATGACTATTTTTCTTTTGTTTTCTTTTGCGAGGCCTAATTGTATAGACCAAGTACTCACCAATACGTATCTCCACAACCTTACATATTGAGGTACGTAACAATTATTTTGGATTTCGTATATTTGTCTTGGGACGTAATTAACTTGAGCTTGAAATTTCCCAGGGTGAATTTCAAGGTCAAGTTAATTAGGAATTATTCGACCATGCCTTATGTTCTACGTTGTCTATCTCAAACAGATTTTAATTTTTTAGTAACTCGTAATGACTATTTTGCTTTTGTTTTCTTATGCGAGGTCAAATGGTATTGACCAAGTACTCCCCAATACATATCTCTACACCCTTACTTAGTGAGGTACGTAACAATTATTTTAGATTTTTTATATTTGTTTTGGAAAGCAATTAACTCTTTCTTGAAATTTCCGGGGTTCAATTTCAAGGTCAAGTTAATTAGGAATTATTCGACAATACCTTATGTTCTACGTTGTCTATTTCAAACAGATTTTAATTTTTTAGCAACTCGTAATGACTACTTTGCTTTTGTTTTCTTATGCGAGGTCAAATGGTATTGACCAAGTACTCCCCAATACATATCTCTACACGCATAAATATTGAGGTACGTAATAACTATTTTAAATTTGGTGAATTTATCTTGTGCCGTAATTAACTTGAGCTTGAAATTCCCCGGGTTCAATTTAAAGTCAAGTTAATTTAGGTATTATTCGATAATGACTCATCTTGTACTTTGTCTAGTTCAAATTATACATATTTTAACTTTTTAGTAACGAGTAGTGACGGTTGTGCATTTGTTTTCTTTTGCGAGGCCTAATTGCATTGACCAAGTACACTCCAATACATATCTCCTCAGCCTTACATATTGAGGTACGTAACAATTATTTGGATTTCTTATATTTGTCTTGGGACGTAATTAACTTGAGCTTGAAATTTTCTGGGTTCAATTTCAAGGTCAAGTTAATTAGGAATTATTCGACCATGCCTTATGTTCTACGTTGTCTATTTTAAACAGATTTTATTTTTTTAGCAACTCGTAATGACTATTTTGTTTTTGTTTTCTTATGCGAGGTCAAATGGTATTGACCAAGTACTCCCAAATACATATCTCTACACGCATAAATATTGAGGTACGTAATAACTATTTTAAATTTGGTGAATTTATCTTGTGCCGTAATTAACTTGATCTTGAAATTCCCCGGGTTCAATTTTAAAGTCAAGTTAATTTAGGTATTATTCGATAATGACTCATGTTGTACTT
The DNA here is from genome assembly GCA_030159115.1 of Actinidia arguta var. hypoleuca. Taxonomy (NCBI): domain Eukaryota; kingdom Viridiplantae; phylum Streptophyta; class Magnoliopsida; order Ericales; family Actinidiaceae; genus Actinidia; species Actinidia arguta. Next base: position 12,712,758 of record BRYE01000013.1, on the reverse strand, counting down.
TGTCTATTTCAAATTATACATATTTTAACTTTTTAGTAACGAGTAGTGACGGTTGTGCATTTGTTTTCTTTTGCGAGGCCTAATTGTATTGACCAAGTACTCCCCAATACATATCTCCACAGCCTTACATAATGAGGTACGTAACAATTATTTTGGATTTTGTATATTTGTCTTGGAACGTAATTAACTTGAGCTTGAAATTTCCCGGGTTCAATTTCAAGGTCAAATTAATTAGGAATTATTCGAAAATACCTTTTGTTCTACGTTGTCTATTTCAAAAAGATTTTAATTTTTTAGTAACGCGTAATGACTATTTTGCTTTTGTTTTCTTTTACGAGGTGTAATGGTATTGACCAAGTACTCCCAAATACATATCTCTACACGCATAAATATTGAGGTACGTAATAACTATTTTAAATTTGGTGAATTTAACTTGTGCCGTAATTAACTTGATCTTGAAATTCCCCGGGTTCAATTTTAAAGTCAAGTTAATTTAGGTATTATTCGATAATGACTCATGTTGTACTTTGTATATTTAAAATAAAATAGATTTTAATTTGTTAGTAACTCGTAATGTCTATTTTGCTTTTGTTTTCTTATGCGAGGTCAAATGGTATTGACCAAGTACTCTCCAATACATATCTCCATACCCTTACTTATTGAGGTACGTAATAATTATTTTAGATTTTTTATATTTGTTTTGGGACGTAATAAACTCGAACTTGAAATTTCTTGGATTCAATTTCAAGGTCAAGATAATTAGGAATTATTCGACAATGTTTTATGTTCTACGTTGTCTATTTAAAACAGATTTTAATTTTTTAGTAACTAGTAATGACTATTTTGCTTTTGTTTTCTTATGCGAGGTCATATGGTATTGACAAGGTACTCCCCAATACATATCTCCACACCCTTACTTAGTGAGGTACGTAACAATTATTTTAGATTTTTTATATTTGTTTTGGAACGCAATTAACTCTTTCTTGAAATTTTCGGGGTTCAATTTCAAGGTCAAGTTAATTAGGAATTATTCGACAATACCTTATGTTCTACGTTGTCTATTTCAAACAGCTTTTAATTATTTAGCAACTCGTAATGACTACTTTGCTTTTGTTTTCTTATGCGAGGTCAAATGGTATTGACCAAGTACTCCCAAATACATATCTCTACACGCATAAATATTGAGGTACGTAATAACTATTTTAAATTTGGTGAATTTATCTTGTGCCGTAATTAACTTGATCTTGAAATTCCCCGGGTTCAATTTTAAAGTCAAGTTAATTTAGGTATTATTCGATAATGACTCATGTTGTACTTTCTCTATTTTAAATTATAAATATTTTAACTTTTTCGTAACGAGTAGTGACGGTTGTGCATTTGTTTTCTTTTGCGAGGCCTAATTGTATTGACCAAGTACTCCCCAATACATATCTCCACACCCTTACATATTGTGGTACGTAACAATTATTTTAGATTTTTTATATTTGTCTTGGGACATAATTAACTTGAGCTTGAAATTTTCAGGGTTCAATTTCAAGGTCAAGTTAATTAGGAATTATTCGACAATACCTTATGTTCTACGTTGTCTATTTCAAACAGATTTTAATTTTTTGGTAACGCGTAATGACTATTTTGTTTTTGTTTTCTTTTGCGAGGTCTAATGGTATTGACCAAGTACTCCAAAATACATATCTCTACACCCATAAATATTGAGGTACGTAATAACTATTTTAAATTTGGTGAATTTATTTTGTGCCGTAATTAACCTGAGCTTGAAATTTCCCGGGTTCAATTTTAAAGTCAAGTTAATTTAGGTATTATTCGATAATGACTCATGTTGTACTTTGTCTATTTCAAATTATACATATTTTAACTTTTTCATAACGAGTAGTGACGGTTGTGCATTTGTTTTCTTTTGCGAGGCATAAGTTTATTGACCAAGTACTCTCCAATACATGTCTCCACAGCCTTACATATTGAGGTACGTAACAATTATTTGGATTTCTTATATTTGTCTTGGGACGTAATTAACTTGAGCTTGAAATTTTCCGGGTTCGATTTCAAGGTCAAGTTAATAAGGAATTATTCGACCATGCCTTATGTTCTACGTTGTCTATTTCAAACAGATTTTAATTTTTTAGCAACTCGTAATGACTATTTTGCTTTTGTTTTCTTATGCGAGGTCAAATGGTATTGACCCAGTACTCCCAAATACATATCTCTACACGCATAATTATTGAGGTACGTAATAACTATTTTAAATTTGGTGAATTTATCTTGTGCCGTAATTAACTTGATCTTGAAATTCCCCGAGTTCAATTTTAAAGTCAAGTTAATTTAGGTATTATTCGATAATGGCTCATGTTGTACTTTCTCTATTTTAAATTATACATATTTTAACTTTTTAGTAACGAGTAGTAACGGTTGTGCATTTATTTTCTTTTGAGAGGCCTAATTGTATTGACCAAGTACTCTCCAACACATATCTCCACAGCCTTACATAATGAGGTACGTAACAATTATTTTGGATTTTGTATATTTGTCTTGGGACGTAATTAACTTGAGCTGAAATTTCCCGGGTTCAATTTCAAGGCCAAATTAATTAGGAATTATTCAAAAATACCTTATGTTCTATGTTGTCTATTTCAAACAGTTTTTAATTTTTTAGTAACCCGTAATGACTATTTTGCTTTTGTTTTCTTTTGCGAGGTCTAATGGTATTGACCAAGTACTCCCAAATACATATCTCTACACGCAT
>BRYE01000013.1:12637500-12707500 GCA_030159115.1 Actinidia arguta var. hypoleuca | reverse complement strand
TATTTTCAAAGTCAGAAATTGTTGCTAGCCAATTTTTCAAAGTTGGAATCATATTTTCAAAGTCAGAAATTATTGCTAGCCAATATTTCAAAATTGCAACCACATTTTCAAAGTCAGAAATTGTTGCTAGCCAATCTTTCAAAATTGCAATCATATTTTCAAAGTCAGAAATTGTTGCTAGCCAATTTTTCAAAGTTGGAATCATATTTTCAAAGTCAGAAATTGTTGCTAGCCAATTTTTCAAAATTGCAACCGCATTTTCAAAGTCAGAAATTGTTGCTAGCCAATCTTTCAAAATTGCAATCATATTTTCAAAGTCAGAAATTGTTGCTAGCCAATTTTTCAAAGTCAGAAATTGTTGCTAGCTAATTTTCAAAATTGCAATCATATTTTTAATAAACCTAAGTTCTAATGCATCTTTGTATTTTCAAAAATGTATGAAGGATCCTAAGGTCATTCTAAAGCCTCAAGAGTTCAGCCATACAAGAGCTTTACAAGAATACCCTAACAATGTAAAGATTCTTCAGTGTTGAGTTCTTCATTGCTTAAAGCCTTCTTGCTTTGATGTCCAAATACCATCGGTTCTTTTTGGCCCTTTGAGAATCTGTGCTTGAATGTTTCTTGCAGCTATCATACTTGAATTAAATACACTAGAGCAATAAGATAGAATTTGTTACCATCAAAATATTTGCAACATAATTGTATTGACGCCATACGGCTAACACCTTATGTTCTATGTTGTCTATTTCAAACAGTTTTTAATTTTTTAGTAACGCGTAATGACTATTTTGCTTTTGTTTTCTTTTGCGAGGTCTAATGGTATTAACCAAGTACTCCCAAATACATATCTCTACACGCATAAATATTGAGATACGTAATAACTATTTTAAATTTGGTTAATTTAACTTGTGCCGTAATTAACTTGATCTTGAAATTCCCCGAGTTTAATTTTCAAGTCAAGTTAATTTAGGTATTATTCGATTATGACTCATGTTGTACTTTGTCGATTTCAAATTATACATATTTTAACTTTTTAGTAACGAGTAGTAACGGTTCTGCATTTGTTTTCTTTTGCGAGGCCTAATTGTATTGACCAAGTACTCCCCAATACATATCTCCACCCCCTTACTTAGTGAGGTACGTAACAATTATTTTAGATTTCTTATATTTGTCTTGGGACGTAATTAACTTGAGCTTGAAATTTTCCGGGTTCAATTTCAAGATCAAATTAATTAGGAATTATTCGAAAATACCTTATGTTCTACGTTGTCTATTTCAAACAGATTTTAATTTTTTGGTAACGCGTAATGACAATTTTGTTTTTGTTTTCTTTTGCGAGGCCTAATGGTATTGACCAAGTACTCCCAAATACATATCCCTACACCCATAAATATTGAGGTAGGTAATAACTATTTTAAATTTGGTGAATTTAACTTGTGCCGTAATTAACTTGAGCTTGAAATTCCCCGGGTTCAATTTTAAAGTCAAGTTAATTTAGGTATTATTCGATAATGACTCATGTTGTACTTTGTCTATTTCAAATTATACATATTTTAACTTTTTCGTAACGAGTAGTGACGGTTGTGCATTTGTTTTCTTTTGCGAGGCCTGATTGTACTGACCAAGTACTACCCAATACATATCTCCACACCCTTACATATTGAGGTACGTAACAATTATTTTAGATTTTTCATATTTGTCTTGGGACGTAATTTACTTGAGCTTGAAATTTTCCGGGTTCAATTTCAAGGTCAAATTAATTAGGAATTATTCGAAAATACCTTTTGTTCTACGTTGTCTATTTCAAAAAGATTTTAATTTTTTAGTAACGCGTAATGACTATTTTGCTTTTGTTTTCTTTTGCGAGGTGTAATGGTATTGTCCAAGTACTCCCAAATACATATCTCTACACGCATAAATATTGAGGTACGTAATAACTATTTTAAATTTGGTGAATTTAACTTGTGCCGTAATTAACTTGATCTTGAAATTCCCCGGGTTCAATTTTAAAGTCAAGTTAATTTAGGTATTATTCGATAATGACTCATGTTGTACTTTGTCTATTTCAAATTATACATATTTTAACTTTTTCGTAACGAGTAGTGACGGTTGTGCATTTGTTTTCTTTTGCGAGGCCTGATTGTACTGACCAAGTACTACCCAATACATATCTCCACACCCTTACATATTGAGGTACGTAACAATTATTTTAGATTTTTCATATTTGTCTTGGGACGTAATTTACTTGAGCTTGAAATTTTCCGGGTTCAATTTCAAGGTCAAATTAATTAGGAATTATTCGAAAATACCTTTTGTTCTACGTTGTCTATTTCAAAAAGATTTTAATTTTTTAGTAACGCGTAATGACTATTTTGCTTTTGTTTTCTTTTGCGAGGTGTAATGGTATTGTCCAAGTACTCCCAAATACATATCTCTACACGCATAAATATTGAGGTACGTAATAACTATTTTAAATTTGGTGAATTTAACTTGTGCCGTAATTAACTTGATCTTGAAATTCCCCGGGTTCAATTTTAAAGTCAAGTTAATTTAGGTATTATTCGATAATGACTCATGTTGTACTTTGTCTATTTCAAATTATACATATTTTAACTTTTTAGTAACGAGTAGTAACGATTGTGCATTTGTTTTCTTTTGCGAGGCCTAATTGGATTGACCAAGTACTCCCCAATACATATCTCCACACCCTTACATATTGAGGTACGTAACAATTATTTTAGATTTTTTATATTTGTCTTGGGACGTAATTAACTTAAGCTTGAAATTTCCGGGGTTCAATTTCAAGGTCAAGTTAATTAGGAATTATTCGACAATACCTTATGTTCTATGTTGTCTATTTCAAACAGATTTTAATTTTTTGGTAACGCGTAATAACTATTTTGTTTTTGTTTCCTTTTGCGATGTCTAATGGTATTGCCCAAGTACTCCCAAATATATATCTCTACACCCGTAAATATTGAGGTACGTAATAACTATTTTAAATTTGGTGAATTTAACTTGTGCCGTAATTAACTTGATCTTGAAATTCCCGGGTTGAATTTTAAAGTCAAGTTAATTTAGGTATTCTTTGATAATGACTCATGTTGTACACTTCTATTTCAAATTATACATATTTTAACTTTTTAGTAACGAGTAGTGACGGTTGTGCATTTGTTTTCTTTTGCGAGGCCTGATTGTATTGACTAAGTACACTCCAATACATATCTCCACACCCTTACATATTGAGGTACGTAACAATTATTTTGGATTTCGTATATTTGTCTTGGGACGTAATTAAATTGAGCTTGAAATTTCCCAGGTTCAATTTGAAGGTCAAGTTAATTAGGAATTATTCGACCATGCCTTCTGTTCTACGTTGTCTATTTCAAACAGATTTTAATTTTTTGGCAACTCGTAATGACTATTTTGCTTTTGTTTTCTTATGCGAGGTCAAATGGTATTGACGAAGTACTCCCAAATACATATCTCCACACGCATAAATATTGAGGTACGTAATAACTATTTTAAATTTGGTGAATTTATTTTATGCCGTAATTAACTTGATCTTGAAATTCCCCGGGTTCAATTTTAACGTCAAGTTAATTTAGGTATTATTCGATAATGACTCATGTTGTACTTTCTATATTTCAAATTATACATATTTTAACTTTTTAGTAACTAGTAGTGACGGTTGTGCATTTGTTTTCTTTTGCGAGGCCTAGATGTATTGACCAAGTACTCTCTAATACATATCTCCACAGCCTTACATAATGAGGTACGTAACAATTATTTTGGATTTTGTATATTTGTCTTGGGACGTAATTAACTTTGAGCTTGAAATTTCCCGGGTTCAATTTCAAGGTCAAATTAATTAAGAATTATTCGAAAATACCTTATGTTCTACGTTGTCTATTTCAAACAGATTTTAATTTTTTAGTAACGCGTAATGACTATTTTGCTTTTATTTTCTATTGCGAGGTCTAATTGCATCGACCAAGTACTCCCAAATACATATCTCTACACCCATAAATATTGAGGTACGTAATAACTATTTTAAATTTGGTGAATTTATTTTGTGCCGTAATTAACCTGAGCTTGAAATTTCTCGGGTTCAATTTTCAAGTCAAGTTAATTTAGGTATTATTCGATAATGACTCATGTTGTACTTTGTCTATTTCAAATTATACATATTTTAACTTTTTCGTAACGAGTACTGACGGTTGTGCGTTTGTTTTCTTTTGCGCGGCCTAATTGTATTGACCAAGTACTCTCCAATACATATCTCCAAAGCCTTACATATTGAGGTACGTAACATTTATTTGTATTTCTTATATTTGTCTTGGGACGTAATTAACTTGAGCTTGAAATTTTCCGGGTTCAATTTCAAGTTGAAGTTAATTAGGAATTATTCGACCATGCCTTATGTTCTACGTTGTCTTTTTCAAACAGATTTTAATTTTTTAGCAACTCGTAATGACTATTTTGCTTTTGTTTTCTTATGCGAGGTGAAATGGTATTGACCAAGTACTCCCCAATACGTATCTCCACCCCCTTACTTATTGAGGTACGTAACAATTATTTTAGATTTTTTATATTTGTTTAAGGACGTAATTAACTTGACCTTGAAATTTCCTGGATTCAATATCAAGGTCAAGTTAATTAGGAATTATTCAACAATGCTTTATGTTCTACGTTGTCTATTTCAATTAGATTTTAATTTTTTAGTAACTCGTAATGACTATTTTCCTTTGGTTTTCTTATGCGAGGTCAAATGGTTTTGACCAAGTACTCCAAAATACATATCTCTACACCCATAAATATTGAGGTACGTAATAACTATTTTAAATTTGGTAAATTTATCTTGTGTTGTAATTAACTTGAATTTGAAATTCCCCGGGTTCAATTTTGAAGTTAAGTTAATTTTGGTATTATTCAATAATGAATCATGTTGTACTTTGTTTTCTTTTGCGAGGCCTAGATGTATTGACCAAGTACTCTCGAAATACATATCTCCATAGCCTTACATAATGAGGTACGTAACAATTATTTTGGATTTTGTATATTTGTCTTGGGACGTAATTAACTTGAGCTTGAAATTTCCCGGGTTCAATTTCAAGGTCAAATTAATTAAGAATTATTCGAAAATACCTTATGTTCTACGTTGTCTATTTCAAACAGATTTTAATTTTTTAGTAACGCGTAATGACTATTTTGCTTTTATTTTCTTTTGCGAGGTCTAATGGTATCGACCAAGTACTCCCAAATACATATCTCTACACCCATAAATATTGAGGTACGTAATAACTATTTTAAATTTGGTAAATTTATTTTGTGCCGTAATTAACCTGAGCTTGAAATTTCCCGGGTTCAATTTTCAAGTCAAGTTAATTTAGGTATTATTCGATAATGACTCATGTTGTAATTTGTTTATTTCAAATTATACATATTTTAACTTTTTCGTAACGAGTAGTGACGGTTGAGCATTTGTTTTCTTTTGCGCGGCCTAATTGTATTGACCAAGTACTCTCCAATACATATCTCCACAGCCTTACATATTGAGGTACGTAACAATTATTTGGATTTCGTATAATTGTCTTTGGACATAATTAACTTGAGCTTGAAATTTTCGGGGTTCAATTTCAAGGTCAAGTTAATTAGGAATTATTCGACAATACCTTATGTTCTACGTTGTCTATTTCAAACAGATTTTAATTTTTTGGTAACGCGTAATGACCATTTTGTTTTTGTTTTCTTTAGCGAGGTCTAATGGTATTGACCAAGTACTCCCAAATACATATCTATACACCCATAAATATTGAGGTACGTAATAACTATTTTAAATTTGGTGAATTTATTTTGTGCCGTAATTAACCTGAGCTTGAAATTTCCCGGGTTCAATTTTAAAGTCAAGTTAATTTAGGTATTATTCGATAATGACTCATGTTGTACTTTGTCTATTTCAAATTATACATATTTTAACTTTTTAGGAATGAGTAGTGACGGTTGTGCAATTGTTTTCTTTTGCGAGGCCTAATTGTATTGACCAAGTTCTCCCCAATACATATCTCCACACACTTACATATTGAGGTACGTAACAATTATTTGGATTTCTTATATTTGTCTTGGGAAGTAATTAACTTGAGCTTGAAATTTTCCGGGTTCAATTTCATGGTCAAGTTAATTAGGAATTATTCGACCATGCCTTATGTTCTACGTTGTCTTTTTCAAACAGATTTTAATTTTTTAGCAACTCGTAATGACTATTTTGCTTTATTTTTCTTATGCGAGGTCAAATTGTATTGACCAAGTACTCCCCAATACATATCTCCACACCCTTACTTATTGAGGTACGTAACAATTATTTTAGAGTTTTTATATTGGTTTTGGGACGTAATTAACTTTAACTTTAAATTTCCTGGATTCAATTTCAAGGTCAAGTTAATTAGGAATTATTCGACAATGCTTTATGTTCTACGTTGTCTATTTCAAACAGATTTTAATTTTTTAGTAACTCGTAATAACTATTTTGATTTTGTTTTCTTATGCGAGGTCAAATGGTATTGACCAAGTACTCCAAAATACATATCTCTACACCCATAAATATTGAGGTACGTAATAACTATTTTAAATTTGGTGAATTTATCTTGTGCTATAGTTAACTTGAGTTTGAAATTCCCCGGGTTCAATTTTAAAGTTAAGTTAATTTAAGTATTATTCGATAAATACTCAAGTTGTACTTTCTATATTTCAAATTATACATATTTTAACTTTTTAGTAACGAGTAGTAACGGTTGTGCATTTATTTTCTTTTGCGAGGCCTAGATGTATTGACCAAGTACTCTCGAAATACATATCTCCACATCCTTACATAATGAGGTACGTAACAATTATTTTGGATTTTGTATATTTGTCTTGGGACGTAATTAACTTGAGCTTGAAATTTCCCGGGTTCAATTTCAAGGTCAAATTAATTAAGAATTATTCGAAAATACCTTATGTTCTACGTTGTCTATTTCAAACAGATTTTAATTTTTTAGTAACGCGTAATGACTATTTTGCTTTTATTTTCTTTTGCGAGGTCTAATGGTATCGACCAAGTACTCCCAAATACATATCTCTACACCCACAAATATTGAGGTACGTAATAACTATTTTAAATTTGGTAAATTTATTTTGTGCCGTAATTAACCTGAGCTTGAAATTTCCCGGGTTCAATTTTAAAGTCAATTAATTTAGGTATTATTCGATAATGACTCATGTTGTACTTTGTCTATTTCAAATTATACATATTTTAACTTTTTCGTAACGAGTAGTGACGGTTGTGCATTTGTTTTCTTTTGCGCGGCCTAATTGTATTGACCAAGTACTCTCCAATACATATCTCCACAGCCTTACATATTGAGGTACGTAACAATTATTTGGATTTCGTATAATTGTCTTGGGACATAATTAACTTGAGCTTGAAATTTCCGGGGTTCAATTTCAAGGTCAAGTTAATTAGGAATTATTCGACAATACCTTATGTTCTACGTTGTCTATTTCAAACAGATTTTAATTTTTTGGTAATGCGTAATGACCATTTTATTTTTGTTTTCTTTAGCGAGGTCTAATGGTATTGACCAAGTACTCCCAAGTACATATCTCTACACCCATAAATATTGAGGTACGTAATAACTATTTTAAATTTGGTGAATTTATTTTGTGCCGTAATTAACCTGAGCTTGAAATTTCCCGGGTTCAATTTTAAAGTCAAGTTAATTTAGGTATTATTCGATAATGACTCATGTTGTACTTTGTCTATTTCAAATTATACATATTTTAACTTTTTAGTAACGAGTAGTGACGGTTGTGCATTTGTTTTCTTTTGCGAGGCCTAAATGTATTGACCAAGTACTCCCCAATACATATCTCCACAGCCTTACATATTGAGGTACGTAACAATTATTTGGATTTCTTATATTTGTCTTCGGACGTAATTAACTTGAGCTTGAAATTTTTCGGGTTCAATTTCAAGGTCAAGTTAATTAGGAATTATTCGACAATGCCTTATGATCTACGTTGTCTATTTCAAACAGATTTTAATTTTTCAGTAACTCGTAATGACTATTTTGCTTTTGTTTTTTTATGCGAGGTCAAATGGTATTGACCAAGTACTCCCCAATACATATCTCCACACCCTTACATATTGCGGTACGTAACATTTATTTTGGATTTCGTATATTTTTCTTGGGACGTAATTAACTTGAGCTTGAAATTTCTTGGATTCAATTTCAAGGTCAAGTTAATTAGGAATTATTCGACAATGCTTTATGTTCTACGTTGTCTATTTCAAACAGATTTTAATTTTTTAGTAACTCGTAATGACTATTTTGCTTTTGTTTTTTTATGCGAGGTCAAATGGTATTGACCAAGTACTCCCCAATACATATCTCCACACCCTTACATATTGAGGTACGTAACATTTATTTTGGATTTCGTATATTTGTCTTGGGACGTAATTAACTTGAGCTTGAAATTTTCGGGGTTCAATTTCAAGGTCAAGTTAATTAGGAATTATTCGACAATGCTTTATGTTCTCGTTGTCTATTTCAAACAGATTTTAATTTTTTAGTAACGCGTAATGACTATTTTGCTTTTGTTTTCTTATGCGAGGTCTAATGGTGTTGACCACGTACTCCAAAATACATATCTCTACACCCATAAATATTGAGGTACGTAATAACTATTTTAAATTTGGTGAATTTATCTTGTGTCGTAATTAACTTGAGCTTGAAATTTCTCGGGTTCAATTTTAAAGTCAATTTAATTTAGGTATTATTCGATAATGACTCATGTTGTATTTTGTATATTTCAAATTATACCTATTTTAATTTTTTAGTAACGAGTAGTGACGGTTGTGCTTTTGTTTTCTTTTGCGAGGCCTAATTGTATTGACCAAGTACTCCCCAATACATATCTCCACACCCTTACATATTGAGGTACGTAAAATTTATTTTGGATTTCGTATATTTGTCTTGGGACGTAATTAACTTGAGCTTGAAATTTTCGGGGTTCAATTTCAAGGTCAAGTTAATTAGGAATTATTCGACAATGCTTTATGTTCTCGTTGTCTATTTCAAACAGATTTTAATTTTTTAGTAACGCGTAATGACTATTTTACTTTTGTTTTCTTATGCGAGGTCTAATGGTGTTGACCACGTACTCCAAAATACATATCTCTACACCCATAAATATAGAGGTACATAATAACTATTTTAAATTTGGTGAATTTATCTTCTGCCGTAATTAACTTGATCTTGAAATTCCCCGGGTTCAATTTTAAAGTCAAGTTAATTTAGGTATTACTCGATAATGACTCATGTTGTACTTTGTCTATTTTAAATTATACATATTTTAACTTTTTAGTAACGAGTAGTGACGGTTGTGCATTTGATTTCTTTTGCGAGGCCTAATTGTATTGACCAAGTACTCCCCAACACATATCTCCACACCCTTACATATTGAGGTATATATTAATTATTTTAGATTTTTTTATATTTATCTTGGGACGTAATTAACTTCAGCTTGAAATTTACTGGGTTAAATTTCAAGGTCAAGTCAATTAGGAATTATTCGACAATGTTTATGTTCTACGTTGTCTATTTCAAACAGATTTTAATTTTTTAGTAACGCGTAATGACTATTTTGCATTTGTTTTCTTATGCGAGGTCAAATGGTATTGACCAAGTACTCCAAAATACATATCTGTACACCCATAAATATTGAGGTACGTAATAACTATTTTAAATTTGGTGAATTTATCTTGTGTCGTAATTAACTTGAGTTTGAAATTCCTCGGGTTCAATTTTAAAGTCAATTTAATTTAGGTATTATTCGATAATGACTCATGTTGTACTTTGTCTATTTCAAATTATACATATTTTAACTTTTTCGTAACGAGTAGTGACGGTTGTGCATTTGTTTTCTTTTGCGAGGCCTAAATGTATTGACCAAGTACTCCCCAATACATATCTCCAAGGCCTTACATATTGAGGTACGTAACAATTATTTGGATTTCTTATATTTGTCTTGGGAAGTAATTAACTTGAGCTTGAAATTTTCCGGGTTCAATTTCATGGTCAAGTTAATTAGGAATTATTCGACCATGCCTTATGTTCTACGTTGTCTTTTTCAAACAGATTTTAATTTTTTAGCAACTCGTAATGACTGTTTTGCTTTATTTTTCTTATGCGAGGTCAAATTGTATTGACCAAGTACTCCCTAATACATATCTCCACACCCTTACTTATTGAGGTACATAACAATTATTTTAGAGTTTTTATATTTGTTTTGGGACGTAATTAACTTGAACTTGAAATTTCCTGGATTCAATTTCAAGGTCAAGTTAATTAGGAATTATTCGACAATGCTTTATGTTCTACGTTGTCTATTTCAAACAGATTTTAATTTTTTAGTAACTCGTAATAACTATTTTGATTTTGTTTTCTTATGCGAGGTCAAATGGTATTGACCAAGTACTCCAAAATACATATCTCTACACCCATAAATATTGAGGTACGTAATAACTATTTTAAATTTGGTGAATTTATCTTGTGCTATAGTTAACTTGAGTTTGAAATTCCCCGGGTTCAATTTTAAAGTTAAGTTAATTTAAGTATTATTCGATAAATACTCATGTTGTACTTTCTATATTTCAAATTATACATATTTTAACTTTTTAGTAACGAGTAGTGACGGTTGTGCATTTGTTTTCTTTTGCGAGGCGTAGATGTATTGACCAAGTACTCTCGAATACATATCTCCACAGCCTTACATAATGAGGTACGTAACAATTATTTTGGATTTTGTATATTTGTCTTGGGACGTAATTAACTTGAGCTTGAAATTTCCCGGGTTCAATTTCAAGGTCAAATTAATTAAGAATTATTCGAAAATACCTTATGTTCTACGTTGTCTATTTCAAACAGATTTTAATTTTTTAGTAACGCGTAATGACTATTTTGCTTTTATTTTCTTTTGCGAGGTCTAATGGTATCGACCAAGTACTCCCAAATACATATCTCTACACCAATAAATATTGAGGTACGTAATAACTATTTTAAATTTGGTGAATTTATTTTGTGCCGTAATTAACCTGAGCTTGAAATTTCCCGGGTTCAATTTTCAAGTCAAGTTAATTTAGGTATTATTCGATAATGACTCATGTTGTACTTTGTCTATTTCAAATTACACATATTTTAACTTTTTCGTAACGAGTAGTGACGGTTGAGCATTTGTTTTCTTTTGCGCGGCCTAATTGTATTGACCAAGTACTCTCCAATACATATCTCCACAGCCTTACATATTGAGGTACGTAACAATTATTTGGATTTCGTATAATTGTCTTGGGACATAATTAACTTGAGCTTGAAATTTCCGGGGTTCAATTTCAAGGTCAAGTTAATTAGGAATTATTCGACAATACCTTATGTTCTACGTTCTCTATTTCAAACAGATTTTAATTTTTTGGTAACGCGTAATGACCATTTTGTTTTTGTTTTCTTTAGCGAGGTCTAATGGTATTGACCAAGTACTCCCAAATACATATCTCTACACCCATAAATATTGAGGTACGTAATAACTATTTTAAATTTGGTGAATTTATTTTGTGCCGTAATTAACCTGAGCTTGAAATTTCCCGGGTTCAATTTTAAAGTCAAGTTAATTTAGGTATTATTCGATAATGACTCATGTTGTACTTTGTCTATTTCAAATTATACATATTTTAACTTTTTAGTAACGAGTAGTGACGGTTGTGCATTGGTTTTCTTTTGCGAGGCCTAAATGTATTGACCAAGTACTCCCCAATACATATCTCCACAGCCTTACATATTGAGGTACGTAACAATTATTTGGATTTCTTATATTTGTCTTCGGACGTAATTAACTTGAGCTTGAAATTTTTCGGGTTCAATTTCAAAGTCAAGTTAATTAGGAATTATTCGACAATGCCTTATGATCTACGTTGTCTATTTCAAACAGATTTTAATTTTTTAGTAACTCGTAATGACTATTTTGCTTTTGTTTTTTTATGCGAGGTCAAATGGTATTGACCAAGTACTCCCCAATACATATCTGCACACCCTTACATATTGAGGTACGTAACATTTATTTTGGATTTCGTATATTTGTCTTGGGACGTAATTAACTTGAGCTTGAAATTTCCTGGATTCAATTTCAAGGTCAAGTTAATTAGGAATTATTCGACAATGCTTTATGTTCTACGTTGTCTATTTCAAACAGATTTTAATTTTTTAGTAACGCGTAATGACTATTTTGCTTTTTTTTTTCTTATGCGAGGTCTAATGGTGTTGACCACGTACTCCAAAATACATATCTCCACACCCTTACATATTGAGGTACGTAACATTTATTTTGGATTTCGTATATTTGTCTTGGGACGTAATTAACTTGAGCTTGAAATTTCCTGGATTCAATTTCAAGGTCAAGTTAATTAGGAATTATTCGACAATGCTTTATGTTCTACGTTGTCTATTTCAAACAGATTTTAATTTTTTAGTAACTCGTAATGACTATTTTGCTTTTGTTTTTTTATGCGAGGTCAAATGGTATTGACCAAGTACTCCCCAATACATATCTCCACACCCTTACGTATTGAGGTACGTAACATTTATTTTGGATTTCGTATATTTGTCTTGGGACGTAATTAACTTGAGCTTGAAATTTTCGGGGTTCAATTTCAAGGTCAAGTTAATTAGGAATTATTCGACAATGCTTTATGTTCTCGTTGTCTATTTCAAAAAGATTTTAATTTTTTAGTAACGCGTAATGACTATTTTGCTTTTGTTTTCTTATGCGAGGTCTAATGGTGTTGACCACGTACTCCAAAATACATATCTCTTCACCCATAAATATAGAGGTACATAATAACTATTTTAAATTTAGTGAATTTATCTTCTGCCGTAATTAACTTGATCTTGAAATTCCCCGGGTTCAATTTTAAAGTCAAGTTAATTTAGGTATTACTCGATAATGACTCATGTTGTACTTTGTCTATTTTAAATTATACATATTTTAACTTTTTAGTAACGAGTAGTGACGGTTGTGCATTTGATTTCTTTTGCGAGGCCTAATTGTATTGACCAAGTACTCCCCAACACATATCTCCACACCCTTACATATTGAGGTATATATTAATTATTTTAGATTTTTTTATATTTATCTTGGGACGTAATTAACTTCAGCTTGAAATTTACTGGGTTAAATTTCAAGGTCAAGTCAATTAGGAATTATTCGACAATGTTTATGTTCTACGTTGTCTATTTCAAACAGATTTTAATTTTTTAGTAACGCGTAATGACTATTTTGCTTTTGTTTTCTTATGCGAGGTCAAATGGTATTGACCAAGTACTCCAAAATACATATCTCTACACCCATAAATATTGAGGTACGTAATAACTATTTTAAATTTGGTGAATTTATCTTGTGTCGTAATTAACTTGAGCTTGAAATTTCTCGGGTTCAATTTTAAAGTCAATTTAATTTAGGTATTATTCGATAATGACTCATGTTGTATTTTGTATATTTCAAATTATACCTATTTTAATTTTTTAGTAACGAGTAGTGACGGTTGTGCTTTTGTTTTCTTTTGCGAGGCCTAATTGTATTGACCAAGTACTCCCCAATACATATCTCCACACCCTTACATATTGAGGTACGTAAAATTTATTTTGGATTTCGTATATTTGTCTTGGGACGTAATTAACTTGAGCTTGAAATTTTCGGGGTTCAATTTCAAGGTCAAGTTAATTAGGAATTATTCGACAATGCTTTATGTTCTCGTTGCCTATTTCAAACAGATTTTAATTTTTTAGTAACGCGTAATGACTATTTTGCTTTTGTTTTCTTATGCGAGGTCTAATGGTGTTGACCACGTACTCCAAAATACATATCTCTACACCCATAAATATAGAGGTACATAATAACTATTTTAAATTTGGTGAATTTATCTTCTGCCGTAATTAACTTGATCTTGAAATTCCCCGGGTTCAATTTTAAAGTCAAGTTAATTTAGGTATTACTCGATAATGACTCATGTTGTACTTTGTCTATTTTAAATTATACATATTTTAACTTTTTAGTAACGAGTAGTGACGGTTGTGCATTTGATTTCTTTTGCGAGGCCTAATTGTATTGACCAAGTACTCCCCAACACATATCTCCACACCCTTACATATTGAGGTATATATTAATTATTTTAGATTTTTTTATATTTATCTTGGGACGTAATTAACTTCAGCTTGAAATTTACTGGGTTAAATTTCAAGGTCAAGTCAATTAGGAATTATTCGACAATGTTTATGTTCTACGTTGTCTATTTCAAACAGATTTTAATTTTTTAGTAACGCGTAATGAATATTTTTCTTTTGTTTTCTTATGCGAGGTCAAATGGTATTGACCAAGTACTCCAAAATACATATCTGTACACCCATAAATATTGAGGTACGTAATAACTATTTTAAATTTGGTGAATTTATCTTGTGTCGAAATTAACTTGAGCTTGAAATTCCTCGGGTTCAATTTTAAAGTCAATTTAATTTAGGTATTATTCGATAATGACTCATGTTGTACTTTGTCTATTTCAAATTATACCTATTTTAACTTATTAGTAACGAGTAGTGACGGTTGTGCTTTTGTTTTCTTTTGCGAGGCCTAATTGTATTGACCAAGTACTCCCCAATACATATCTCCACACCCTTACATATTGAGGTACGAAACAATTATTTTAGATTTTGTATATTTGTCTTGGGACGTAATTAACTTGAGCTTGAAATTTACTGGGTTCAATTTCAAGGTCAAATTAATTAGAAATTGTTCGACAATGTTTATTTTCTACGTTGTCTATTTCAAACAGATTTTAATTTTTTAGTAACGCGTAATGACTATTTTGCTTTTGTTTTCTTATGCGAGGTCTAATGGTGTTGACCACGTACTCCAAAATACATATCTCTACACCCATAAATATAGAGGTACATAATAACTATTTTAAATTAGGTGAATTTATCTTGTGCCGTAATTAACTTGATCTTGAAATTCCCCGGGTTCAATTTAAAGTCAAGTTAATTTAGGTATTACTCGATAATGACTCATGTTGTACTTTGTCTATTTTAAATTATACATATTTTAACTTTTTAGTAACGAGTAGTGACGGTTGTGAATTTGATTTCTTTTGCGAGGCCTAATTGTATTGACCAAGTACTCCCCAACACATATCTCCACACCCTTCCATATTGAGGTACGTAACAATTATTTTGGATTTCGTATATTTTTCTTGGGACGTAATTAACTTGAGCTTGAAATTTCCCGGATTCAATTTCAAGGTCAAGTTAATTAGGAATTATTCGAAAATGCCTTATGTTCTACGTTGTCTTTTTCAAACTGATTTTAATTTCTTAGTAACGCGTATTGACTCTTTTGCTTTTGTTTTCTTTTGCGAGGTCTAATGGTATTGACCAAGTACTCCCAAATACATATCTCTACACGCATAAATATTGAGGTACGTAATAACCATTTCAATTTTGGTGAATTTATCTTGTGCCGTAATTAACTTGAGCTTGAAATTCCCCGGGTTCAATTTTAAAGTCAAGTTAATTTAGGTATTATTCGATAATGACTCATGTTGTACTTTCTCTATTTCAAATTATACGTATTTTAACTTTTTAGTAACGAGTAGTAACGGTTGTGCATTTATTTTCTTTTGCGAGGCCTAATTGTATTGACCAAGTACTCCCCAATACATATCTCCACACCCTTACATATTGAGGTACGTAACAATTATTTTAGATTTTTTATATTTGTCTTGGGACATAATTAACTTGAGCTTGAAATTTCCAGGGTTCAATTTCAAGGTCAAGTTAATTAGGAATTATTCGAGAATATCTTATGTTCTACGTTGTCTATTTCAAACAGATTTTAATTTTTTGGTAACGCGTAATGACTATTTTGTTTTTGTTTTCTTTTGCGAGGTCTAATGGTATTGACCAAGTACTCCCACATACATATCTCTATACCCATAAATATTGAAGTACGTAATAACTATTTTAAATTTGGTGAATTTATTTTGTGCCGTAATTAACCTGAGCTTGAAATTTCCCGGGTTCAATTTTAAAGTCAAGTTAATTTAGGTATTATTCGATAATGACTCATGTGTTACTTTGTCTATTTCAAATTATACATATTTTAACTTTTTAGTAACGAGTAGTGACGGTTGTGCATTTGTTTTCTTTTGCGAGGCCTAAATGTATTGACCAAGTACTCCCCAATACATATCTCCACAGCCTTACATATTGAGGTACGTAACAATTATTTGGATTTCTTATATTTGTCTTCGGACGTAATTAACTTGAGCTTGAAATTTTTCGGGTTCAATTTCAAGGTCAAGTTAATTAGGAATTATTCGACAATGCCTTATGATCTACGTTGTCTATTTCAAACAGATTTTAATTTTTTAGTAACTCGTAATGACTATTTTGCTTTTGTTTTTTTATGCGAGTTCAAATGGTATTGACCAAGTACTCTCCAATACATATCTCCACACCCTTACATATTGAGGTACGTAACATTTATTTTGGATTTCGTATATTTGTCTTGGGACGTAATTAACTTGAGCTTGAAATTTCCTGGATTCAATTTCAAGGTCAAGTTAATTAGGAATTATTCGACAATGCTTTATGTTCTACGTTGTCTATTTCAAACAGATTTTAATTTTTTAGTAACTCGTAATGACTATTTTGCTTTTGTTTTTTTATGCGAGGTCAAATGGTATTGACCAAGTACTCCCCAATACATATCTCCACACCCTTACATATTGAGGTACGTAACATTTATTTTGGATTTCGTATATTTGTCTTGGGACGTAATTAACTTGAGCTTGAAATTTCCTGGATTCAATTTCAAGGTCAAGTTAATTAGGAATTATTCGACAATGCTTTATGTTCTACGTTGTCTATTTCAAACAGATTTTAATTTTTTAGTAACGCGTAATGACTATTTTGCTTTTTTTTTTCTTATGCGAGGTCAAATGGTATTGACCAAGTACTCCAAAATACATATCTCTACACCCATAAATATTGAGGTACGTAATAACTATTTTAAATTTGGTGAATTTTTCTTGTGCCGTAATTAACTTAAGCTTGAAATTTTTCGGGTTCAATTACAAGGTCAAGTTAATTAGGAATTATTCGACAATGCCTTCTGTTCTACGTTGTCTATTTCAAACAGATTTTAATTTTTTTGTATCGCGTAATGACTATTTCTCTTTTGTTTTCTTTTGCGAGGTCTAATGGTATTGACCAAGTATACCAAAATATCTGCACGCATAAATATGGAGGTACGTAATAACTATTTTAAATTTGGTGAATTTAACTTGTGCCCTAATTAACTTGATCATGAAATTCCCCGGGTTCAATTTTAAAGTCAAGTTAATTTAGGTATTATTCGATAATGACTCATGTTGTACTTTGTCGATTTTAAATTATACATATTTTAACATTTTAATAACGAGTAGTGACGGTTGTGCGTTTGTTTTCTTTTGCGAGGCCTAATTGTATTGACCAAGTACTCCCCAATACATATCTCCACACCCTTACGTACTGAGGTACGTAACAATTATTTTAGATTTTTTATTTTATCTTGGGACGTAATTAACTTGAGCTTGAAATTTTCGGGGTTCAATTTCAAGGTTAAATTAATTAGGAATTATTCGATAATGCCTTATGTTCTACGTTGTCTATTTCAAACAAATTTTAATTTTTTAGTAACGCGTAATGACTATTTTGCTTTAGTTTTCTTTTGCGAGGTCTAATGGTATTGACCAAGTACTCCCAAATACATATCTCTACACGCATAAATATTGAGGTACGTAATAACTATTTTAAATTTGGTGAATTTAACTCTTTCCATAATTAACTTGATCTTGAAATTCTCCGGGTTCAATTTTAAAGTCAAGTTAATTTAGGTATTATTCGATAATGACTCATGTTGTACTTTGTCTATTTCAAATTATACATATTTTAACTTTTTCGTAACGAGTAGTTACGGTTGTGCATTTGTTTACTTTTGCGAGGCCTAATTGTATTGACCAAGTACTCCCCAATACATATCTCCACACCCTTACGTACTAAGGTACGTAACAATTATTTTAGATTTTTTATTTTATCTTGGGACGTAATTAACTTGAGCTTGAAATTTTCGGGGTTCAATTTCAAGGTCAAGTTAATTAGGAATTATTCGACAATGCTTTATGTTCTACGTTGTCTATTTCAAACAGATTTTAATTTTTTAGTAACGCGTAATGACTATTTTGCTTTTTGTTTTCTTATGCGAGGTCAAATGGTATTGACCAAGTACTCCAAAATACATATCTCTACACCCATAAACATTGAGGTACGTAATAACTATTTTAAATTTAGTGAATTTTTCTTGTGCCGTAATTAACTTGAGCTTGAAATTCCCCGGGTTCAATTTTAAAGTCAAGTTAATTTCGGTATTATTCGATAATGACACATGTTGTACTTTGTCTATTACA
Source organism: Actinidia arguta var. hypoleuca (assembly GCA_030159115.1). Taxonomy (NCBI): domain Eukaryota; kingdom Viridiplantae; phylum Streptophyta; class Magnoliopsida; order Ericales; family Actinidiaceae; genus Actinidia; species Actinidia arguta. The sequence continues at coordinate 12,688,914 of BRYE01000013.1, read as the reverse complement.
AATTATACATATTTGAACTTTTTAGTAACGAGTAATGACGGTTGTGCATTTATTTTCTTCTGCGAGGCCTAATTGTATTGACCAAATACTTCCCAATAAATATCTCCACACCCTTACATATTGAGGTACATATCAATTATTTTAGATTTTTTTATATTTGTCTTGGGACGTAATTAACTGGAGCTTGAAATTTGCTGGGTTCAATTTCAAGGTCAAGTTAATTAGGAATTATTCGACAATGTTTATGTTCTACATTGTCTATTTCAAACAGATTTTAATTTTTTAGTAACTCGTAATGACTATTTTGCTTTTGTTTTTTTATGCGACGTCAAATGGTATTGACCAAGTACTCCCCAATACATATCTCCACACCCTTACATATTGAGGTACGTAACATTTATTTTGGATTTCGTATATTTGTCTTGGGACGTAATTAACTTGAGCTTGAAATTTCCTGGATTCAATTTCAAGGTCAAGTTAATTAGGAATTATTCGACAATGCTTTATGTTCTACGTTGTCTATTTCAAACAGATTTTAATTTTTTAGTAACTCGTAATGACTATTTTGCTTTTGTTTTTTTATGCGAGGTCAAATGGTATTGACCAAGTACTCCCCAATACATATCTCCACACCCTTACATATTGAGGTACGTAACATTTATTTTGGATTTCGTATATTTGTCTTGGGACGTAATTAACTTGAGCTTGAAATTTCCTGGATTCAATTTCAAGGTCAAGTTAATTAGGAATTATTCGACAATGCTTTATGTTCTACGTTGTCTATTTCAAACAGATTTTAATTTTTTAGTAACGCGTAATGACTATTTTGCTTTTTTTTTTCTTATGCGAGGTCAAATGGTATTGACCAAGTACTCCAAAATACATATCTCTACACCCATAAATATTGAGGTACATAATAACTATTTTAAATTTGGTGAATTTTTCTTGTGCCGTAATTAACTTAAGCTTGAAATTTTTCGGGTTCAATTACAAGGTCAAGTTAATTAGGAATTATTCGACAATGCCTTCTGTTCTACGTTGTCTATTTCAAACAGATTTTAATTTTTTTGTATCGCGTAATGACTATTTCTCTTTTGTTTTCTTTTGCGAGGTCTAATGGTATTGACCAAGTATACCAAAATATCTGCACGCATAAATATGGAGGTACGTAATAACTATTTTAAATTTGGTGAATTTAACTTGTGCCCTAATTAACTTGATCATGAAATTCCCCGGGTTCAATTTTAAAGTCAAGTTAATTTAGGTATTATTCGATAATGACTCATGTTGTACTTTGTCGATTTTAAATTATACATATTTTAACATTTTAATAACGAGTAGTGACGGTTGTGCGTTTGTTTTCTTTTGCGAGGCCTAATTGTATTGACCAAGTACTCCCCAATACATATCTCCACACCCTTACGTACTGAGGTACGTAACAATTATTTTAGATTTTTTATTTTATCTTGGGACGTAATTAACTTGAGCTTGAAATTTTCGGGGTTCAATTTCAAGGTTAAGTTAATTAGGAATTATTCGATAATGCCTTATGTTCTACGTTGTCTATTTCAAACAAATTTTAATTTTTTAGTAACGCGTAATGACTATTTTGCTTTAGTTTTCTTTTGCGAGGTCTAATGGTATTGACCAAGTACTCCCAAATAGATATCTCTACACGCATAAATATTGAGGTACGTAATAACTATTTTAAATTTGGTGAATTTAACTCTTTCCATAATTAACTTGATCTTGAAATTCTCCGGGTTCAATTTTAAAGTCAAGTTAATTTAGGTATTATTCGATAATGACTCATGTTGTACTTTGTCTATTTCAAATTATACATATTTTAACTTTTTCGTAACGAGTAGTTACGGTTGTGCATTTGTTTACTTTTGCGAGGCCTAATTGTATTGACCAAGTACTCCCCAATACATATCTCCACACCCTTACGTACTAAGGTACGTAACAATTATTTTAGATTTTTTATTTTATCTTGGGACGTAATTAACTTGAGCTTGAAATTTTCGGGGTTCAATTTCAAGGTCAAGTTAATTAGGAATTATTCGACAATGCTTTATGTTCTACGTTGTCTATTTCAAACAGATTTTAATTTTTTAGTAACGCGTAATGACTATTTTGCTTTTTTTTTTCTTATGCGAGGTCAAATGGTATTGACCAAGTACTCCAAAATACATATCTCTACACCCATAAACATTGAGGTACGTAATAACTATTTTAAATTTAGTGAATTTTTCTTGTGCCGTAATTAACTTGAGCTTGAAATTCTCCGGGTTCAATTTTAAAGTCAAGTTAATTTCGGTATTATTCGATAATGACACATGTTGTACTTTGTCTATTACAAATTATACATATTTGAACTTTTTAGTAACGAGTAATGACGGTTGTGCATTTATTTTCTTCTGCGAGGCCTAATTGTATTGACCAAATACTTCCCAATAAATATCTCCACACCCTTACATATTGAGGTACATATCAATTATTTTAGATTTTTTTATATTTGTCTTGGGACGTAATTAACTGGAGCTTGAAATTTGCTGGGTTCAATTTCAAGGTCAAGTTAATTAGGAATTATTCGACAATGTTTATGTTCTACATTGTCTATTTCAAACAGATTTTAATTTTTTAGTAACGCGTAATGACTATTTTGCTTTTGTTTTCTTATGCGAGGTCAAATGGTATTGACCAAGGGCTCCAAAATATATATCTCTACACCCATAAATATTGAGGTACGTAATAATTATTTTAAATTTGGTAAACTTATCTTGTGCCGTAATTAACTTGAGCTTGAAATTCCCCGGGTTCAATTTTAAAGTCAAGTTAATTTAGGTATTATTCGATAATGACTCATGTTGTACTTTCTCTATTTCAAATTATACGTATTTTAACTTTTTAGTAACGAGTAGTAACGGTTGTGCATTTATTTTCTTTTGCGAGGCCTAATTGTATTGACCAAGTACTCCCCAATACATATCTCCACACCCTTACATATTGAGGTACGTAACAATTATTTTAGATTTTTTATATTTGTCTTGGGACATAATTAACTTGAGCTTGAAATTTCCAGGGTTCAATTTCAAGGTCAAGTTAATTAGGAATTATTCGAGAATATCTTATGTTCTACGTTGTCTATTTCAAACAGATTTTAATTTTTTGGTAACGCGTAATGACTATTTTGTTTTTGTTTTCTTTTGCGAGGTCTAATGGTATTGACCAAGTACTCCCACATACATATCTCTATACCCATAAATATTGAAGTACGTAATAACTATTTTAAATTTGGTGAATTTATTTTGTGCCGTAATTAACCTGAGCTTGAAATTTCCCGGGTTCAATTTTAAAGTCAAGTTAATTTAGGTATTATTCGATAATGACTCATGTGTTACTTTGTCTATTTCAAATTATACATATTTTAACTTTTTAGTAACGAGTAGTGACGGTTGTGCATTTGTTTTCTTTTGCGAGGCCTAAATGTATTGACCAAGTACTCCCCAATACATATCTCCACAGCCTTACATATTGAGGTACGTAACAATTATTTGGATTTCTTATATTTGTCTTCGGACGTAATTAACTTGAGCTTGAAATTTTTCGGGTTCAATTTCAAGGTCAAGTTAATTAGGAATTATTCGACAATGCCTTATGATCTACGTTGTCTATTTCAAACAGATTTTAATTTTTTAGTAACTCGTAATGACTATTTTGCTTTTGTTTTTTTATGCGAGTTCAAATGGTATTGACCAAGTACTCCCCAATACATATCTCCACACCCTTACATATTGAGGTACGTAACATTTATTTTGGATTTCGTATATTTGTCTTGGGACGTAATTAACTTGAGCTTGAAATTTCCTGGATTCAATTTCAAGGTCAAGTTAATTAGGAATTATTCGACAATGCTTTATGTTCTACGTTGTCTATTTCAAACAGATTTTAATTTTTTAGTAACTCGTAATGACTATTTTACTTTTGTTTTTTTATGCGAGGTCAAATGGTATTGACCAAGTACTCCCCAATACATATCTCCACACCCTTACATATTGAGGTACGTAACATTTATTTTGGATTTCGTATATTTGTCTTGGGACGTAATTAACTTGAGCTTGAAATTTCCTGGATTCAATTTCAAGGTCAAGTTAATTAGGAATTATTCGACAATGCTTTATGTTCTACGTTGTCTATTTCAAACAGATTTTAATTTTTTAGTAACTCGTAATGACTATTTTGCTTTTGTTTTTTTATGCGAGGTCAAATGGTATTGACCAAGTACTCCCCAATACATATCTCCACACCCTTACATATTGAGGTACGTAACATTTATTTTGGATTTCGTATATTTGTCTTGGGACGTAATTAACTTGAGCTTGAAATTTCCTGGATTCAATTTCAAGGTCAAGTTAATTAGGAATTATTCGACAATGCTTTATGTTCTACGTTGTCTATTTCAAACAGATTTTAATTTTTTAGTAACGCGTAATGACTATTTTGCTTTTTTTTTTCTTATGCGAGGTCAAATGGTATTGACCAAGTACTCCAAAATACATATCTCTACACCCATAAATATTGAGGTACGTAATAACTATTTTAAATTTGGTGAATTTTTCTTGTGCCGTAATTAACTTAAGCTTGAAATTTTTCGGGTTCAATTACAAGGTCAAGTTAATTAGGAATTATTCGACAATGCCTTCTGTTCTACGTTGTCTATTTCAAACAGAATTTAATTTTTTTGTATCGCGTAATGACTATTTCTCTTTTGTTTTCTTTTGCGAGGTCTAATGGTATTGACCAAGTATACCAAAATATCTGCACGCATAAATATGGAGGTACGTAATAACTATTTTAAATTTGGTGAATTTAACTTGTGCCCTAATTAACTTGATCATGAAATTCCCCGGGTTCAATTTTAAAGTCAAGTTAATTTAGGTATTATTCGATAATGACTCATGTTGTACTTTGTCGATTTTAAATTATACATATTTTAACATTTTAATAACGAGTAGTGACGGTTGTGCGTTTGTTTTCTTTTGCGAGGCCTAATTGTATTGACCAAGTACTCCCCAATACATATCTCCACACCCTTACGTACTGAGGTACGTAACAATTATTTTAGATTTTTTATTTTATCTTGGGACGTAATTAACTTGAGCTTGAAATTTTCGGGGTTCAATTTCAAGGTTAAATTAATTAGGAATTATTCGATAATGCCTTATGTTCTACGTTGTCTATTTCAAACAAATTTTAATTTTTTAGTAACGCGTAATGACTATTTTGCTTTAGTTTTCTTTTGCGAGGTCTAATGGTATTGACCAAGTACTCCCAAATAGATATCTCTACACGCATAAATATTGAGGTACGTAATAACTATTTTAAATTTGGTGAATTTAACTCTTTCCATAATTAACTTGATCTTGAAATTCTCCGGGTTCAATTTTAAAGTCAAGTTAATTTAGGTATTATTCGATAATGACTCATGTTGTACTTTGTCTATTTCAAATTATACATATTTTAACTTTTTCGTAACGAGTAGTTACGGTTGTGCATTTGTTTACTTTTGCGAGGCCTAATTGTATTGACCAAGTACTCCCCAATACATATCTCCACACCCTTACGTACTAAGGTACGTAACAATTATTTTAGATTTTTTATTTTATCTTGGGACGTAATTAACTTGAGCTTGAAATTTTCGGGGTTCAATTTCAAGGTCAAGTTAATTAGGAATTATTCGACAATGCTTTATGTTCTACGTTGTCTATTTCAAACAGATTTTAATTTTTTAGTAACGCGTAATGACTATTTTGCTTTTTTTTTTCTTATGCGAGGTCAAATGGTATTGACCAAGTACTCCAAAATACATATCTCTACACCCATAAACATTGAGGTACGTAATAACTATTTTAAATTTAGTGAATTTTTCTTGTGCCGTAATTAACTTGAGCTTGAAATTCCCCGGGTTCAATTTTAAAGTCAAGTTAATTTCGGTATTATTCGATAATGACACATGTTGTACTTTGTCTATTACAAATTATACATATTTGAACTTTTTAGTAACGAGTAATGACGGTTGTGCATTTATTTTCTTCTGCGAGGCCTAATTGTATTGACCAAATACTTCCCAATAAATATCTCCACACCCTTACATATTGAGGTACATATCAATTATTTTAGATTTTTTTATATTTGTCTTGGGACGTAATTAACTGGAGCTTGAAATTTGCTGGGTTCAATTTCAAGGTCAAGTTAATTAGGAATTATTCGACAATGTTTATGTTCTACATTGTCTATTTCAAACAGATTTTAATTTTTTAGTAACGCGTAATGACTATTTTGCTTTTGTTTTCTTATGCGAGGTCAAATGGTATTGACCAAGTGCTCCAAAATATATATCTCTACACCCATAAATATTGAGGTACGTAATAATTATTTTAAATTTGGTAAACTTATCTTGTGCCGTAATTAACTTGAGCTTGAAATTCCCCGGGTTCAATTTTAAAGTCAAGTTAATTTAGGTATTATTCGATAATGACTCATGTTGTACTTTCTCTATTTCAAATTATACGTATTTTAACTTTTTAGTAACGAGTAGTAACGGTTGTGCATTTATTTTCTTTTGCGAGGCCTAATTGTATTGACCAAGTACTCCCCAATACATATCTCCACACCCTTACATATTGAGGTACGTAACAATTATTTTAGATTTTTTATATTTGTCTTGGGACATAATTAACTTGAGCTTGAAATTTCCAGGGTTCAATTTCAAGGTCAAGTTAATTAGGAATTATTCGAGAATATCTTATGTTCTACGTTGTCTATTTCAAACAGATTTTAATTTTTTGGTAACGCGTAATGACTATTTTGTTTTTGTTTTCTTTTGCGAGGTCTAATGGTATTGACCAAGTACTCCCACATACATATCTCTATACCCATAAATATTGAAGTACGTAATAACTATTTTAAAGTTGGTGAATTTAACTTGTGCCCTAATTAACTTGATCATGAAATTCCCCGGGTTCAATTTTAAAGTCAAGTTAATTTAGGTATTATTCGATAATGACTCATGTTGTACTTTGTCGATTTTAAATTATACATATTTTAACATTTTAATAACGAGTAGTGACGGTTGTGCGTTTGTTTTCTTTTGCGAGGCCTAATTGTATTGACCAAGTACTCCCCAATACATATCTCCACACCCTTACGTACTGAGGTACGTAACAATTATTTTAGATTTTTTATTTTATCTTGGGACGTAATTAACTTGAGCTTGAAATTTTCGGGGTTCAATTTCAAGGTTAAATTAATTAGGAATTATTCGATAATGCCTTATGTTCTACGTTGTCTATTTCAAACAAATTTTAATTTTTTAGTAACGCGTAATGACTATTTTGCTTTAGTTTTCTTTTGCGAGGTCTAATGGTATTGACCAAGTACTCCCAAATACATATCTCTACACGCATAAATATTGAGGTACGTAATAACTATTTTAAATTTGGTGAATTTAACTCTTTCCATAATTAACTTGATCTTGAAATTCTCCGGGTTCAATTTTAAAGTCAAGTTAATTTAGGTATTATTCGATAATGACTCATGTTGTACTTTGTCTATTTCAAATTATACATATTTTAACTTTTTCGTAACGAGTAGTTACGGTTGTGCATTTGTTTACTTTTGCGAGGCCTAATTGTATTGACCAAGTACTCCCCAATACATATCTCCACACCCTTACGTACTAAGGTACGTAACAATTATTTTAGATTTTTTATTTTATCTTGGGACGTAATTAACTTGAGCTTGAAATTTTCGGGGTTCAATTTCAAGGTCAAGTTAGTTAGGAATTATTCGACAATGCTTTATGTTCTACGTTGTCTATTTCAAACAGATTTTAATTTTTTAGTAACGCGTAATGACTATTTTGCTTTTTTTTTTCTTATGCAAGGTCAAATGGTATTGACCAAGTACTCCAAAATACATATCTCTACACCCATAAATATTGAGGTACGTAATAACTATTTTAAATTTGGTGAATTTTTCTTGTGCCGTAATTAATTGAGCTTGAAATTCCTCGGGTTCAATTTTCAAGTCAAGTTAATTTAGGTATTATTCGATAATGACTCATTTTGTACTTTGTCTATTTAAAATTATACATATTTTAACTTTTTAGTAACAAATAGTGACGGTTGTGCATTTGTTTTCTTTTGCGAGGCCTAAATGTATTGACCAAGTACTCCCCAATACATATCTCCACACCCTTACATATTGAGGTACGTAACAATTATTTTAGATTTTGTATATTTGTCTTGGGACGTAATTAACTTGAGCTTGAAATTTACTGGGTTCAATTTCAAGGTCAAGTTAATTAGGAATTATTCGACAATGTTTTATGTTCTACGTTGTCTATTTCAAACAGATTTTAAGTTTTTAGTAACGCGTAATGACTATTTTGCTTTTGTTTTCTTATGCGAGGTTAAATGGTATTGACCAACTACTCCAAAATATATATCTCTACACCCATAAATATTGAGGTACGTAATAACTATATTAAATTTGGTGAATTTATCTTGTGCCGTAATTAACTTGAGCTTGAAATTCACCGGGTTCAATTTTAAAGTCAAGTTAATTTAGGTATTATTCGATAATGACACATGTTGTACTTTGTCTATTTCAAATTATACATATTTTAACTTTTTAGTAACAAGTAGTGACGGTTGTGCATTTGTTTTCTTTTGCGAGCCCTAAATGTATTGACCAAGTACTCCCCAATACATATCTCCACACCCTTACATATTGAGGTACGTAACAATTATTTTAGATTTTGTATATTTGTCTTGGGACGTAATTAACTTGAGCTTGAAATTTACTGGGTTCAATTTCAAGGTCAAGTTAATTAGGAATTATTCGACAATGCTTTATGTTCTACGTTGTCTATTTCAAACAGATTTTAATTGTTTAGTAACGCGTAATGACTATTTTGCTTTTGTTTTCTTTTGCGAGTTCTAATGGTATTGACCAAGTATACCAAAATATCTACACGCATAAATATTGAGGTACGTAATAACTATTTTAAATTTGGTGAATTTAACTTGTGCCGTAAATAACTTGATCTTGAAATTCCTCGGGTTCAATTTTAAAGTCAAGTTAATTTAGGTATTATTCGATAATGACTCATGTTGTACTTTGTCTATTTGAAATTATACATATTTTAACTTTTTAGTAACGAGTAGTGACGGTTGTGCATTTGTTTTCTTTTGCGAGGCCTAATTGTATTGACCAAGTACTCCCCAATACATATCTCCACACCCTTACGTTTTGAGGTACGTAACAATTATTTTAGATTTTTTATTTTGTCTTGGGACGTAATTAACTTGAGCTTGAAATTTCTGGGGTTCAATTTCAAGGTCAAGTTAATAAGGAATTATTCGACAATGCCTTATGTTCTACGTTATCTATTTCAAACAGATTTTAATTTTTTAGTAACGCGTAATGACTATTTTGCTTTTGTTTTCTTATGCGAGGTCAAATGTTATTGACCAAGTACTCCAAAATATATATCTCTACACCTATAAATATTGAGGTACGTAATAACTATTTTAAATTTGGTGAATTTATCTTGTGCCGTAATTAACTTGAGCTTGAAATTCCCCGGGTTCAATTTTAAAGTCAAGTTAATTTAGGTATTATTCGATAATGACACATGTTGTACTTTGTCTATTACAAATTATACATATTTGAACTTTTTAGTAACGAGTAGTGACGGTTGGGCATTTGTTTTCTTCTGCGAGGCCTAATTGTATTGACCAAGTACTCCCCAATAAATATCTCCACACCCTTACATATTGAGGTACATATCAATTATTTTAGATTTTGTATATTTGTCTTGGGACGTAATTAACTGGAGCTTGAAATTTGCTGGGTTCAATTTCAAGGTCAAGTTAATTAGGAATTATTCGACAATGTTTATGTTCTACGTTATCTATTTCAAACAGATTTTAATTTTTTAGTAACGCGTAATGACTATTTTGCTTTTGTTTTCTTATGCGAGGTCAAATGGTATTGACCAAGTACTCCAAAATATATATCTCTACACCCATAAATATTGAGGTACGTAATAATTATTTAAAATTTGGTAAATTTACCTTGTGCCGTAATTAACTTGAGCTTGAAATTCCCCGGGTTCAATTTTAAAGTCAAGTTAATTTAGGTATTATTCGATAATGACTCATGTTGTAATTTTTCTATTTCAAATTATAAATATTTTAACTTTTTAGTAACGAGTAGTGACGGTTGTGCATTTGTTTTCTTCTGCGAGGCCTAATTGTATTGACCAAGTACTCCCTAATACATATCTCCACACCCTTCCATATTGAGGTACGTAACAATTATTTTGGATTTCGTATATTTGTCTTGGGACGTAATTAACTTAAGCTTGAAATTTTTCGGGTTCAATTTCAAGGTCAAGTTAATTAGGAATTATTCGACAATGCCTTCTGTTCTAGGTTGTCTATTTCAAACAGATTTTAATTTTTTTGTATCGCGTAATGACTATTTCTCTTTTGTTTTCTTTTGCGAGGTCTAATGGTATTGACCAAGTATACCAAAATATCTGCACGCATAAATACGGAGGTACGTAATAACTATTTTAAATTTGGTGAATTTAACTTGTGCCCTAATTAACTTGATCTTGAAATTCCCCGGGTTCAATTTTAAAGTCAAGTTAATTTAGGTATTATTCGATAATGACTCATGTTGTACTTTGTCGATTTTAAATTATACATATTTTAACATTTTAGTAACGAGTAGTGACGGTTGTGCGTTTGTTTTCTTTTGCGAGGCCTAATTGTATTGACCAAGTACTCACCAAAACATATCTCCACACCCTTACATATTGAGGTACGTAACAATTATTTTGGATTTCGTATATTTGTCTTGGGACGTAATTAACTTGAGCTTGAAATTTTCCGGGTTCAATTTCAAGGTTAAATTAATTAGGAATTATTCGATAATGCCTTATGTTCTACGTTGTCTATTTCAAACAAATTTTAATTTTTTAGTAACGCGTAATGACTATTTTGCTTTTGTTTTCTTTTGCGAGGTCTAATGGTATTGACCAAGTACTCCCAAATACATATCTCTAACCGCATAAATATTGAGGTACGTAATAACTATTTTAAATTTGGTGAATTTAACTCTTTCCATAATTAACTTGATCTTGAAATTCTCCGGGTTCAATTTTAAAGTCAAGTTAATTTAGGTATTATTCGATAATGACTCATGTTGTACTTTGTCTATTTCAAATTATACATATTTTAACTTTTTCGTAACGAGTAGTTACGGTTGTGCATTTGTTTACTTTTGCGAGGCCTAATTGTATTGACCAAGTACTCCCCAATACATATCTCCACACCCTTACGTACTGAGGTACGTAACAATTATTTTAGATTTTTTATTTTATCTTGGGACGTAATTAACTTGAGCTTGAAATTTTCGGGGTTCAATTTCAAGGTCAAGTTAATTAGGAATTATTCGACAATGTTTTATGTTCTACGTTGTCTATTTCAAACAGATTTTAATTTTTTAGTAACGCGTAATGACTATTTTGCTTTTGTTTTCTTATGCGAGGTCAAATGGTATTGACCAAATACTCCAAAATATATATCTCTACACCCATAAATATTGAGGTACGTAATAACTATTTTAAATTTGGTGAATTTATCTTGTGCCGTAATTAACTTGAGCTTGAAATTCACCGGGTTCAATTTTAAAGTCAAGTTAATTTAGGTATTATTCGATAATGACACATGTTGTACTTTGTATATTTCAAATTATACATATTTTATATTTTTAGTAACAAGTAGTGACGGTTGTGCATTTGTTTTCTTTTGCGAGGCCTAAATGTATTGACCAAGTACTCCCCAATACATATCTCCACACCCTTACATATTGAGGTACGTAACAATTATTTTAGATTTTTTATATTTGACTTGGGACGTAATTAACTTGAGCTTGAAATTTATTGGGTTCAATTTCAAGGTCAAGTTAATTAGGAATTATTCGACAATGCTTTATGTTCTACGTTGTCTATTTCAAACAGATTTTAATTTTTTAGTAACGCGTAATGACTATTTTGCTTTTGTTTTCTTTTGCGAGTTCTAATGGTATTGACCAAGTATACCAAAATATCTACACGCATAAATATTGAGGTACGTAATAACTATTTTAAATTTGGTGAATTTAATTTGTGCCGTAATTAACTTGATCTTGAAATTCCCCGGGTTCAATTTTAAAGTCAAGTTAATTTAGGTATTATTCGATTATGACTCATGTTGTACTTTGTCTATTTGAAATTATACATATTTTAACTTTTTAATAACGAGTAGTGACGGTTGTGCATTTGTTTTCTTTTGCGAGGCCTAATTGTATTGACCAAGTACTCCCCAATACATATCTCCACACCCTTACGTATTGAGGTACGTAACAATTATTTTAGATTTTTTATTTTGTCTTGGGACGTAATTTACTTGAGCCTTAAATTTCCGGGGTTCAATTTCAAGGTCAAGTTAATAAGGAATTATTCGACAATGCCTTATGTTCTACGTTGTCTATTTCAAACAGATTTTAATTTTTTAGTAACGCATAATGACTATTTTGCTTTTGTTTTCTTATGCGAGGTCAAATGGTATTGACCAAGTACTCCAAAATATATATCTCTACACCCATAAATATTGAGGTACGTAATAACTATTTTAAATTTGGTGAATTTATCTTGTGCCGTAATTAACTTGAGCTTGAAATTTCCCGGGTTCAATTTAAAGTCAAGTTAATTTAGGTATTATTCGATAATGACTCATGTTGTACTTTTTCTATTTCAAATTATAAATATTTTAACTTTTTAGTAACGAGTAGTGACGGTTGTGCATTTGTTTTCTTCTGCGAGGCCTAATTGTATTGACCAAGTACTCCCTAATACATATCTCCACACCCTTCCATATTGAGGTACGTAACAATTATTTTGGATGTCGTATATTTGTCTTGGGACGTAATTAACTTGAGCTTGAAATTTACTTGGTTAAATTTCAAGGTCAAGTTAATTAGGAATTATTCGACAATGCTTTATGTTCTACGTTGTCTATTTCAAACAGATTTTAATTTTGTAGTAACGCGTAATGACTATTTTGCTTTTGTTTTCTTTTGCGAGGTCTAATGGTATTGACCAAGTACTCCCAAATACATATATCTACACGCATAAATATTGACGTGCGTAATAACCATGTTAATTTTGGTGAATTTATCTTGTGCCGTATTTAACTTGAGCTTGAAATTCCCCAGGTTCAATTTTAAAGTCAAGTTAATTTAGGTATTATTCGATAATGACTCATGTTGTACTTTGTCTATTTGAAATTATACATATTTTAACTTTTTAGTAACGAGTAGTGACGGTTGTGCATTTGTTTTCTTTTGCGAGGTCTAATTGTATTGACCAAGTACTCCCCAATACATATCTCCACACCCTTACGTATTGAGGTACGTAACAATTATTTTAGATTTTTTATTTTGTCTTGGGACGTAATTAACTTGAGCTTGAAATTTTCGAGGTTCAATTTCAAGGTCAAGTTAATTAGGAATTATTCGACAATGCCTTATGATCTACGTTGTCTATTTCAAACAGATTTTAATTTTTTAGTAACGCGTAATGACTATTTTGCTTTTGTTTTCTTATGCGAGGTCAAATGGTATTGACCAAGTACTCCAAAATATATATCTCTACACCCATAAATATTGAGGTACGTAATAACTATTTTAAATTTGGTGAATTTATCTTGTGCCGTAATTAACTTGAGCTTGAAATTCCCCAGGTTCAATTTTAAAGTCAAGTTAATTTAGGTATTATTCGATAATGACTCATGTTGTACTTTTTCTATTTCAAATTATAAATATTTTAACTTTTTAGTAACGAGTTGTGACAGTTGTGCATTTGTTTTCTTCTGCGAGGCCTAATTGTATTGACCAAGTACTCCCTAATACATATCTCCACACCCTTCCATATTGAGGTACGTAACAATTATTTTGGATTTCGTATATTTGTCTTGGGACGTAATTAACTTGAGCTTGAAATTTACTGGGTTCAATTTCAAGGTCAAGTTAATTAGGAATTATTCGACAATGCTTTATGTTCTACGTTGTCTATTTCAACCAGATTTTAATTTTTTAGTAACGCGTAATGACTATTTTGCTTTTTTTTTTTCTTATGCGAGGTCAAATGGTATTGACCAAGTACTCCAAAATATATATCTCTACACCCATAAATATTGAGGTACATAATAACTATTTTAAATTTGGTGAATTTATCTTGTGCCGTAATTAACTTGATTTTGAAATTCCCCGGGTTCAATTTTAAAGTCAAGTTAATTTAGGTATTATTCGATAATGACTCATGTTGTACTTTGTCTGTTTCAAATTATACATATTTTAACATTTTAGTAACGAGTAGTGACGGTTGTGCATTTGTTTTCTTTTGCGAGGCCTAATTGTATTGACCAAGTACTCACCAATACATATCTCCACACCCTTCCATATTGAGGTACGTAACAATTATTTTGGATTTCGTATATTTGTCTTGGGACGTAATTAACTTGAGCTTGAAATTTACTGGGTTCAATTTCAAGGTCAAGTTAATTAGGATTTATTCGACAATAATTTATGTTCTATGTTGTCTATTTCAAACAGATTTTAATTTTTTAGTAATGCGTAATGACTATTTTGATTTTTTTTTCTTTTGCGAGGTCTAATGGTATTGACCAAGTATAGCAAAATATCTACACGCATAAATATTGAGGTACGTAATAACTATTTTAAATTTGGTGAATTTAACTTGTGCCGTAATTAACTTGATCTTGAAATTCCCCGGGTTCAATTTGAAAGTCAAGTTAATTTAGGTATTATTCGATAATGACTCATGTTGTACTTTGTCTATTTCAAATTATACATATTTTAACTTTTTAGTAACGAGTAGTGACGGTTGTGCATTTGTTTTCTTTTGCGAGGCCTAATTGTATTGACCAAGTACTCACCAATACATATCTCCACACCCTTCCATATTGAGGTACGTAACAATTATTTTGGATTTCGTATATTTGTCTTGGGACGTAATTAACTTGAGCTTGAAATTTACTGGGTTCAATTTCAAGGTCAAGTTAATTAGGATTTATTCGACAATGATTTATGTTCTACGTTGTCTATTTCAAACAGATTTTAATTTTTTAGTAATGCGTAATGACTATTTTGATTTTTTTTTCTTTTGCGAGGTCTAATGGTATTGACCAAGTATAGCAAAATATCTACACGCATAAATATTGAGGTACGTAATAACTATTTTAAATTTGGTGAATTTAACTTGTGCCGTAATTAACTTGATCTTGAAATTCCCCGGGTTCAATTTGAAAGTCAAGTTAATTTAGGTATTATTCGATAATGACTCATGTTGTACTTTGTCTATTTCAAATTATACATATTTTAACTTTTTAGTAACGAGTAGTGACGGTTGTGCATTTGTTTTCTTTTGCGACGCCTAATTGTATTGACCAAGTACTCCCCAATACATATCTCCACACCCTTACGTATTGAGGTACGTAACAATTATTTTGGATTTCGTATATTTGTCTTGGGACGTAATTAACTTGAGCTTGAAATTTTCGGGGTTCAATTTGAAGGTCAAGTTAATTAGGAATTATTCGACAATGCTTTATGTTCTACGTTGTCTACTTCGAACAGATTTTAATTTTTTAGCAACTCGTAATGACTATTTTGCTTTTGTTTTCTTATGCGAGGTCAAATGGTATTGACCAAGTACTTTATAATACATATCTCTACACCCATAAATATTGAGTTACGTAATAACTATTTTAAATTTGGTGAATTTATCTTGTGCCGTAATTAACTTGAGTTTGAAATTCATCGGGTTCAATTTTAAAGTCAAGTTAATTTAGGTATTATTCGATAATGACTCATTTCGTACTTTGTCTATTTCAAATTATACATATTTTAACTTTTTAGTAACAAATAGTGACGGTTGTGCATTTCTTTTCTTTTGCGAGGCCTAATTGTATTGACCAAGTACTTCCCAATACATATCTCCACACCCTTACATATTGAGGTACGTAACAATTATTTTGGATTTCGTATATTTATCTAGGGACGTAATTAACTTGAGCTTGAAAATCCGGGGTTTAATTTCAAGGTCAAGTTAATTAGGAATTATTCGACAATGCCTTATGTTCTACGTTGTCTATTTCAAACAGATTTTAATTTTTTAGTAACGCGTAATGACTATTTTGCTTTTGTTTTCTTATGCGAGGTTAAATGGTATTGACCAAGTACTTCAAAATATATATCTCTACACCCATAAATATTGAGGTACGTAATAACTATTTTAAATTTGGTGAATTTAACTTGTGCCGTAATTAACTTGATCTTGAAATTCCCCGGGTTCAATTTTAAAGTCAAGTTAAGTTAGGTATTATTCGATAATGACTCATGTTGTACTTTGTCTATTTCAAATTATACATATTTTAACTTTTTAGTAACGAGTAGTGACGGTTGTGCATTTGTTTTCTTTTGCAAGGCCTAATTGTATTGACCAAGTACTCCCCAATACATATCTCCACACCCTTACGTATTGAGGTACGTAACAATTATTTTAGATTTTTTATTTTGTCTTGGGACGTAATTAACTTGAGCTTGAAATTTACTGGGTTCAATTTCAAGGTCAAGTTAATTAGAAATTACTCGACAATGTTTATGTTCTACGTAGTCAATTTCAAACAGATTTTAATTTTTTAGTAACGCGTAATGACTATTTTGCTTTTGTTTTCTTATGCGAGGTCAAATGGAATTGACCAAGTACTCAAAAATATATATCTCTACACCCATAAGTATTGAGGTACGTAATAACTATTTTAAATTTGGTGAATTTATCTTGTGCCGTAATTAACTTGAGCTTGAAATTTCCCGGGTTCAATTTTAACGTCAAGTTAATTTAGGTATTATTCGATAATGACTCATCATGTACTTTTTATATTTCAAATTATACATATTTTAACTTTTTAGTAACGAGTAGTGACGGTTGTGCATTTATTTTCTTTTGCGAGGCCTAATTGTATTGACCAAGTACTCACCAATACGTATCTCCACACCCTTACATATTGAGGTACGTAACAATTATTTTGGATTTCGTATATTTGTCTAGGGACGTAATTAACTTGAGCTTGAAAATCCGGGGTTTAATTTCAAGGTCAAGTTAATTAGGAATTATTCGACAATGCCTTATGTTCTACGTTGTCTATTTCAAAAAGATTTTAATTTTTTAGTAACGCGTAATGACTATTTTGCTTTTGTTTTCTTATGCGAGGTTAAATGGTATTGACCAAGTACTTCAAAATATATATCTCTACACCCATAAATATTGAGGTACGTAATAACTATTTTAAATTTGGTGAATTTATCTTGTGCCGTAATTAACTTGAGCTTGAAATTCCTCAGGTTCAATTTTAAAGTCAAGTTAATTTAGGTATTATTCGATAATGACCCATTTTGTACTTTGTCTATTTCAAATTATACATATTTTAACTTTTTAGTAACAAATAGTGACTGTTGTGCATTAGTTTTCTTTTGCGAGGCCTAATTGTATTGACCAAGTACTCCCCAATACATATCTCCACACCCTTACATATTGAGGTACGTAACAATTATTTTAGATTTTGTATATTTGTCTTGGGACGTAATTAACATGAGCTTGAAATTTACCGGGTTCAATTTCAAGGTCAAGTTAATTAAGAATTATTCGACAATGCTTTATGTTCTACGTTGTCTATTTCAAAGAGATTTTAATTTTTTAGTAACGCGTAATGACTATTTTGCTTTTGTTTTCTTTTGCGAGGTCTAATGGTATTGACCAAGTATACCAAAATATCTACACGCATAAATATTGAGGTACGTAATAACTATTTTAAATTTGGTGAGTTTAACTTGTGCCGTAATTAACTTGATCTTGAAATTCCCCGGGTTCAATTTTAAAGTCAAGTTAAGTTAGGTATTATTCGATAATGACTCATGTTGTACTTTGTCTATTTCAAATTATACATATTTTAACTTTTTATCAACGAGTAGTGACGGTTGTGCATTTGTTTTCTTTTGCGAGGCCTAATTGTATTGACCAAGTACTCACCAATACATATCTCCACACCCTTACGTATTGAGGTACGTAACAATTATTTTAGATTTTTTATTTTGTCTTGGAACGTAATTAACTTGAGCTTGAAAATCCGGGGTTTAATTTCAAGGTCAAGTTAATTAGGAATTATTCGACAATGCCTTATGTTCTACGTTGTCTATTTCAAACAGATTTTAATTTTTTAGTAACGCGTAATGACTATTTTGCTTTTGTTTTCTTATGCGAGGTTAAATGGTATTGACCAAGTACTTCAAAATATATATCTTTACACCCATAAATATTGAGGTACGTAATAACTATTTTAAATTTGGTGAATTTATCTTGTGCCGTAATTAACTTGAGCTTGAAATTTCTCAGGTTCAATTTTAAAGTCAAGTTAATTTAGGTATTATTCGATAATGACTCATGTTGTACTTTGTCTATTTCAAATTATACATATTTTAACTTTTTAGTAACAAATAGTGACTGTTGTGCATTAGTTTTCTTTTGCGAGGCCTAATTGTATTGACCAAGTACTCCCCAATTCATATCTCCACACCCTTACATATTGAGGTACGTAACAATTATTTTAGATTTTGTATATTTGTCTTGGGACCTAATTAACTTGAGCTTGAAATTTACTGGGTTCAATTTCAAGGTCAAGTTAATTAAGAATTATTCGACAATGCCTTATGTTCTACGTTGTCTATTTCAAACAGATTTTAATTTTTTTGTATCGCGTAATGACTATTTTGCTTTTGTTTTCTTTTGCGAGGTCTAATGGTATTGACCAAGTATAGCAAAATATCTACACGCATAAATATTGAGGTACGTAATAACTATTTTAAATTTGGTGAATTTAACTTGTGCCGTAATTAACTTGATCTTGAAATTCCCTGGGTTCAATTTTAAAGTCAAGTTAAATTAGGTATTATTCGATAATGACTCATGTTGTACTTTGTCTATTTCAAATTATACATATTTTAACTTTTTAGTAACGAGTAGTGACGGTTGTGCATTTGTTTTCTTTTGCGAGGCCTAATTGTATTGACCAAGTACTCACCAATACATATCTCCACACCCTTACGTATTGAGGTACGTAACAATTATTTTAGATTTTTTATTTTGTCTTGGGACGTAATTAACTTGAGCTTGAAAATCCGGGGTTTAATTTCAAGGTCAAGTTAATTAGGAATTATTCGACAATGCCTTATGTTCTACGTTGTCTATTTCAAACAGATTTTAATTTTTTTTGTATCGCGTAATGACTATTTTGCTTTTGTTTTCTTTTGCGAGGTGTAATGGTATTGACCAAGTATACGAAAATATCTACACGCATAAATATTGAGGTACGTAATAACTATTTTAAATTTGTTGAATTTAACTTGTGCCGTAATTAACTTGATCTTGAAATTTCCCGGGTTCAATTTTAAAGTCAAGTTAATTTAGGTATTATTCGATAATGACTCATGTTGTACTTTGTCTATTTCAAATTATACATATTTTAACATTTTAGTAACGAGTAGTGACGGTTGTGCATTTGTTTTCTTTTGCGAGGCCTAATTGTATTGACCAAGTACTCCCCAATACGTATCTCCACACCCTTACGTATTGAGGTACGTAACAATTATTTTGGATTACGTATATTTTTCTTGGGACGTAATTAACTTGAGCTTGAAATTTCTTGGGTTCAATTTCAAGGTCAAGTTAATTAGGAATTATTAGACAATGCCTTACGTTCGACGTTGTCTATTTCAAACAGATTTTAATTTTTTAGTAACGCGTAATGACTATTTTGCTTTTGTTTTCTTATGCGAGGTCAATTGGTATTGACCAAGTACTACAAAATATATATCTCTACACCAATAAATATTGAGGTACGTAATAACTATTTTAAATTTGGTGAATTTATTTTGTGCCGTAATTAACTTGATCTTGAAATTTCCCGGGTTCAATTTTAAAGTCAAGTTAATTTAGGTATTATTCGATAATGACTCATGTTGTACTTTGTATATTTCAAATTATACATATTTTAATATTTTAGTAACGAGTAGTGACGGTTGTGCATTTGTTTTCTTTTGCGAGGCCTAATTGTATTGACCAAGTACTCCCCAATACATATCTCCACACCCTTACATATTGAGGTACGTAACAATTATTTTGGATTACGTATATTTTTCTTGGGACGTAATTAACTTGAGCTTGAAATTTTCCGGGTTCAATTTCTAGGTCAAGTTAATTAGGAATTATTCGACCATGCCTTATGTTCTACGTTGTCTATTTCAAACAGATTTTAATTTTTTAGCAACTCGTAATGACTATTTTGCTTTTGTTTTCTTATGCGAGGTCAAATGGTATTGACGAAGTACTCCCAAATACATATCTCTACACCCATAAATATTGAGGTACGTAACAACTATTTTAAATTTGGTGAATTTATCTTGTGCAGTAATTAACTTGATCTTGAAATTCCCCAGGTTCAATTTTAAAGTTAAGTTAATTTACGTATTATTCGAAAATGACTCATGTTATACTTTGTCTATTTCAAATTATACATATTTTAACTTTTTAGTAAAGAGGAGTGACGGTTGTGCATTTCTTTTCATTTGCGAGGCCTAATTGAATTGACCAAGTAGTCCCCAATTCATATCTCCATACCCTTACATATTGAGGTAAGTAACAGTTATTTTGGATTTCGTATATTTGTCTTGGGACGTAATTAACTTGAGCTTGAAATTTCTCGGGTTCAATTTCAAGGTCAAGTTAATTAGGAATTATTCGACAATGCCTTATGTTCTACGTTGTCTATTTCAAACAGATTTTAATTTTTTAGTAACGCGTAATGACTATTTTGCTTTTGTTTTCTTATGCGAGGTCAAATGGTATTGACCAAGTACTCCAAAATATATATCTCTACACCCATAAATATTGAGATACGTAATAACTACTTTAAATTTGGTGAATTTAACTTGTGCCGTAATTAACTTGATCTTGAAATTCCCCGGGTTCAATTTTAAAGTCAAGTTAATTTAGGTATTATTCGATAATGACTCATGTGCTACTTTGTATATTTCAAATTATACATATTTTAACATTTTAGTAACGAGTTGTGACGGTTGTGCATTTGTTTTCTTTTGCGAGGCCTAATTGTATAGACCAAGTACTCCCCAATACATATCTCCACACCC
Source organism: Actinidia arguta var. hypoleuca (assembly GCA_030159115.1). Taxonomy (NCBI): domain Eukaryota; kingdom Viridiplantae; phylum Streptophyta; class Magnoliopsida; order Ericales; family Actinidiaceae; genus Actinidia; species Actinidia arguta. The sequence goes on along the minus strand of BRYE01000013.1, from coordinate 12,667,512 downwards.
TTACATATTGAGGTACGTAACAATTATTTTGGATTACGTATATTTTTCTTGGGACGTAATTAACTTGAGCTTGAAATTTCTTGGGTTCAATTTCAAGGTCAAATTAATTAGGAATTATTCGGCAATGCCTTATGTTCTACGTTGTCTATTTCAAACAGATTTTAATTTTTTAGTAACGCGTAATGACTATATTGCTTTTGTTTTCTTTTGCGAGGTGTAATGGTATTGACCAAGTACTCCCAAATACGTATCTCTACACCCATAAATATTGAAGTGCGTAATAACTATTTTAAATTTGGTGAATTTATCTTGTGCCATAATTAACTTGATCTTGAAATTCCCCGGGTTCAATTTTAACGTCAAGTTAATTTAGGTATTATTCGATAATGACTCATGTTGTACTTTGTCTATTTCAAATTATACATATTTTAACTTTTTAGTAACGAGTAGTGACGGTTGTGCATTTGTTTTCTTTTGCGAGGCCTAATTGTATTGACCAAGTACTCTCCAATACATATCTCCACAGCCTTACATATTGAGGTAAGTAACAATTATTTTGGATTTCGTATATTTGTCTTGGGACGTAATTAACTTGAGCTTGAAATTTCTCGGGTTCAATTTCAAGGTCAAGTTAATTAGGAATTATTCGACAATGCCTTCTGTTCTACGTTGTCTATTTCAAACAGATTTTAATTTTTTAGTAACGCGTAATGACTATTTTGCTTTTGTTTTCTTATGCGAGGTCAAATGGTATTGACCAAGTACTCCAAAATATATATCTCCACACCCATAAATATTGAGGTACGTAATAACTATTTTAAATTTGGTGAATTAATTTTGTGCCGTAATTAACTTGATCTTGAAATTTCCCGGGTTCAATTTTAAAGTCAAGTTAATTTAGGTATTATTCGATAATGACTCATGTTGTACTTTGTATATTTCAAATTATACATATTTTAATATTTTAGTAACGAGTAGTGACGGTTGTGCATTTGTTTTTTTTTGCGACGCCTAATTGAATTGACCAAGTACTCCCCAATACATATCTCCACACCCTTACATATTGAGGTACGTAACAATTATTTTGGATTACGTATATTTTTCTTGGGACGTAATTAACTTGAGCTTGAAATTTCTAGGGTTCAATTTCAAGGTCAAATTAATTAGGAATTATTTGGCCATGCCTTATGTTCTACGTTGTCTATTTCAAACAGATTTTAATTTTTTAGTAACGCGTAATGACTATATTGCTTTTGTTTTCTTTTGCGAGGTGTAATGGTATTGACCAAGTACTCCCAAATACGTATCTCTACACCCATAAATATTGAAGTGCGTAATAACTATTTTAAATTTGGTGAATTTATCTTGTGCCGTAATTAACTTGATCTTGAAATTCCCCGGGTTCAATTTTAACGTCAAGTTAATTTAGGTATTATTCGATAATGACTCATGTTGTACTTTGTCTATTTCAAATTATACATATTTTAACTTTTTAGTAACGAGTAGTGACGGTTGTGCATTTGTTTTCTTTTGCGAGGCCTAATTGTATTGGCCAAGTACTCTCCAATACATATCTCCACAGCCTTACATATTGAGGTAAGTAACAATTATTTTGGATTTCGTATATTTGTCTTGGGACGTAATTAACTTGAGCTTGAAATTTCTCGGGTTCAATTTCAAGGTCAAGTTAATTAGGAATTATTCGACAATGCCTTATGTTCTACGTTGTCTATTTCAAACAGATTTTAATTTTTTAGTAACGCGTAATGACTATATTGCTTTTGTTTTCTTTTGCGAGGTGTAATGGTATTGACCAAGTACTCCCAAATACGTATCTCTACACCCATAAATATTGAAGTGCGTAATAACTATTTTAAATTTGGTGAATTTATCTTGTGCCGTAATTAACTTGATCTTGAAATTCCCCGGGTTCAATTTTAACGTCAAGTTAATTTAGGTATTATTCGATAATGACTCATGTTGTACTTTGTCTATTTCAAATTATACATATTTTAACTTTTTAGTAACGAGTAGTGACGGTTGTGCATTTGTTTTCTTTTGCGAGGCCTAATTGTATTGGCCAAGTACTCTCCAATACATATCTCCACAGCCTTACATATTGAGGTAAGTAACAATTATTTTGGATTTCGTATATTTGTCTTGGGACGTAATTAACTTGAGCTTGAAATTTCTCGGGTTCAATTTCAAGGTCAAGTTAATTAGGAATTATTCGACAATGCCTTATGTTCTACGTTGTCTATTTCAAACAGATTTTAATTTTTTAGTAACGCGTAATGACTATTTTGCTTTTGTTTTCTAATGCGAGGTCAAATGGTATTGACCAAGTACTCCAAAATATATATCTCTACACCAATAAATATTGAGGTACGTAATAACTATTTTAAATTTGGTGAATTTATTTTGTGCCGTAATTAACTTGATCTTGAAATTTCCCGGGTTCAATTTTAAAGTCAAGTTAATTTAGGTATTATTCGATAATGACTCATGTTGTGCTTTGTATATTTCAAATTATACATATTTTAATATTTTAGTAATGAGTAGTGACGGTTGTGCATTTGTTTTCTTTTGCGAGGCCTAATTGTATTGACCAAGTACTCCCCAATACATATCTCCACACCCTTACATATTGAGGTACGTAACAATTATTTTGGATTACGTATATTTTTCTTGGGACGTAATTAACTTGAGCTTGAAATTTTCCGGGTTCAATTTCAAGGTCAAGTTAATTAGGAATTATTCGACCATGCCTTATGTTCTACGTTGTCTATTTCAAACAGATTTTAATTTTTTAGCAACTCGTAATGACTATTTTGCTTTTGTTTTCTTATGCGAGGTCAAATGGTATTGACGAAGTACTCCCAAATACATATCTCTACACCCATAAATATTGAGGTACGTAACAACTATTTTAAATTTGGTGAATTTATCTTGTGCAGTAATTAACTTGATCTTGAAATTCCCCAGGTTCAATTTTAAAATTAAGTTAATTTACGTATTATTCGATAATGACTCATGTTATACTTTGTCTATTTCAAATTATACATATTTTAACTTTTTAGTAAAGAGGAGTGACGGTTGTGCATTTGTTTTCATTTGCGAGGCCTAATTGAATTGACCAAGTAGTCCCCAATTCATATCTCCACACCCTTACATATTGAGGTACGTAACAATTATTTTGGATTTCGTATATTTGTCATGGGACATAATTAACTTGAGCTTGAAATTTCCCGGGTTCAATTTTAAGGTCAAGTCAATTAGGAATTATTCGACCATGCCTTATGTTCTACGTTGTCTATTTCAAACAGATTTTAATTTTTTAGCAACTCGTAATGACTATTTTGCTTTTGTTTTCTTATGCGAGGTCAAATGGTATTGACCAAGTACTCCCAAATAAATATCTCTACACCTAAAAATGTTGAGGTTCGTAATAACTATTTTAAATTTGGTGAATTTATCTTGTGCCGTAATTAACTTGATCTTGAAATTCCCCGGGTTCAATTTTAACGTCAAGTTAATTTAGGTATTATTCGATAATGACTCATGTTGTACTTTGTCTATTTCAAATTATACATATTTTAACTTTTTAGTAACAAGTAGTGACGGTTGTGCATTTGTTTCTTTTGCGAGGCCTAATTGTATTGACCAAGTACTCTCCAATACATATCTCCACAGCCTTACATATTGAGGTAAGTAACAATTATTTTGGATTTCGTATATTTGTCTTGGGACGTAATTAACTTGAGCTTGAAATTTCTCGGGTTCAATTTCAAGGTCAAGTTAATTAGGAATTATTCGACAATGCCTTATGTTCTACGTTGTTTATTTCAAACAGATTTTAATTTTTTAGTAACGCGTAATGACTATTTTGCTTTTGTTTTCTTATGCGAGGTCAAATGGTATTGACCAAGTACTCCAAAATAAATATCTCTACACCCATAAATGTTGAGGTACGTAATAACTATTTTAAATTTGGTGAATTTATTTTGTGCCGTAATTAACTTGATCTTGAAATTTTTCGGGTTCAATTTTAAAGTCAAGTTAATTTAGGTATTATTCGATAATGACTCATGTTGTACTTTGTATATTACAAATTATACATATTTTAATATTTTAGTAACGAGTAGTGACGGTTGTGCATTTGTTTTCTTTTGCGAGGCCTAATTGTATTGACCAAGTACTCCCCAATACATATCTCCACACCCTTACATATTGAGGTACGTAACAATTATTTTGGATTACGTGTATTTTTCTTGGGACGTAATTAACTTGAGCTTGAAATTTTCCGGGTTCAATTTCAAGGTCAAGTTAATTAGGAATTATTCGACCATGCCTTATGTTCTACGTTGTCTATTTCAAACAGATTTTAATTTTTTAGCAACTCGTAATGACTATTTTGCTTTTGTTTTCTTATGCGAGGTCAAATGGTATTGACCAAGTACTCCCAAATACATATCTCTACACCCATAAATGTTGAGGTTCGTAATAACTATTTTAAATTTGGTGAATTTATCTTGTGCCGTAATTAACTTGATCTTGACATTTCCCGGGTTCAATTTTAACGTCAAGTTAATTTAGGTATTATTCGATAATGACTCATGTTATACTTTGTATATTTCAAATTATACATATTTTAACATTTTAGTAACGAGTAGTGACGGTTGTGCATTTGTTTTCTTTTGCGAGGCCAAATTGTGTTGACCAAGTACTCCCCAATACATATCTCCACTCCCTTACATATTGAGGTACGTAACAATTATTTTGGATTTCGTATATTTGTCTTGTGACGTAATTAACTTGAGCTTGAAATTTCCCGGGTTCAATTTCAAGGTTAAGTTAATTAAGAATTATTCGACAATGCCTTATATTCTACGTTGTCTATTTCATATAGATTTTAATTTTTTAGTAACGCGTAATCATTATTTTGCTTTTGTTTTCTTTTGCGAGGTCTAATGGTATTGACCAAGTACTCCAAAATACATATCTCTACACGCATAAATATTGAGGTACGTAATAACTATTTTTAATTTGGTGAATTTAACTTGTGCCGTAATTAACTTGATCTTGAAATTCCCCGGGTTCAATTTTAAAGTCAAGTTAATTTAGGTATTATTCGATAATGACTCATGTGCTACTTTGTATATTTCAAATTATACATATTTTAACATTTTAGTAACGAGTAGTGACGGTTGTGCATTTGTTTTCTTTTGCGAGGCCTAATTGTATTGACCAAGTACTCCCCAATACATATCTCCACACGCTTAAATATTGAGGTACGTAACAATTATTTTGGATTTCGTGTATTTGTTTTGGGACGTAATTAACTTGAGCTTGAAATTTCTCGGGTTCAATTTCAAGGTCAAGTTAATTAGGAATTATTCGACAATACCTTATGTTCTATGTTGTCTATTTCAAACAGATTTTAATTTTTTGGTAATGCGTAATGACTATTTTGCTTTTGTTTTCTTTTGCGAGGTCCAATGGTATTGACCAAGTACTCCAAAATACATATCTCTACACCTATAAATATTCAGGTATGTAATAACTATTTTAAATTTGGTGAATTTATCTTGTACCGTAATTAACTTGATCTTGAAATTCCACGGGTTCAATTTTAACTTCAAGTTAATTTAGGTATTATTCGATATTGACTCATGTTGTACTTTGTCTATTTCAAATTATACATATTTTAACTTTTTAGTAACGAGTAGTGACGGTTGTGCATTTGTTTTCTTTTGCGAGGCCTAATTGTATTGACCAAGTACTCTCCAATACATATCTCCACAGCCTTACATATTGAGTTACGTAACAATTATTTCGGATTTTGTATATTTGTCTTGGGACGTAATTAACTTGAGCTTGAAATTTCTCGGGTTCAATTTCAAGGTCAAATTAATTAGGAATTATTCGGCAATGCCTTATGTTCTACGTTTTCTATTTCAAACAGATTTTAATTTTTTAGTAACGCGTAATGACTATATTGCTTTTGTTTTCTTTTGCGAGGTGTAATGGTATTGACCAAGTACTCCCAAATACGTATCTCTACACCCATAAATATTGAAGTATGTAATAACTATTTTAAATTTGGTGAATTTATCTTGTGCCGTAATTAACTTGAGCTTGAAATTCCCCGGGTTCAATTTTAACGTCGAGTTAATTTAGGTATTTTTCGATAATGACTCATGTTGTACTTTGTCTATTTCAAATTATACATCATTTAACTTTTTAGTAACGAGTAGTGACGGTTGTGCATTTGTTTTCTTTTGCGAGGCCTAATTGTATTGATCAAGTACTCCCCAATACATATCTCCACTCCCTTACATATTGAGGTACATAACAATTATTTTGGATTTCGTATATTTGCCTTGTGACGTAATTAACTTGAGCTTGAAATTTCCCGGGTTCAATTTCAAGGTCAAGTTAATTAAGAATTATTCGACAATGCCTTATGTTCTACGTTGTCTATTTCAAATAGATTTTAATTTTTTAGTAACGCGTAATGACTATTTTGCTTTTGTTTTCTTTTGCGAGATCTACATGGTATTGACCAAGTACTCCAAAATACATATCTCTACACGCATAAATATTGAGGTACGTAATAACTATTTTAAATTTGGTGAATTTAACTTCTGCCGTATTAACTTGATCTTGAAATTCCCCGGGTTCAATTTTAACGTCAAGTTAATTTAGGTATTTTTCGATAATGACTCATGTTGTACTTTGTCTATTTCAAATTATACATATTTTAACTTTTTAGTAACGAGTAGTGACGGTTGTGCATTTGTTTTCTTTTGCGAGGCCTAATTGTATTGATCAAATACTCCCCAATACATATCTCCACTCCCTTACATATTGAGGTACATAACAATTATTTTGGATTTCGTATATTTGCCTTATGACGTAATTAACTTGAGCTTGAAATTTCCCGGGTTCAATTTCAAGGTCAAGTTAATTAAGAATTATTCGACAATGCCTTATGTTCTACGTTGTCTATTTCAAATAGATTTTAATTTTTTAGTAACGCGTAATGACTATTTTGCTTTTGTTTTCTTTTGCGAGGTCTACATGGTATTGACCAAGTACTCCAAAATACATATCTCTACACGCATAAATATTGAGGTACGTAATAACTATTTTAAATTTGGTGAATTTAACTTGTGCCGTATTAACTTGATCTTGAAATTCCCCGGGTTCAATTTTAAAGTCAAGTTAATTTAGGTATTATTTGATAATGACTCATGTTATACTTTGTCTATTTCAAATTATACATATTTTAACTTTTTAGTAACGAGTAGTGACGGTTGGGCATTTGTTTTCTTTTGCGAGGCCTAATTGTATTGACCAAGTACTCTCCAATACATATCTCCACAGCCTTACATATTGAGGTACGTAACATTTATTTCGAATTTTGTATATTTGTCTTGGGACGTAATTAACTTGAGCTTGAAATTTCTCGGGTTCAATTTCAAGGTCAAGTTAATTAGGAATTATTCGACAATGCCTTATGTTCTACGTTGTCTATTTCAAACAGATTTTAATTTTTTAGTAACGCGTAATGACTATATGGCTTTTGTTTTCTTTTGCGAGGTGTAATGGTATTGACCAAGTACTCCCAAATATGTATCTCTACACCCATAAATATTGAAGTGCGTAATAACTATTTTAAATTTGGTGAATTTATCTTGTGCCGTAATTAACTTGATCTTGAAATTCCCCGGGTTCAATTTTAACGTCAAGTTAATTTAGGTATTTTTCGATAATGACTCATGTTGTACTTTGTCTATTTCAAATTATACATATTTTAACTTTTTAGTAACGAGTAGTGACGGTTGTGCATTTGTTTTCTTTTGCGAGGCCTAATTGTATTGATCAAATACTCCCCAATACATATCTCCACTCCCTTACATATTGAGGTACATAACAATTATTTTGGATTTCGTATATTTGCCTTATGACGTAATTAACTTGAGCTTGAAATTTCCCGGGTTCAATTTCAAGGTCAAGTTAATTAAGAATTATTCGACAATGCCTTATGTTCTACGTTGTCTATTTCAAATAGATTTTAATTTTTTAGTAACGCGTAATGACTATTTTGCTTTTGTTTTCTTTTGCGAGGTCTACATGGTATTGACCAAGTACTCCAAAATACATATCTCTACACGCATAAATATTGAGGTACGTAATAACTATTTTAAATTTGGTGAATTTAACTTGTGCCGTATTAACTTGATCTTGAAATTCCCCGGGTTCAATTTTAAAGTCAAGTTAATTTAGGTATTATTTGATAATGACTCATGTTATACTTTGTCTATTTCAAATTATACATATTTTAACTTTTTAGTAACGAGTAGTGACGGTTGGGCATTTGTTTTCTTTTGCGAGGCCTAATTGTATTGACCAAGTACTCTCCAATACATATCTCCACAGCCTTACATATTGAGGTACGTAACATTTATTTCGAATTTTGTATATTTGTCTTGGGACGTAATTAACTTGAGCTTGAAATTTCTCGGGTTCAATTTCAAGGTCAAGTTAATTAGGAATTATTCGACAATGCCTTATGTTCTACGTTGTCTATTTCAAACAGATTTTAATTTTTTAGTAACGCGTAATGACTATATTGCTTTTGTTTTCTTTTGCGAGGTGTAATGGTATTGACCAAGTACTCCCAAATACGTATCTCTACACTTATAAATATTGAAGTGCGTAATAACTATTTTAAATTTGGTCAATTTATCTTGTGCCGTAATTAACTTGAGCTTGAAATTCCCCGGGTTCAATTTTAACGTCGAGTTAATTTAGGTATTTTTCGATAATGACTCATGTTGTACTTTGTCTATTTCAAATTATACATCATTTAACTTTTTAGTAACGAGTAGTGACGGTTGTGCATTTGTTTTCTTTTGCGAGGCCTAATTGTATTGATCAAGTACTCCCCAATACATATCTCCACTCCCTTACATATTGAGGTACATAACAATTTGTAATACCCCGAACCCATAAATTTCCTTTATTCATGTCTTAATGTAAAGATTTAATCCTATTAGGACCTAATTGTAAGTATTTTATGGTCAAAGTGGTCAAAAGTGACCAAAATAGAGGAAATGACCAATTAGGAGGAAGGTTGTAACAAGAAAAGGGTGGAGGTGGGCACATGGGATTGAATCCCATGTGTTTCTTTCAAAGCACCAAGCCAAACACTTACACACACAAAAATTCGGAGAGAGAGAGAGAGAGAGAGAGAGAAGAAAGAAAGGAAGAAGAAGGAAGGAAGAGAAGAAGAAGCTTGGAGAGAGAGTTTAAATTCCAAGCCTAAGGAAGCCATTGAAAGCTCTACCAAGCTTGAGAAGGTGAGAAAAATCTATTTTTATGTATATGTATAAGTTGAAGAAATTGGGTTATACCTTAGATACCTTAGGTAAGCCTAATGTTGAGTTTAGAGGACTCCCTTAAGTCCCAATTGAAACATATTGAAGCTCAATTCAAAGAAATTAAATGCTAGAAACAAAAATTCCAAATTTCTAAAGGTTAGGATTTTTTTGAAACTTTAACCTTAGATCTACCATGCTAGGGTTAGTTTTGAGGCTTGAGTTTGAGTTATTGTTGTCTCTTGAGTGTGTAGTTGAGCCATAAAAATTTTGGTGAAGTTTGGATTAAGATTGGATAAGTTTTTGACAAGTTTCGTGCCAATTCTGCTGCTGCGCGCGACTGGCGTTGGAACGCCACGTTGGAACGCCCAGGCGTTGGAACGCCACGTTGGAACGTCCAGAGTTAGGATTTTCATTTTTGCCCAGGCGTTGGAACGCCACGTTGGAACGCCCAGGCGTTGGAACGCCACGTTGGAACGTCCAGAGTTAGGATTTTCATTTTTGCCTAGGCGTTGGAACGCCACGTTGGAACGCCTGACGTTCGAACGCCACGTTCGAACGCCAGACCATTTTCAGCCCAGACACTGTTTTGTAAAACGAGCATAACTTTCTCTAGAAAATTCGGATTGAGACACCGTTTGAAGCGTTGGAAAATAGACTCGTAGACCTTTCTAAGAATATAAAGTTTACAATTTAATTCCATCTATATTATGAGATATTGAATTTTAAAGTCGACCTAAGATTTTACCAACAACACAATTTTCTTTAGAAATTAGTCCTTATTCGATTGAGCATAACTTATTCATTTGAGATGCGTTTCAAACTCATGACCTACCAAATTGAAGGTCATTAAGTCTATTGTCAAATGATATTGACCTAGGATGTATATTTATTGTCATGAGATAAATGGGATACGATGAAGGAACTATAGACAAGTGTTGCCTTTGGCCATTAATAGTCAACCTAGGATCCTTAAACCTATTCCTAGGAGTGTCGCCCTAGGGCGTAGGTTATCCTTGAGCGGGGATACCTTTAGTCAAGTCGAGAGTTGTTATATTAGTTTTAAACCTTCTCGATCATAGTATTGACATTTTGTATCGTATGTCATATATGTGTAGGAACGCCAAGTGTAGCACTTAGCCAAGGAAACCAAGGTGAGTAACACGATGCCATGGACAAAACCTATGTATCTTCAAAAGTGTTTTCAATACGTATTATGTTATATGTAACTATTTTTCCATGCTTTCAATGCATCAATGATTATGTTCTAAATATGAATGCCATGCCTTTCAAAGTATTCAATGTTACTATGCTATGTATTGAAATCCATGGATGCATGATTTACAAGAAAAGCTAAGTATGTTCAAGATAAGCAAGTATAGTGACACTCGGGGTCCCCCGTGGTGGGACTTTAATCTAGCCTAAGGTCCTAAGGTAGATGGGGGACATTAAATAAGTTCCATCTACACAGTGAGATATCTCTGGCCAAAAGAGCCACCCGACCTATATGGTCATCCAGTTCAGCCGAGTTGTCATAGTTTCAGTATATGATATGTACAAGTACAAAAGCAAGTATGCCAAGATTCTGTGAGCTTCAAGTTTATGAAAGTTTATGTTTTCAGAAAAGATATGTATGCTCACATGTTTAAGCTAAATGATATGAGTATGTTATGAAATAATCCATGGTATTTTATGTTCATGCATCTGTTGTTATTCACTAAGTTTTTAGCTTACGTTTTTAAAAACCTTTTCAGGAGACCAGTCTGAGGAGCAGTAAGAAGAAGATAGCAAGTAGACCTTAGTTTTGTGGCCAATGGCCTTATGTTGTTTTGTAAGGGCTAGACCCTATATTATGTAATGATGTATGTAGAAAGTTTAAAACTTAGGCACAGCTCTGTATACAGTGTGCACACTCTACTTTATTATTTTCAGTATTATGACGCTTCCGCAAAAGAAAAAGAAAAATTATACCAATTTGAATGAGTATGCACAAGTTAAAGATAAGTAGGCCTTGGCGGCAAGCCGCCGGCCGGTGACGAACCGTCGATCCGCATAGACCGGGTTGCGGGGCGTTACACAATTATTTTGGATTTCGTATATTTGCCTTGTGACGTAATTAACTTGAGCTTGAAATTTCCCGGGTTCAATTTCAAGGTCAAGTTAATTAAGAATTATTCGACAATGCCTTATGTTCTACGTTGTCTATTTCAAATAGATTTTAATTTTTTAGTAACGCGTAATGACTATTTTGCTTTTGTTTTCTTTTGCGAGGTCTACATGGTATTGACCAAGTACTCCAAAATACATATCTCTACACGCATAAATATTGAGGTACGTAATAACTATTTTAAATTTGGTGAATTTAACTTGTGCCGTATTAACTTGATCTTGAAATTCCCCAGGTTCAATTTTAAAGTCAAGTTAATTTAGGTATTATTTGATAATGACTCATGTTGTACTTTGTCTATTTCAAATTATACATATTTTAACTTTTTAGTAACGAGTAGTGACGGTTGTGCATTTGTTTTCTTTTGCGAGGCCTAATTGTATTGACCAAGTACTCTCCAATACATATCTCCACAGCCTTACATATTGAGGTACGTAACAATTATTTCGGATTTTGTATATTTGTCTTGGGACGTAATTAACTTGAGCTTGAAATTTCTCGGGTTCAATTTCAAGGTCAAATTAATTAGGAATTATTCGGCAATGCCTTATGTTCTACGTTGTCTATTTCAAACAGATTTTAATTTTTTAGTAACGCGTAATGACTATATTGCTTTTGTTTTCTTTTGCGAGGTGTAATGGTATTGACCAAGTACTCCCAAATACGTATCTCTACACCCATAAATATTGAAGTGCGTAATAACTATTTTAAATTTGGTGAATTTATCTTGTGCCGTAATTAACATGAGCTTGAAATTCCCCGGGTTCAATTTTAACGTCAAGTTAATTTAGGTATTTTTCGATAATGACTCATGTTGTACTTTGTCTATTTCAAATTATACATATTTTAACTTTTTAGTAACGAGTAGTGACGGTTGTGCATTTGTTTTCTTTTGCGAGGCCTAATTGTATTGATCAAGTACTCCCCAATACATATCTCCACTCCCTTACATATTGAGGTACATAACAATTATTTTGGATTTCGTATATTTGCCTTGTGACGTAATTAACTTGAGCTTAAAATTTCCCTGGTTCAATTTCAAGGTCAAGTTAATTAAGAATTATTCGACAATGCCTTATGTTCTACGTTGTCTATTTCAAATAGATTTTAATTTTTTAGTAACGCGTAATGACTATTTTGCTTTTGTTTTCTTTTGCGAGGTCTACATGGTATTGACCAAGTACTCCAAAATACATATCTCTACACGCATAAATATTGAGGTACGTAATAACTATTTTAAATTTGGTGAATTTAACTTGTGCCGTATTAACTTGATCTTGAAATTCCCCGGGTTCAATTTTAAAGTCAAGTTAATTTAGGTATTATTTGATAATGACTCATGTTGTACTTTGTCTATTTCAAATTATACATATTTTAACTTTTTAGTAACGAGTAGTGACGGTTGTGCATTTATTTTCTTTTGCGAGGCCTAATTGTATTGACCAAGTACTCTCCAATACATATCTCCACAGCCTTACATATTGAGGTACGTAACAATTATTTCGAATTTTGTATATTTGTCTTGGGACGTAATTAACTTGAGCTTGAAATTTCTCGGGTTCAATTTCAAGGTCAAGTTAATTAGGAATTATTCGACAATGCCTTATGTTCTACGTTGTCTATTTCAAACAGATTTTAATTTTTTAGTAACGCGTAATGACTATATTGCTTTTGTTTTCTTTTGCGAGGTGTAATGGTATTGACCAAGTACTCCCAAATATGTATCTCTACACCCATAAATATTGAAGTGCGTAATAACTATTTTAAATTTGGTGAATTTATCTTGTGCCGTAATTAACTTGATCTTGAAATTCCCCGGGTTCAATTTTAACGTCAAGTTAATTTAGGTATTATTCGATAATGACTCATGTTGTACTTTGTCTATTTCAAATTATACATATTTTAACTTTTTAGTAACGAGTAGTGACGGTTGTGCATTTGTTTTTTTTTGCGAGGCCTAATTGAATTGACCAAGTACTCCCCAATACATATCTCCACACCCTTACATATTGAGGTACATAACAATTATTTTGGATTTCGTATATTTGCCTTGTGACGTAATTAACTTGAGCTTGAAATTTCCCGCGTTCAATTTCAAGGTCAAGTTAATTAAGAATTATTCGACAATGCCTTATGTTCTACGTTATCTATTTCAAATAGATTTTAATTTTTTAGTAACGCGTAATGACTATTTTGCTTTTGCTTTCTTTTGCGAGGTCTACAAGGTATTGACCAAGTACTCCAAAATACATATCTCTACACGCATAAATATTGAGGTACGTAATAACTATTTTAAATTTGGTGAATTTAACTTGTGCCGTATTAACTTAATCTTGAAATTCCCCGGGTTCAATTTTAAAGTCAAGTTAATTTAGGTATTATTCGATAATGACTCATGTTGTACTTTGTCTATTTCAAATTATACATATTTTAACATTTTAGTAACGAGTAGTGACGGTTGTGCATTTGTTTTCTTTTGCGAGGCCTAATTGTATTGACCAAGTACTCCCCAATACGTATCTCCACACCCTTACATATTGAGGTACGTAACAATTATTTTGGATTACGTATATTTTTCTTGGGACATAATTAACTTGAGCTTGAAATTTTCCGGGTTCAATTTCAAAGTCAAGTTAATTAGGAATTATTCGACCATGCCTTATGTTCTACGTTGTCTATTTCAAACAGATTTTAATTTTTTAGTAACGCGTAATGACTATATTGCTTTTGTTTTCTTTTGCGAGGTGTAATGGTATTGACCAAGTACTCCCAAATACGTATCTCTACACCCATAAATATTGAAGTGCGTAATAACTATTTTAAATTTGGTGAATTTATCTTGTGCCGTAATTAACATGAGCTTGAAATTCCCCGGGTTCAATTTTAACGTCAAGTTAATTTAGGTATTTTTCGATAATGACTCATGTTGTACTTTGTCTATTTCAAATTATACATATTTTAACTTTTTAGTAACGAGTAGTGACGGTTGTGCATTTGTTTTCTTTTGCGAGGCCTAATTGTATTGATCAAGTACTCCCCAATACATATCTCCACTCCCTTACATATTGAGGTACATAACAATTATTTTGGATTTCGTATATTTGCCTTGTGACGTAATTAACTTGAGCTTAAAATTTCCCTGGTTCAATTTCAAGGTCAAGTTAATTAAGAATTATTCGACAATGCCTTATGTTCTACGTTGTCTATTTCAAATAGATTTTAATTTTTTAGTAACGCGTAATGACTATTTTGCTTTTGTTTTCTTTTGCGAGGTCTACATGGTATTGACCAAGTACTCCAAAATACATATCTCTACACGCATAAATATTGAGGTACGTAATAACTATTTTAAATTTGGTGAATTTAACTTGTGCCGTATTAACTTGATCTTGAAATTCCCCGGGTTCAATTTTAAAGTCAAGTTAATTTAGGTATTATTTGATAATGACTCATGTTGTACTTTGTCTATTTCAAATTATACATATTTTAACTTTTTAGTAACGAGTAGTGACGGTTGTGCATTTATTTTCTTTTGCGAGGCCTAATTGTATTGACCAAGTACTCTCCAATACATATCTCCACAGCCTTACATATTGAGGTACGTAACAATTATTTCGAATTTTGTATATTTGTCTTGGGACGTAATTAACTTGAGCTTGAAATTTCTCGGGTTCAATTTCAAGGTCAAGTTAATTAGGAATTATTCGACAATGCCTTATGTTCTACGTTGTCTATTTCAAACAGATTTTAATTTTTTAGTAACGCGTAATGACTATATTGCTTTTGTTTTCTTTTGCGAGGTGTAATGGTATTGACCAAGTACTCCCAAATATGTATCTCTACACCCATAAATATTGAAGTGCGTAATAACTATTTTAAATTTGGTGAATTTATCTTGTGCCGTAATTAACTTGATCTTGAAATTCCCCGGGTTCAATTTTAACGTCAAGTTAATTTAGGTATTATTCGATAATGACTCATGTTGTACTTTGTCTATTTCAAATTATACATATTTTAACTTTTTAGTAACGAGTAGTGACGGTTGTGCATTTGTTTTTTTTTGCGAGGCCTAATTGAATTGACCAAGTACTCCCCAATACATATCTCCACACCCTTACATATTGAGGTACATAACAATTATTTTGGATTTCGTATATTTGCCTTGTGACGTAATTAACTTGAGCTTGAAATTTCCCGCGTTCAATTTCAAGGTCAAGTTAATTAAGAATTATTCGACAATGCCTTATGTTCTACGTTATCTATTTCAAATAGATTTTAATTTTTTAGTAACGCGTAATGACTATTTTGCTTTTGCTTTCTTTTGCGAGGTCTACAAGGTATTGACCAAGTACTCCAAAATACATATCTCTACACGCATAAATATTGAGGTACGTAATAACTATTTTAAATTTGGTGAATTTAACTTGTGCCGTATTAACTTAATCTTGAAATTCCCCGGGTTCAATTTTAAAGTCAAGTTAATTTAGGTATTATTCGATAATGACTCATGTTGTACTTTGTCTATTTCAAATTATACATATTTTAACATTTTAGTAACGAGTAGTGACGGTTGTGCATTTGTTTTCTTTTGCGAGGCCTAATTGTATTGACCAAGTACTCCCCAATACGTATCTCCACACCCTTACATATTGAGGTACGTAACAATTATTTTGGATTACGTATATTTTTCTTGGGACATAATTAACTTGAGCTTGAAATTTTCCGGGTTCAATTTCAAAGTCAAGTTAATTAGGAATTATTCGACCATGCCTTATGTTCTACGTTGTCTATTTCAAACAGATTTTAATTTTTTAGCAACTCGTAATGACTATTTTGCTTTTGTTTTCTTATGCGAGGTCAAATGGTATTGACCATGTACTCCCAAATACATATCTCTACACCCAAAAATGTTGAGGTTCGTAATAACTATTTTAAATTTGGTGAATTTATCTTGTGCCGTAATTAACTTGATCTTGAAATTCCCCGGGTTCAATTTTAACGTCAAGTTAATTTAGGTATTATTCGATAATGACTCATGTTGTACTTTGTATATTTCAAATTATACATATTTTAACATTTTAGTAACGAGTAGTGACGGTTGTGCATTTATTTTCTTTTGCGAGGCCTAATTGTATTGACCAAGTACTCCACAATACATATCTCCACTCCCTTACATATTGAGGTACGTAACAATTATTTTGGATTTCGTATATTTGTCTTGTGACGTAATTAACTTGAGCTTGAATTTTCCCGGGTTCAATTTCAAGGTCAAGTTAATTAAGAATTATTCGACAATGCCTTATGTTCTACGTTGTCTATTTCAAATAGATTTTAATTTTTTAGTAACGCGTAATGACTATTTTGCTTTTGTTTTCTTTTGCGAGGTCAAATGGTATTGACCATGTACTCCCAAATACATATCTCTACACCCAAAAATGTTGAGGTTCGTAATAACTATTTTAAATTTGGTGAATTTATCTTGTGCCGTAATTAACTTGATCTTGAAATTCCCCGGGTTCAATTTTAACGTCAAGTTAATTTAGGTATTATTCGATAATGACTCATGTTGTACTTTGTATATTTCAAATTATACATATTTTAACATTTTAGTAACGAGTAGTGACGGTTGTGCATTTATTTTCTTTTGCGAGGCCTAATTGTATTGACCAAGTACTCCACAATACATATCTCCACTCCCTTACATATTGAGGTACGTAACAATTATTTTGGATTTCGTATATTTGCCTTGTGACGTAATTAACTTGAGCTTGAAATTTCCCTGGTTCAATTTCAAGGTCAAGTTAATTAAGAATTATTCGACAATGCCTTATGTTCTACGTTGTCTATTTCAAATAGATTTTAATTTTTTAGTAACGCGTAATGACTATTTTGCTTTTGTTTTCTTTTGCGAGGTCTACATGGTATTGACCAAGTACTCCAAAATACATATCTCTACACGCATAAATATTGAGGTACGTAATAACTATTTTAAATTTGGTGAATTTAACTTGTGCCGTATTAACTTGATCTTGAAATTCCCCGGGTTCAATTTTAAAGTCAAGTTAATTTAGGTATTATTTGATAATGACTCATGTTGTACTTTGTCTATTTCAAATTATACATATTTTAACTTTTTAGTAACGAGTAGTGACGGTTGTGCATTTATTTTCTTTTGCGAGGCCTAATTGTATTGACCAAGTACTCTCCAATACATATCTCCACAGCCTTACATATTGAGGTACGTAACAATTATTTCGAATTTTGTATATTTGTCTTGGGACGTAATTAACTTCAGCTTGAAATTTCTCGGGTTCAATTTCAAGGTCAAGTTAATTAGGAATTATTCGACAATGCCTTATGTTCTACGTTGTCTATTTCAAACAGATTTTAATTTTTTAGTAACGCGTAATGACTATATTGCTTTTGTTTTCTTTTGCGAGGTGTAATGGTATTGACCAAGTACTCCCAAATATGTATCTCTACACCCATAAATATTGAAGTGCGTAATAACTATTTTAAATTTGGTGAATTTATCTTGTGCCGTAATTAACTTGATCTTGAAATTCCCCGGGTTCAATTTTAACGTCAAGTTAATTTAGGTATTATTCGATAATGACTCATGTTGTACTTTGTCTATTTCAAATTATACATATTTTAACTTTTTAGTAACGAGTAGTGACGGTTGTGCATTTGTTTTCTTTTGCGAGGCCTAATTGAATTGACCAAGTACTCCCCAATACATATCTCCACACCCTTACATATTGAGGTACATAACAATTATTTTGGATTTCGTATATTTGCCTTGTGACGTAATTAACTTGAGCTTGAAATTTCCCGCGTTCAATTTCAAGGTCAAGTTAATTAAGAATTATTCGACAATGCCTTATGTTCTACGTTATCTATTTCAAATAGATTTTAATTTTTTAGTAACGCGTAATGACTATTTTGCTTTTGCTTTCTTTTGCGAGGTCTACAAGGTATTGACCAAGTACTCCAAAATACATATCTCTACACGCATAAATATTGAGGTACGTAATAACTATTTTAAATTTGGTGAATTTAACTTGTGCCGTATTAACTTAATCTTGAAATTCCCCGGGTTCAATTTTAAAGTCAAGTTAATTTAGGTATTATTCGATAATGACTCATGTTGTACTTTGTCTATTTCAAATTATACATATTTTAACATTTTAGTAACGAGTAGTGACGGTTGTGCATTTGTTTTCTTTTGCGAGGCCTAATTGTATTGACCAAGTACTCCCCAATACGTATCTCCACACCCTTACATATTGAGGTACGTAACAATTATTTTGGATTACGTATATTTTTCTTGGGACATAATTAACTTGAGCTTGAAATTTTCCGGGTTCAATTTCAAAGTCAAGTTAATTAGGAATTATTCGACCATGCCTTATGTTCTACGTTGTCTATTTCAAACAGATTTTAATTTTTTAGCAACTCGTAATGACTATTTTGCTTTTGTTTTCTTATGCGAGGTCAAATGGTATTGACCATGTACTCCCAAATACATATCTCTACACCCAAAAATGTTGAGGTTCGTAATAACTATTTTAAATTTGGTGAATTTATCTTGTGCCGTAATTAACTTGATCTTGAAATTCCCCGGGTTCAATTTTAACGTCAAGTTAATTTAGGTATTATTCGATAATGACTCATGTTGTACTTTGTATATTTCAAATTATACATATTTTAACATTTTAGTAACGAGTAGTGACGGTTGTGCATTTATTTTCTTTTGCGAGGCCTAATTGTATTGACCAAGTACTCCACAATACATATCTCCACTCCCTTACATATTGAGGTACGTAACAATTATTTTGGATTTCGTATATTTGTCTTGTGACGTAATTAACTTGAGCTTGAATTTTCCCGGGTTCAATTTCAAGGTCAAGTTAATTAAGAATTATTCGACAATGCCTTATGTTCTACGTTGTCTATTTCAAATAGATTTTAATTTTTTAGTAACGCGTAATGACTATTTTGCTTTTGTTTTCTTTTGCGAGGTCAAATGGTATTGACCATGTACTCCCAAATACATATCTCTACACCCAAAAATGTTGAGGTTCGTAATAACTATTTTAAATTTGGTGAATTTATCTTGTACCGTAATTAACTTGATCTTGAAATTCCCCGGGTTCAATTTTAACGTCAAGTTAATTTAGGTATTATTCGATAATGACTCATGTTGTACTTTGTATATTTCAAATTATACATATTTTAACATTTTAGTAACGAGTAGTGACGGTTGTGCATTTATTTTCTTTTGCGAGGCCTAATTGTATTGACCAAGTACTCCACAATACATATCTCCACTCCCTTACATATTGAGGTACGTAACAATTATTTTGGATTTCGTATATTTGTCTTGTGACGTAATTAACTTGAGCTTGAATTTTCCCGGGTTCAATTTCAAGGTCAAGTTAATTAAGAATTATTCGACAATGCCTTATGTTCTACGTTATCTATTTCATATAGATTTTAATTTTTTAGTAACGCGTAATGACTGTTTTACTTTTGTTTTCTTTTGCGAGGTCTACAAGGTATTGACCAAGTACTCCAAAATACATATCTCTACACGCATAAATATTGAGGTACGTAATAACTATTTTAAATTTGGTGAATTTAACTTGTGCCGTAATTAACTTGATCTTGAAATTCCCCGGGTTCAATTTTAAAGTCAAGTTAATTTAGGTATTATTCGATAATGACTCATGTTGTACTTTGTATATTTCAAATTATACATATTTTAACATTTTAGTAACGAGTAGTGACGGTTGTGCATTTGTTTTCTTTTGCGAGGCCTAATTGTATTGACCAAGTACTCCCCAATACGTATCTCCACACCCTTACATATTGAGGTACGTAACAATTATTTTGGATTACGTATATTTTTCTTGGGACATAATTAACTTGAGCTTGAAATTTTCCGGGTTCAATTTCAAGGTCAAGTTAATTAGGAATTATTCGGCAATGCCTTATGTTCTACGTTGTCTATTTCAAACAAATTTTAATTTTTTAGCAACTCGTAATGACTATTTTGCTTTTGTTTTCTTATGCGAGGTCAAATGGTATTGACCATGTACTCCCAAATACATATCTCTACACCCAAAAATGTTGAGGTTCGTAATAACTATTTTAAATTTGGTGAATTTATCTTGTGCCGTAATTAACTTGATCTTGAAATTCCCCGGGTTCAATTTTAACGTCAAGTTAATTTAGGTATTATTCGATAATGACTCATGTTGTACTTTGTATATTTCAAATTATACATATTTTAACATTTTAGTAACGAGTAGTGACGGTTGTGCATTTATTTTCTTTTGCGAGGCCTAATTGTATTGACCAAGTACTCCACAATACATATCTCCACTCCCTTACATATTGAGGTACGTAACAATTATTTTGGATTTCGTATATTTGTCTTGTGACGTAATTAACTTGAGCTTGAATTTTCCCAGGTTCAATTTCAAGGTTAAGTTAATTAGGAATTATTCGACAATGCCTTATATACTACGTTGTCTATTTCATATAGATTTTAATTTTTTAGTAACGCGTAATCATTATTTTGCTTTTGTTTTCTTTTGCGAGGTCTAATGGTATTGACCAAGTACTCCAAAATACATATCTCTACACGCATAAATATTGAGGTACGTAATAACTACTTTAAATTTGGTGAATTTAACTTGTGCCGTAATTAACTTGATCTTGAAATTCCCCGGGTTCAATTTTAAAGTCAAGTTAATTTAGGTATTATTCGATAATGACTCATGTGCTACTTTGTATATTTCAAATTATACATATTTTAACATTTTAGTAACGAGTAGTGACGGTTGTGCATTTGTTTTCTTTTGCGAGGCCTAATTGTATTGACCAAGTACTCCCCAAGACATATCTCCACACCCTTACATATTGAGGTACGTAACAATTACTTTGGATTACGTATATTTTTCTTGGGACGTAATTAACTTGAGCCTTAAATTTCTTGGGTTCAATTTCAAGGTCAAATTAATTAGGAATTATTCGGCAATGCCTTATGTTCTACGTTGTCTATTTCAAACAGATTTTAATTTTTTAGTAACGCGTAATGACTATATTGCTTTTGTTTTCTTTTGCGAGGTGTAATGGTATTGACCAAGTACTCCCAAATACGTATCTCTACACCCATAAATATTGAAGAGCGTAATAACTATTTTAAATTTGGTGAATTTATCTTGTGCCGTAATTAACTTGAGCTTGAAATTCCCCGGGTTCAATTTTAACGTCAAGTTAATTTAGGTATTATTCGATAATGACTCATGTTGTACTTTGTCTATTTCAAATTATACATATTTTAACTTTTTAGTAACGAGTAGTGACGGTTGTGCATTTGGTTTCTTTTGCGAGGCCTAATTGTATTGACCAAGTACTCTCCAATACATATCTCCACAGCCTTACATATTGAGGTAAGTAACAATTATTTTGGATTTCGTATATTTGTCTTGGGACGTAATTAACTTGAGATTGAAATTTCTCGGGTTCAATTTCAAGGTCAAGTTAATTAGGAATTATTCGACAATGCCTTATGTTCTACGTTGTCTATTTTAAACAGATTTTAATTTTTTAGTAACGCGTAATGACTATTTTGCTTTTGTTTTCTTATGCGAGGTCAAATGGTATTGACCAAGTACTCCAAAATATATATCTCCACACCCATAAATATTGAGGTACGTAATAACTATTTTAAATTTGGTGAATTTATTTTGTGCCGTAATTAACTTGATCTTGAAATTTCATGGGTTCAATTTTAAAGTCAAGTTAATTTAGGTATTATTCGATAATGACTCATGTTGTACTTTGTATATTTCAAATTATACATATTTTAACTTTTTAGTAACGAGTAGTGACGGTTGTGCATTTATTTTCTTTTGCGAGGCCTAATTGTATTGACCAAGCACTCTCCAATACATATCTCCACAGCCTTACATATTGAGGTAAGTAACAATTATTTTGGATTTCGTATATTTGTCTTGTGACGTAATTAACTTGAGCTTGAAATTTCTCGGGTTCAATTTCAAGGTCAAGTTAATTAGGAATTATTCGACAATGCCTTATGTTCTAGGTTTTCTATTTCAAACAGATTTTAATTTTTTAGTAACGCGTAATGACTATTTTGCTTTTGTTTTCTTATGCGAGGTCAAATGGTATTGACCAAGTACTCCAAAATATATATCTCCACACCCATAAATATTGAGGTACGTAATAACTATTTTAAATTTGGTGAATTTATTTTGTGCCGTAATTAACTTGATCTTGAAATTTCCCGGGTTCAATTTTAAAGTCAAGTTAATTTAGGTATTATTCGATAATGACTCATGTTGTACTTTGTCTATTTCAAATTATACATATTTTAATATTCTAGTAACGAGTAGTGACGGTTGTGCATTTGTTTTCTTTTGCGAGGCCTAATTGTATTGACCAAGTACTCTCCAATACATATCTCCACAGCCTTACATATTGAGGTAAGTAACAATTATTTTGGATTTCGTATATTTTTCTTGGGACGTAATTAACTTGAGCTTGAAATTTCTCAGGTTCAATTTCAAGGTCAAGTTAATTAGGAATTATTCGACAATGCCTTACGTTCTACGTTGTCTATTTCAAACAGATTTTAATTTTTTAGTAACGCGTAATGACTATTTTACTTTTGTTTTGTTATGCGAGGTCAAATGGTATTGACGAAGTACTCCAAAATATATATCTCTACACCCATAAATATTGAGGTACGTAATATCTATTTTAAATTTAGTGAATTTATTTTGTGCCGTAATTAACTTGATCTTGAAATTTCCCGGGTTCAATTTTAAAGTCAAGTTAATTTAGGTATTATTCGATAATGACTCATGTTATACTTTGTCTATTTCAAATTATACATATTTTAACTTTTTAGTAACGAGTAATGACGGTTGTGCATTTGTTTTCATTTGCGAGGCCTAATTGAATTGAACAAGTAGTCCCCAATACATATCTCCACACCCTTTCATATTGAGGTACGTAACAATTATTTTGGATTTCGTATATTTGTCATGGGACATAATTAACTTGAGCTTGAAATTTCCCGGGTTCAATTTTAAGGTCAAGTTAATTAGGAATTATTCGACCATGCCTTATGTTCTACGTTGTCTATTTCAAACAGATTTTAATTTTTTAGCAACTCGTAATGACTATTTTGCTTTTGTTTTCTTATGCGAGGTCAAATGGTATTGACCAAGTACTCCCAAATACATATCTCTACACCCATAAATGTTGAGGTTCGTAATAACTATTTTAAATTTGGTGAATTTATCTTGTGCCGTAATTAACTTGATCTTGAAATTCCCCGGGTTCAATTTTAATGTCAAGTTAATTTAGGTATTATTCGATAATGACTCATGTTGTACTTTGTATATTTCAAATTATACATATTTTAACATTTTAGTAACGAGTAGTGACGGTTGTGCATTTGTTTTCTTTTGCGAGGCCTAATTGTATTGACCAAGTACTCTCCAATACATATCTCCACTCCCTTACATATTGAGGTACGTAACAATTATTTTGGATTTCGTATATTTGTCTTGTGACGTAATTAACTTGAGCTTGAAATTTCCCGGGTTCAATTTCAAGGTTAAGTTAATTAAGAATTATTCGACAATGCCTTATATTCTATGTTGTCTATTTCATATATATTTTAATTTTTTAGTAACGCGTAATCATTATTTTGCTTTTGTTTTCTTTTGCGAGGTCTAATGGTATTGACCAAGTACTCCAAAATACATATCTCTACACGCATAAATATTGAGGTACGTAATAACTATTTTTAATTTGGTGAATTTAACTTGTGCCGTAATTAACTTGATCTTGAAATTCCCCGGGTTCAATTTTAAAGTCAAGTTAATTTAGGTATTATTCGATAATGACTCATGTGATACTTTGTAAATTTCAAATTATACATATTTTAACATTTTAGTAACGAGTAGTGACGGTTGTGCATTTGTTTTCTTTTGCGAGGCCTAATTGTATTGACCAAGTACTCCCCAATACATATTTCCACACCCTTAAATATTGAGGTACGTAACAATTATTTTGGATTTCGTGTATTTGTTTTGGGACGTAATTAACTTGAGCTTGAAATTTCTCGGGTTCAATTTCATGGTCAAGTTAATTAGGAATTATTCGACAATACCTTATGTTCTATGTTGTCTATTTCAAACAGATTTTAATTTTTTTGTAACGCGTAATGACTATTTTTCTTTTGTTTTCTTTTGCGAGGTCAAATGGTATTGACAAAGTACTCCCAAATACATATCTCTACACCTATAAATATTCAGGTACGTAATAACTATTTTAAATTTGGTGAATTTATCTTGTACCGTAATTAACTTGATCTTGAAATTCCCCGGGTTCAATTTTAACTTCAAGTTAATTTAGGTATTATTCGATAATGACTCATGTTGTACTTTGTCTATTTCAAATTATACATATTTTAACTTTTTAGTAACGAGTAGTGACGGTTGTGCATTTGTTTTCTTTTGCGAGGCCTAATTGTATTGACCAAGTACTCTCCAATACATATCTCCACAGCCTTACATATTGAGGTACGTAACAATTATTTCGAATTTTGTATATTTGTCTTGGGACGTAATTAACTTGAGCTTGAAATTTCTCGGGTTCAATTTCAAGGTCAAATTAATTAGGAATTATTCGGCAATGCCTTGTGTTCTACGTTGTCTATTTCAAACAGATTTTAATTTTTTAGTAACGCGTAATGACTATATTGCTTTTGTTTTCTATTGCGAGGTGTAATGGTATTGACCAAGTACTCCAAAATACGTATCTCTACACCCATAAATATTGAAGTGCGTAATAACTATTTTAAATTTGGTGAATTTATCTTGTGCCGTAATTAACTTGAGCTTGAAATTCCCCGGGTTCAATTTTAACGTCAAGTTAATTTAGGTATTTTTCGATAATGACTCATGTTGTACTTTGTCTATTTCAAATTATACATATTTTAACTTTTTAGTAACGAGTAGTGACGGTTGTGCATTTGTTTTCTTTTGCGAGGCCTAATTGTATTGATCAAGTACTCCCCAATACATATCTCCACTCCCTTACATATTGAGGTACTTAACAATTATTTTGGATTTCGTATATTTGCCTTGTGACGTAATTAACTTGAGCTTGAAATTTCCCGGGTTTCAATTTCAAGGTCAAGTTAATTAAGAATTATTCGACAATGCCTTATGTTCTACGTTGTCTATTTCAAACAGATTTTAATTTTTGAGTAACGCGTAATGACTATTTTGCTTTTGTTTTCTTTTGCGAGGTCTACATGGTATTGACCAAGTACTCCAAAATACATATCTCTACACGCATAAATATTGAGGTACGTAATAACTATTTTAAATTTGGTGAATTTATCTTGGGCCGCAATTAACTTGATCCTGAAATTCCTCGAGTTCAATTTTAAAGTCAAGTTAATTTAGGTATTATTCGGTAATGGCCCATGTTGTACTTTGAATATTTCAAATTATACATATTTTAACTTTTTAGTAACGAGTAGTGACGGTTGTGCATTTTGTTTTCTTTTGCGAGGCCTAATTGTATTGTTCAAGTACTCCCCAATACATATCTCCACACCCTTACATATTGAGGTACGTAACAATTATTTTTGATTTCGTATATTTGTCTTCGGACGTATTTAACTTGAGCTTGAAATTTCTCGGGTTCAATTTCAAGGTCAAGTTAATTAGGAATTATTCGACAATGCCTTATGTTCTACGTTGTCTATTTCAAACAGATTTTAATTTTTTAGTAACGCGTAATGACTATATTGCTTTTGTTTTCTTTTGTGAGGTGTAATGGTATTGACCAAGTACTCCAAAATATGTATCTCTACACCCATAAATATTGAAGTGCGTAATAACTATTTTAAATTTGGTGAATTTATCTTGTGCCGTAATTAACTTGATCTTGAAATTTCCCGGGTTCAATTTGAACGTCAAGTTAATTTAGGTATTATTCGATAATGACTCATGTTGTACTTTGTCTATTTCAAATTATACATATTTTAACTTTTTAGTAACGAGTAGTGACGGTTGTGCATTTGTTTTCTTTTGCGAGGCCTAATTGTATTGACCAAGTACTCTCCAATACATATCTCCACACCCTTACATATTGAGGTACGTGCCAAATTAATTTGGATTTCTTATATTTGTCTTGGGACGTAATTAACATGAGCTTGAAATTTTCCGGGTTCAATTTTAAGGTCAAGTTAATTAGGAATTATTCGGCCATGCCTTATGTTCTACGTTGTCTATTTCAAACAGATTTTAATTTTTTAGTAACGCGTAATGACTATATTGCTTTTGTTTTCTTTTGCGAGGAGTAATGGTATTGACCAAGTACTCCCAAATACGTATCTCTACACCCCTAAATATTGAAGTACGTAATAACTATTTTAAATTTGGTGAATTTATTTTGTGCCATAATTAACTTGATCTTGAAATTCCGCGGGTTCAATTTTAACGTCAAGTTAATTTAGGTATTATTCGATAATGACTCATGTTGTACTTTGTCTATTTCAAATTATACATATTTTAACTTTTTAGTAACGAGTAGTGACGGTTGTGCATTTGTTTTCTTTTGCGAGGCCTAATTGTATTGACCAAGTACTCCCCAATACATATCTCCACTCCCTTACATATTGAGGTACAGAACAATTATTTTGGATTTCGTATATTTGCCTTGTGACGTAATTAACTTGAGCTTGAAATTTTCCGGGTTCAATTTCAAGGTCAAGTTAATTAAGAATTATTCGACAATGCCTTATGTTCTACGTTATCTATTTCAAATAGATTTTAATTTTTTAGTAACGCGTAATGACTATTTTACTTTTGTTTTCTTTTGCGAGGTCTACATGGTATTGACCAAGTACTCCAAAATACATATCTCTACACGCATAAATATTGAGGTACGTAATAACTATTTTAAATTTGGTGAATTTAACTTGTGCCGTATTAACTTAATCTTAAAATTCCCCGGGTTCAATTTTAAAGTCAAGTTAATTTAGGTATTATTCGATAATGACTCATGTTGTACTTTGTCTATTTCAAATTATACATATTTTAACATTTTAGTAACGAGTAGTGACGGTTGTGCATTTGTTTTCTTTTGCGAGGCCTAATTGTGTTGACCAAGTACTCCCCAATACATATCTCCACACCCTTACATATTGAGGTACGTAACAATTATTTTGGATTACGTATATTTTTCTTGGGACGTAATTAACTTGAGCTTGAAATTTTCCGGGTTCAATTTCAAGGTCAAGTTAATTAGGAATTATTCGACCATGCCTTATGTTCTACATTGTCTATTTCAAACAGATTTTAATTTTTTAGCCACTCGTAATGACTATTTTGCTTTTGTTTTCTTATGCGAGGTCAAATGGTATTGACGAAGTACTCCCAAATACAGATCTCTACACCCATAAATATTGAGGTACGTAACAACTATTTTAAATTTGGTGAATTTATCTTGTGCAGTAATTAACTTGATCTTGAAATTCCCCAGGTTCAATTTTAAAGTCAAGTTAATTTAGGTATTATTCGATAATGACTCATGTTATACTTTGTCTATTTCAAATTATACATATTTTAACTTTTAAGTAACGAGTAGTGACGGTTGTGCATTTGTTTTCATTTGCGAGGCCTAATTGAATTGACCAAGTAGTCCCCAATACATATCTCCACAGCCTTACATATTGAGGTACGTAACAATTATTTTGAATTTCGTATATTTGTCATGGGACATAATTAACTTGAGCTTGAAATTTTCCGGGTTCAATTTTAAGGTCAAGTTAATTAGGAATTATTCGACCATGCCTTATGTTCTACGTTGTCTATTTCAAACAGATTTTAATTTTTTAGCAACTCGTAATGACTATTTTGCTTTTGTTTTCTTATGCGAGGTCAAATGGTATTGACCAAGTACTCCCAAATACATATCTCTACACCCATAAATGTTGAGGTTCGTAATAACTATTTTAAATTTGGTGAATTTATCTTGTGCCGTAATTAACTTGATCTTGAAATTCCCCGGGTTCAATTTGAACGTCAAGTTAATTTAGGTATTATTCGATAATGACTCATGTTGTACTTTGTATATTTCAAATTATACATATTTTAACATTTTAGTAACGAGTAGTGACGGTTGTGCATTTGTTTTCTTTTGCGAGGCCTAATTGTATTGACCAAGTACTCCCCAATACATATCTCCACTCCCTTACATATTGAGGTACGTAACAATTATTTTGGATTTCGTATATTTGTCTTGTGACGTAATTAACTTGAGCTTGAAATTTCCCGAGTTCAATTTCAAGGTTAAGTTAATTAGGAATTATTCGACAATGCCTTATATTCTACGTTGTCTATTTCATATAGATTTTAATTTTTTAGTAACGCGTAATCATTATTTTGCTTTTGTTTTCTTTTGCGAGGTCTAATGGTATTGACCAAGTACTCCAAAATACATATCTCTACACGCATAAATATTGAGGTACGTAATAACTATTTTAAATTTGGTGAATTTAACTTGTGCCGTATTAACTTAATCTTAAAATTCCCCGGGTTCAATTTTAAAGTCAAGTTAATTTAGGTATTATTCGATAATGACTCATGTTGTACTTTGTCTATTTCAAATTATACATATTTTAACATTTTAGTAACGAGTAGTGACGGTTGTGCATTTGTTTTCTTTTGCGAGGCCTAATTGTGTTGACCAAGTACTCCCCAATACATATCTCCACACCCTTACATATTGAGGTACGTAACAATTATTTTGGATTACGTATATTTTTCTTGGGACGTAATTAACTTGAGCTTGAAATTTTCCGGGTTCAATTTCAAGGTCAAGTTAATTAGGAATTATTCGACCATGCCTTATGTTCTACATTGTCTATTTCAAACAGATTTTAATTTTTTAGCCACTCGTAATGACTATTTTGCTTTTGTTTTCTTATGCGAGGTCAAATGGTATTGACGAAGTACTCCCAAATACAGATCTCTACACCCATAAATATTGAGGTACGTAACAACTATTTTAAATTTGGTGAATTTATCTTGTGCAGTAATTAACTTGATCTTGAAATTCCCCAGGTTCAATTTTAAAGTCAAGTTAATTTAGGTATTATTCGATAATGACTCATGTTATACTTTGTCTATTTCAAATTATACATATTTTAACTTTTAAGTAACGAGTAGTGACGGTTGTGCATTTGTTTTCATTTGCGAGGCCTAATTGAATTGACCAAGTAGTCCCCAATACATATCTCCACAGCCTTACATATTGAGGTACGTAACAATTATTTTGAATTTCGTATATTTGTCATGGGACATAATTAACTTGAGCTTGAAATTTTCCGGG
>BRYE01000013.1:12610000-12632500 GCA_030159115.1 Actinidia arguta var. hypoleuca | reverse complement strand
GCTTGAAATTTTCCGGGTTCAATTTCAAGGTCAAGTTAATTAAGAATTATTCGACAATGCCTTATGTTCTACGTTATCTATTTCAAATAGATTTTAATTTTTTAGTAACGCGTAATGACTATTTTACTTTTGTTTTCTTTTGCGAGGTCTGCATGGTATTGACCAAGTACTCCAAAATACATATCTCTACACGCATAAATATTGAGGTACGTAATAACTATTTTAAATTTGGTGAATTTAACTTGTGCCGTATTAACTTAATCTTAAAATTCCCCGGGTTCAATTTTAAAGTCAAGTTAATTTAGGTATTATTCGATAATGACTCATGTTGTACTTTGTCTATTTCAAATTATACATATTTTAACATTTTAGTAACGAGTAGTGACGGTTGTGCATTTGTTTTCTTTTGCGAGGCCTAATTGTATTGACCAAGTACTCCCCAATACATATCTCCACACCCTTACATATTGAGGTACGTAACAATTATTTTGGATTACGTATATTTTTCTTGGGACGTAATTAACTTGAGCTTGAAATTTTCCGGGTTCAATTTCAAGGTCAAGTTAATTAGGAATTATTCGACCATGCCTTATGTTCTACATTGTCTATTTCAAACAGATTTTAATTTTTTAGCCACTCGTAATGACTATTTTGCTTTTGTTTTCTTATGCGAGGTCAAATGGTATTGACGAAGTACTCCCAAATACAGATCTCTACACCCATAAATATTGAGGTACGTAACAACTATTTTAAATTTGGTGAATTTATCTTGTGCAGTAATTAACTTGATCTTGAAATTCCCCAGGTTCAATTTTAAAGTCAAGTTAATTTAGGTATTATTCGATAATGACTCATGTTATACTTTGTCTATTTCAAATTATACATATTTTAACTTTTAAGTAACGAGTAGTGACGGTTGTGCATTTGTTTTCATTTGCGAGGCCTAATTGAATTGACCAAGTAGTCCCCAATACATATCTCCACAGCCTTACATATTGAGGTACGTAACAATTATTTTGAATTTCGTATATTTGTCATGGGACATAATTAACTTGAGCTTGAAATTTTCCGGGTTCAATTTTAAGGTCAAGTTAATTAGGAATTATTCGACCATGCCTTATGTTCTACGTTGTCTATTTCAAACAGATTTTAATTTTTTAGCAACTCGTAATGACTATTTTGCTTTTGTTTTCTTATGCGAGGTCAAATGGTATTGACCAAGTACTCCCAAATACATATCTCTACACCCATAAATGTTGAGGTTCGTAATAACTATTTTAAATTTGGTGAATTTATCTTGTACCGTAATTAACTTGATCTTGAAATTCCCCGGGTTCAATTTGAACGTCAAGTTAATTTAGGTATTATTCGATAATGACTCATGTTGTACTTTGTATATTTCAAATTATACATATTTTAACATTTTAGTAACGAGTAGTGACGGTTGTGCATTTGTTTTCTTTTGCGAGGCCTAATTGTATTGACCAAGTACTCCCCAATACATATCTCCACTCCCTTACATATTGAGGTACGTAACAATTATTTTGGATTTCGTATATTTGTCTTGTGACGTAATTAACTTGAGCTTGAAATTTCCCGGGTTCAATTTCAAGGTTAAGTTAATTAGGAATTATTCGACAATGCCTTAAATTCTACGTTGTCTATTTCATATAGATTTTAATTTTTTAGTAACGCGTAATCATTATTTTGCTTTTGTTTTCTTTTGCGAGGTCTAATGGTATTGACCAAGTACTCCAAAATACATATCTCTACACGCATAAATATTGAGGTACGTAATAACTATTTTAAATTTGGTGAATTTAACTTGTGCCGTAATTAACTTGATCTTGAAATTCCCCGGGTTCAATTTTAAAGTCAAGTTAATTTAGGTATTATTCGATAATGACTCATGTTGTACTTTGTCTATTTCAAATTATACATATTTTAACATTTTAGTAACGAGTAGTGACGGTTGTGCATTTGTTTTCTTTTGCGAGGCCTAATTGTATTGACCAAGTACTCCCCAATACATATCTCCACACCCTTAAATATTGAGGTACGTAACAATTATTTTGGATTTCGTATATTTGTTTTGGGACGTAATTAACTTGAGCTTGAAATTTCTCGGGTTCAATTTCAAGGTCAAGTTAATTAGGAATTATTCGACAATACCTTATGTTCTACGTTGTCTATTTCAAACAGATTTTAATTTTTTGGTAACGCGTAATGACTATTTTGCTTTTGTTTTCTTTTGCGAGGTCAAATGGTATTGACCAAGTACTCCCAAATACATCTCTCTACACCCATAAATATTCTGGTACGTAATAACTATTTTAAATTTGGTGAATTTATCTTGTACCGTAATTAACTTGATCTTGAAATTCCCCGGGTTCAATTTTAACGTCAAGTTAATTTAGGTATTATTCGATAATGACTCATGTTGTACTTTGTCTATTTCAAATTATACATATTTTAACTTTTTAGTAACGAGTAGTGACGGTTGTGCATTTGTTTTCTTTTCCGAGGCCTAATTGTATTGACCAAGTACTCTCCAATACATATCTCCACAGCCTTACATATTGAGGTACGTAACAATTATTTCGGATTTTGTATATTTGTCTTGGGACGTAATTAACTTGAGCTTGAAATTTCTCGGGTTCAATTTCAAGGTCAAATTAATTAGGAATTATTCGGCAATGCCTTATGTTCTACGTTGTCTATTTCAAACAGATTTTAATTTTTTAGTAACGCGTAATGACTATATTGCTTTTGTTTTCTTTTGCGAGGTGTAATGGTATTGACCAAGTACTCCCAAATACGTATCTCTACACCCATAAATATTGAAGTGCGTAATAACTATTTTAAATTTGGTGAATTTATCTTGTGCCGTAATTAACTTGATCTTGAAATTCCCCGGGTTCAATTTTAACGTCAAGTTAATTTAGGTATTTTTCGATAATGACTCATGTTGTACTTTGTCTATTTCAAATTAAACATCATTTAACTTGTTAGTAACGAGTAGTGACGGTTGTGCATTTGTTTTCTTTTGCGAGGCCTAATTGTATTGATCAAGTACTCCCCAATACATATCTCCACTCCCTTACATATTGAGGTACGTAACAATTATTTTGGATTTCGTATATTTGTCTTGTGATGTAATTAACTTGAGCTTGAAATTTCCCGGGTTCAATTTCAAGGTTAAGTTAATTAAGAATTATTCGACAATGCCTTATATTCTACGTTGTCTATTTCATATAGATTTTAATTTTTTAGTAACGCGTAATCATTATTTTGCTTTTGTTTTCTTTTGCGAGGTCTAATGGTATCGACCAAGTACTCCAAAATACATATCTCTACACGCATAAATATTGAGGTACGTAATAACTATTTTAAATTTGGTGAATTTAACTTGTGCCGTAATTAACTTGATCTTGAAATTCCCCGGGTTCAATTTTAAAGTCAAGTTAATTTAGGTATTATTCGATAATGACTCATGTTGTACTTTTTCTATTTCAAATTATACATATTTTAACATTTTAGTAACGAGTTGTGACGGTTGTGCATTTGTTTTCTTTTGCGAGGCCTAATTGTATTGACCAAGTACTCCCCAATACATATCTCCACACCCTTAAATATTGAGGTACGTAACAATTATTTTGGATTTCGTATATTTGTTTTGGGACGTAATTAACTTGAGCTTGAAATTTCTCGGGTTCAATTTCAAGGTCAAGTTAATTAGGAATTATTCAACAATACCTTATGTTCTACGTTGTCTATTTCAAACAGATTTTAATTTTTTGGTAACGCGTAATGACTATTTTGCTTTTGTTTTCTTTTGCGAGGTCAAATGGTATTGACCAAGTACTCCCAAATACATCTCTCTACACCCATAAATATTCTGGTACGTAATAACTATTTTAAATTTGGTGAATTTATCTTGTACCGTAATTAACTTGATCTTGAAATTCCCCGGGTTCAATTTGAACGTCAAGTTAATTTAGGTATTATTCGATAATGACTCATGTTGTACTTTGTCTATTTCAAATTATACATATTTTAACTTTTTAGTAACAAGTAGTGACGGTTGTGCATTTGTTTTCTTTTTCGAGGCCTAATTGTATTGACCAAGTACTCTCCAATACATATCTCCACAGCCTTACATATTGAGGTACGTAACAGTTATTTCGGATTTTGTATATTTGTCTTGGGACGAAATTAACTTGAGCTTGAAATTTCTCGGGTTCAATTTCAAGGTCAAATTAATTAGGAATTATTCGGCAATGCCTTATGTTCTACGTTGTCTATTTCAAACAGATTTTAATTTTTTAGTAACGCGTAATGACTATATTGCTTTTGTTTTCTTTTGCGAGGTGTAATGGTATTGACCAAGTACTCCCAAATACGTATCTCTACACCCATAAATATTGAAGTGCGTAATAACTATTTTAAATTTGGTGAATTTATCTTGTGCCGTAATTAACTTGATCTTGAAATTCTCCGGGTTCAATTTTAACGTCAAGTTAATTTAGGTATTTTTCGATAATGACTCATGTTGTACTTTGTCTATTTCAAATTAAACATCATTTAACTTGTTAGTAACGAGTAGTGACGATTGTGCATTTGTTTTCTTTTGCGAGGCCTAATTGTATTGATCAAGTACTCCCCAATACATATCTCCACTCCCTTACATATTGAGGTACGTAACAATTATTTTGGATTTCGTATATTTGTCTTGTGACGTAATTAACTTGAGCTTGAAATTTCCCGGGTTCAATTTCAAGGTTAAGTTAATTAAGAATTATTCGACAATGCCTTATATTCTACGTTGTCTATTTCATATAGATTTTAATTTTTTAGTAACGCGTAATCATTATTTTGCTTTTGTTTTCTTTTGCGAGGTGTAATGGTATTGACCAAGTACTCCAAAATACATATCTCTACACGCATAAATATTGAGGTACGTAATAACTATTTTAAATTTGGTGAATTTAACTTGTGCCGTAATTAACTTGATCTTGAAATTCCCCGGGTTCAATTTTAAAGTCAAGTTAATTTAGGTATTATTCGATAATGACTCATGTGGTACTTTGTCTATTTCAAATTATACATATTTTAACATTTTAGTAACGAGTAGTGACGGTTGTGCATTTGTTTTCTTTTGCGAGGCCTAATTGTATTGACCAAGTACTCCCCAATATATTTCTCCACACCCTTAAATATTGAGGTACGTAACAATTATTTTGGATTTCGTATATTTGTTTTGGGACGTAATTAACTTGAGCTTGAAATTTCTCGGGTTCAATTTCAAGGTCAAGTTAATTAGGAATTATTCGACAATACCTTATGTTCTACGTTGTCTATTTCAAACAGATTTTAATTTTTTGGTAACGCGTAATGACTATTTTGCTTTTGTTTTCTTTTGCGAGGTCAAATGGTATTGACCAAGTACTCCCAAATACATCTCACTACACCCATAAATATTCTGGTACGTAATAACTATTTTAAATTTGGTGAATTTATCTTGTACCGTAATTAACTTGATCTTGAAATTCCCCGGGTTCAATTTGAACGTCAAGTTAATTTAGGTATTATTCGATAATGACTCATGTTGTACTTTGTCTATTTCAAATTATACATATTTTAACTTTTTAGTAACGAGTAGTGACGGTTGTGCATTTGTTTTCTTTTCCGAGGCCTAATTGTATTGACCAAGTACTCTCCAATACATATCTCCACAGCCTTACATATTGAGGTACGTAACAATTATTTCGGATTTTGTATATTTGTCTTGGGACGTAATTAACTTGAGCTTGAAATTTCTCGGGTTCAATTTCAAGGTCAAATTAATTAGGAATTATTCGGCAATGCCTTATGTTCTACGTTGTCTATTTCAAACAGATTTTAATTTTTTAGTAACGCGTAATGACTATATTGCTTTTGTTTTCTTTTGCGAGGTGTAATGGTATTGACCAAGTACTCCCAAATACGTATCTCTACACCCATAAATATTGAAGTTTGTAATAACTATTTTAAATTTGGTGAATTTATCTTGTGCCGTAATTAACTTGATCTTGAAATTCCCCGGGTTCAATTTTAACGTCAAGTTAATTTAGGTATTTTTCGATAATGACTCATGTTGTACTTTGTCTATTTCAAATTAAACATCATTTAACTTGTTAGTAACGAGTAGTGACGGTTGTGCATTTGTTTTCTTTTGCGAGGCCTAATTGTATTGATCAAGTACTCCCCAATACATATCTCTACTCCCTTACATATTGAGGTACGTAACAATTATTTTGGATTTCGTATATTTGTCTTGTGACGTAATTAACTTGAGCTTGAAATTTCCCGGGTTCAATTTCAAGGTTAAGTTAATTAAGAATTATTCGACAATGCCTTATATTCTACGTTGTCTATTTCATATAGATTTTAATTTTTTAGTAACGCGTAATCATTATTTTGCTTTTGTTTTCTTTTGCGAGGTCTAATGGTATTGACCAAGTACTCCAAAATACATATCTCTACACGCATAAATATTGAGGTACGTAATAACTATTTTAAATTTGGTGAATTTAACTTGTGCCGTAATTAACTTGATCTTGAAATTCCCCGGGTTCAATTTTAAAGTCAAGTTAATTTAGGTATTATTCGATAATGACTCATGTTGTACTTTGTCTATTTCAAATTATACATATTTTAACATTTTAGTAACGAGTAGTGACGGTTGTGCATTTGTTTTCTTTTGCGAGGCCTAATTGTATTGATCAAGTACTCCCCAATACATATCTCCACTCCCTTACATATTGAGGTACGTAACAATTATTTTGGATTTCGTATATTTGTCTTGTGACGTAATTAACTTGAGCTTTAAATTTCCCGGGTTCAATTTCAAGGTCAAATTAATTAGGAATTATTCGACCATGCCTTATGTTCTACGTTGTCTATTTGAAACAGATTATAATTTTTTAGCCACTCGTAATGACTATTTTGCTTTTGTTTTCTTATGCAAGGTCAAATGGTATTGACCAAGTACTCCCAAATACATATCTCTACACTTATAAATATTGAGGTACGTAATAACTATTTTAAATTTGGAGATTTATCTTGTGCCGTAATTAACTTGAGCTTGAAATTCCCCGGGTTCAATTTTAACGTCAAGTTAATTTAGGTATTTTTCGATAATGACTCATGTTGTACTTTGTCTATTTCAAATTATACATATTTTAACTTTTTAGTAACGAGTAGTGACGGTTGTGCATTTGTTTTCTTTTGCGATGCCTAATTGTATTGATCAAGTACTCCCCAATACATATCTCCACTCCCTTACATATTGAGGTACAGAACAATTATTTTGGATTTCGTATATTTGCCTTGTGACGTAATTAATTTGAGCTTTAAATTTCCCGGGTTCAATTTCAAGGTCAAGTTAATTAAGAATTATTCGACAATGCCTTATGTTCTACGTTGTCTATTTCAAATAGATTTTAATTTTTTAGTAACGCGTAATGACTATTTTGCTTTTGTTTTCTTCTGCAAGGTCTATATGGTATTGACCAAGTACTCCAAAATACATATCTCTACACGCATAAATATTGAGGTACGTAATAACTATTTTAAATTTGGTGAATTTAACTTGTGCCGTATTAACTTGATCTTGAAATTCCCCGGGTTCAATTTTAAAGTCAAGTTAATTTAGGTATTATTCGATAATGACTCATGTTGTACTTTGTCTATTTCAAATTATACATATTTTAACTTTTTAGTAACGAGTAGTGACGGTTGTGCATTTGTTTTCTTTTCCGAGGCCTAATTGTATTGACCAAGTACTCTCCAATACATATCTCCACAGCCTTACATATTGAGGTACGTAACAATTATTTCGGATTTTGTATATTTGTCTTGGGACGTAATTAACTTGAGCTTGAAATTTCTCGGGTTCAATTTCAAGGTCAAATTAATTAGGAATTATTCGGCAATGCCTTATGTTCTACGTTGTCTATTTCAAACAGATTTTAATTTTTTAGTAACGCGTAATGACTATATTGCTTTTGTTTTCTTTTGCGAGGTGTAATGGTATTGACCAAGTACTCCGAAATACGTATCTCTACACCCATAAATATTGAGGTACGTAATAACTATTTTAAATTTGGTGAATTTATCTTGTGCCGTAATTAACTTGATCTAGAAATTTTCCGGGTTCAATTTTAACGTCAAGTTAATTTAGGTATTATTCGATAATGACTCATGTTGTACTTTGTCTATTTCAAATTATACATATTTTTACTTTTTAGTAACGAGTAGTGACGGTTGTGCATTTGTTTTCTTTTGCGAGGCCTAATTGTATTGACCAAGTACTCCCCAATACATATCTCCACACCCTTTCATATTGAGGTACGTAACAATTATTTTGGATTTCGTATATTTGTCTTGTGACGTAATTAACTTGAGCTTGAAATTTTCCGAGTTCAATTTCAAGGTCAAATTAATTAGGAATTATTCAACCATGCCTTATGTTCTACGTTGTCTATTTGAAACAGATTTTAATTTTTTAGCCACTCGTAATGACTATTTTGCTTTTGTTTTCTTATGCAAGGTCAAATGGTATTGACCAAGTACTCCCAAATACATATCTCTACACCCAAAAATATTGAGGTACGTAATAACTATTTTAAATTTGGAGATTTATCTTGTGCCGTAATTAACTTGAGCTTGAAATTCCCCGGGTTCAATTTTAACGTCAAGTTAATTTAGGTATTTTTCGATAATGACTCATGTTGTACTTTGTCTATTTCAAATTATACATATTTTAACTTTTTAGTAACGAGTAGTGACGGTTGTGCATTTGTTTTCTTTTGCGAGGCCTAATTGTATTGATCAAGTACTCCCCAATACATATCTCCACTCCCTTACATATTGAGGTACAGAACAATTATTTTGGATTTCGTATATTTGCCTTGTGACGTAATTAATTTGAGCTTGAAATTTCCCGGGTTCAATTTCAAGGTCAAGTTAATTAAGAATTATTCGACAATGCCTTATGTTCTACGTTGTCTATTTCAAATAGATTTTAATTTTTTAGTAACGCGTAATGACTATTTTGCTTTTGTTTTCTTCTGCAAGGTCTATATGGTATTGACCAAGTACTCCAAAATACATATCTCTACACGCATAAATATTGAGGTACGTAATAACTATTTTAAATTTGGTGAATTTAACTTGTGCCGTATTAACTTGATCTTGAAATTCCCCGGGTTCAATTTTAAAGTCAAGTTAATTTAGGTATTATTCGATAATGACTCATGTTGTACTTTGTCTATTTCAAATTATACATATTTTAACTTTTTAGTAACGAGTAGTGACGGTTGTGCATTTGTTTTCTTTTCCGAGGCCTAATTGTATTGACCAAGTACTCTCCAATACATATCTCCACAGCCTTACATATTGAGGTACGTAACAATTATTTCGGATTTTGTATATTTGTCTTGGGACGTAATTAACTTGAGCTTGAAATTTCTCGGGTTCAATTTCAAGGTCAAATTAATTAGGAATTATTCGGCAATGCCTTATGTTCTACGTTGTCTATTTCAAACAGATTTTAATTTTTTAGTAACGCGTAATGCCTATATTGCTTTTGTTTTCTTTTGCGAGGTGTAATGGTATTGACCAAGTACTCCCAAATACGTATCTCTACACCCATAAATATTGAGGTACGTAATAACTATTTTAAATTTGGTGAATTTATCTTGTGCCGTAATTAACTTGATCTAGAAATTTTCCGGGTTCAATTTTAACGTCAAGTTAATTTAGGTATTATTCGATAATGACTCATGTTGTACTTTGTCTATTTCAAATTATACATATTTTTACTTTTTAGTAACGAGTAGTGACGGTTGTGCATTTGTTTTCTTTTGCGAGGCCTAATTGTATTGACCAAGTACTCCCCAATACATATCTCCACACCCTTTCATATTGAGGTACGTAACAATTATTTTGGATTTCGTATATTTGTCTTGTGACGTAATTAACTTGAGCTTGAAATTTTCCGAGTTCAATTTCAAGGTCAAATTAATTAGGAATTATTCAACCATGCCTTATGTTCTACGTTGTCTATTTGAAACAGATTTTAATTTTTTAGCCACTCGTAATGACTATTTTGCTTTTGTTTTCTTATGCAAGGTCAAATGGTATTGACCAAGTACTCCCAAATACATATCTCTACACCCAAAAATATTGAGGTACGTAATAACTATTTTAAATTTGGAGATTTATCTTGTGCCGTAATTAACTTGAGCTTGAAATTCCCCGGGTTCAATTTTAACGTCAAGTTAATTTAGGTATTTTTCGATAATGACTCATGTTGTACTTTGTCTATTTCAAATTATACATATTTTAACTTTTTAGTAACGAGTAGTGACGGTTGTGCATTTGTTTTCTTTTGCGAGGCCTAATTGTATTGATCAAGTACTCCCCAATACATATCTCCACTCCCTTACATATTGAGGTACAGAACAATTATTTTGGATTTCGTATATTTGCCTTGTGACGTAATTAATTTGAGCTTGAAATTTCCCGGGTTCAATTTCAAGGTCAAGTTAATTAAGAATTATTCGACAATGCCTTATGTTCTACGTTGTCTATTTCAAATAGATTTTAATTTTTTAGTAACGCGTAATGACTATTTTGCTTTTGTTTTCTTCTGCAAGGTCTATATGGTATTGACCAAGTACTCCAAAATACATATCTCTACACGCATAAATATTGAGGTACGTAATAACTATTTTAAATTTGGTGAATTTAACTTGTGCCGTATTAACTTGATCTTGAAATTCCCCGGGTTCAATTTTAAAGTCAAGTTAATTTAGGTATTTTTCGATAATGACTCATGTTGTACTTTGTCTATTTCAAATTATACATATTTTAACTTTTTAGTAACGAGTAGTGACGGTTGTGCATTTGTTTTCTTTTGCGAGGCCTAATTGTATTGACCAAGTACTCTCCAATACATATCTCCACAGACTTACATATTGAGGTACGTAACAATTATTTCGGATTTTGTATATTTCTCTTGGGACGTAATTAACTTGAGCTTGAAATTTCTCGGGTTCAATTTCAAGGTCAAATTAATTAGGAATTATTCGGCAATGCCTTATGTTCTACGTTGTCTATTACAAACAGATTTTAATTTTTTAGTAACACGTAATGACTATATTGCTTTTGTTTTCTTTTGCGAGGTGTAATGGTATTGACGAAGTACTCCCACATACGTATCTCTACACCCATAAATATTGAAGTACGTAATAACTATTTTAAATTTGGTGAATTTATCTTGTGCCGTAATTAACTTGATCTTGAAATTTTCCGGGTTCAATTTTAACGTCAAGTTAATTTAGGTATTATTCGATAATGACTCATGTTGTACTTTGTCTATTTCAAATTATACATATTTTAACTTTTTAGTAACGAGTAGTGACGGTTGTGCATTTGTTTTCTTTTGCGAGGCCTAATTGTATTGACCAAGTACTCCGCAATACATATCTCCACACCCTTTCATATTGAGGTACGTAACAATTATTTTGGATTTCGTATATTTGTCTTGTGACGTAATTAACTTGAGCTTGAAATTTTCCGAGTTCAATTTCAAGGTCAAATGAATTAGGAATTATTCGACCATGCCTTATGTTCTACGTTGTCTATTTGAAATAGATTTTAATTTTTTAGCCACTCGTAATGACTATTTTTCTTTTGTTTTCTTATGCGAGGTCAAATGGTATTGACCACGTACTCCCAAATACATATCTCTACACCCATAAATATTGAGGTACGTAATAACTATTTTAAATTTGGAGAATTTATCTTGTGCCGTAATTAACTTGATCTTGAAATTCCCCGGGTTCAATTTTAACGTCAAGTTAATTTAGGTATTTTTCGATAATGACTCATGTTGTACTTTCTATATTTAAAATTATACATATTTTAACTTTTTAGTAACGAGTAGTGACGGTTGTGCATTTGTTTTCTTTTGCGAGGTCTAATTGTATTGACCAAGTACTCCCCAATACATATCTCCACACCCTTACATATTGAGGTACGTAACAATTATTTTGGATTTCGTATATTTGCCTTGTGACGTAATTAACTTGAGCTTGAAATTTCCCTGGTTCAATTTTAAGGTCAAGTTAATTAAGAATTATTCGACAATGCCTTATGTTCTACGTTGTCTATTTCAAATAGATTTTAATTTTTTAGTAACGCGTAATGACTACTTTGCTTTTGTTTTCTTTTGCGAGGTCTACATGGTATTGACCAAGTACTCCAAAATACATATCTCTACACGCATAAATATTGAGGTATGTAATAACTATTTTAAATTTGGTGAATTTAACTTGTGCCGTATTAACTTGATCTTGAAATTCCCCGGGTTCAATTTTAAAGTCAAGTTAATTTAGGTATTATTCGATAATGACTCATGTTGTACTTTGTCTATTTCAAATTATACATATTTTAACTTTTTAGTAACGAGTAGTGACGGTTGTGCATTTGTTTTCTTTTGCGAGGCCTAATTGTATTGACCAAGTACTCTCCAATACATATCTCCACAGCCTTACATATTGAGGTACGTAACAATTATTTCGGATTTTGAATATTTCTCTTGGGACGTAATTAACTTGAGCTTGAAATTTAACGGGTTCAATTTCAAGGTCAAATTAATTAGGAATTATTCGGCAATGCCTTATGTTCTACGTTGTCTATTTCAAACAGATTTTAATTTTTTAGTAACGCGTAATCACTATTTTGCTTTTGTTTTCTTTTGCCAGCTGTAATGGTATTGACCAAGTACTCCCAAATACGTATCTTTACGCCCATAAATATTGAAGTACGTAATAACTATTTTAAAAT
Source organism: Actinidia arguta var. hypoleuca (assembly GCA_030159115.1). Lineage (NCBI taxonomy): Eukaryota > Viridiplantae > Streptophyta > Magnoliopsida > Ericales > Actinidiaceae > Actinidia > Actinidia arguta. The sequence goes on along the minus strand of BRYE01000013.1, from coordinate 12,619,603 downwards.
TGGTGAATTTATCTTGTGCCGTAATTAACTTGATCTTGAAATTCCCCGGGTTCAATTTTAAAGTAAAGTTAATTTAGGTATTATTCGATAATGACTCATGTTGTACTTTGTCTATTTCAAATTATACATATTTTAACTTTTTAGTAACGAGTAGTGACGGTTGTGCATTTGTTCTCTTTTGCGAGGCCTAATTTTATTAACCAAGTACTCCCCAATACATATCTCCACACCCTTTCATATTAAGGTACGTAACAATTATTTTGGATTTCGTATATTTGTCTTGTGACGTAATTAACTTGAGCTTGAAATTTTCGGAGTTCAATTTCAAGGTCAAATTAATTAGGAATTATTCGACCATGCCTTATGTTCTACGTTGTCTATTTGAAACAGATTTTAATTTTTTAGCCACTCGTAATGACTATTTTGCTTTTGTTTTCTTATGCGAGGTCAAATGGTATTGACCAAGTACTCCCAAATACATATCTCTACACCCATAAATATTGAGGTACGTAATAACTATTTTAAATTTGGTGAATTTAACTTGTCGTAATTAACTTGATCTTGAAATTCCCCGGGTTCAATTTTAAAGTCAAGTTAATTTAGGTATTATTCGATAATGACTCATGTTGTACTTTGTCTATTTCAAATTATACATATTTTAACTTTTTAGTAACGAGTAGTGACGGTTGTGCATTTGTTTTCTTTTGCGAGGCCTAATTGTATTGATCAAGTACTCCCCAATACATATCTCCACTCCCTTACATATTGAGGTACATAACAATTATTTTGGATTTCGTATATTTGCCTTGTGACGTAATTAACTTGAGCTTGAAATTTCCCGGGTTCAATTTCAAGGTCAAGTTAATTAAGAATTATTCGACAATGCCTTATGTTCTACGTTGTCTATTTCAAATAGATTTTAATTTTTTAGTAACGCGTAATGACTACTTTGCTTTTGTTTTCTTTTGCGAGGTCTACATGGTATTGACCAAGTACTCCAAAATACATATCTCTACACGCATAAATATTGAGGTTCGTAATAACTATTTTAAATTTGGTGAATTTATCTTGTGCAGTAATTAACTTGATCTTGAAATTCTCCGGGTTCAATTTTAAAGTCAAGTTAATTTAGGTATTATTCGATAATGAATCATGTTATACTTTGTCTATTTCAAATTATACATATTTTAACTTTTTAGTAACGAGTAGTGACGGTTGTGCATTTGTTTTCTTTTGCGAGGCCTAATTGTATTGACCAAGTACTCTCCAATACATATCTCCACAGCCTTACATATTGAGGTACGTAACAATTATTTTGGATTTCTTATATTTGTCTTGGGACGTAATTAAATTCAGCTTGAAATTTTCTGGGTTCAATTTCAAGGTCAAGTTAATTAGGAAATATTCGACCATGCCTTATGTTCTACGTTGTCTATTTCAAACATATTTTAATTTTTTAGCAACTCGTAATGACAATTTTGCTTTTGTTTTCTTATGCGAGGTCAAATGGTATTGAACAAGTACTCCCAAATACATATCTCTACACCCATAAATATTGAGGTACGTAATAACGATTTTAAATTTGGTGAATTTAACTTGTGTCGTAATTAACTTGATCTTGAAATTTCCTGGGTTCAATTTTAAAGTCAAGTTAATTTAGGTATTATTCGATAATGACTCATGTTGTACTTTGTCTATTTCAAATTATACATATTTTAACATTTTTGTAACGAGTAGTGACGGTTGTGCATTTGTTTTTTTTTGCGAGGCCTAATTGTATTGACCAAGTACTCCCCAATACATATCTCCAGAGCCTTACATATTGAGGTACGTAACAATTATTTTGTATTTCGTATATTTGTCTTGTGACGTAATTAACTTGAGCTTGAAATTTCCCGGGTTCAATTTCATGGTCAAGTTAATTAGGAAATATTCGACCATGCCTTATGTTCTACGTTGTCTATTTCAAACATATTTTAATTTTTTAGCAACTCGTAATGACAATTTTGCTTTTGTTTTCTTATGCGAGGTCAAATGGTATTGAACAAGTACTCCCAAATACATATCTCTACACCCATAAATATTGAGGTACGTAATAACGATTTTAAATTTGGTGAATTTAACTTGTGTCGTAATTAACTTGATCTTGAAATTTCCTGGGTTCAATTTTAAAGTCAAGTTAATTTAGGTATTATTCGATAATGACTCATGTTGTACTTTGTCTATTTCAAATTATACATATTTTAACTTTTTAGTAACGAGTAGTGACGGTTGTGCATTTGTTTTCTTTTGAAAGACCTAATTGTTTTGACCAAGTACTCTCCAATACAAATCTCCACAGCCTTACATATTGAGGTACGTAACAATTATTTTTGATTTCTTATATTTGTCTTGGGACGTAATTAACTTGAGCTTGAAATTTTCCGGGTTCAATTTCAAGGTCAAGTTAATTAGGAATTATTCGACCACGCCTTATGTTCTACGTTGTCTATTTCAAACAGATTTTAATTTTTTAGCAACTCGTAATGACTATTTTGCTTTTGTTTTCTTATGCGAGGTCAAATGGTATTGACCAAGTACTCCCAAATACATATCTCTACACCCATAATTATTGAGGTACCTAATAACTGTTTTAAATTTGGTGAATTTAACTTATCGTAATTAACTTGATCTTGAAATTCCCCGGGTTCAATTTTAAAGTCAAGTTAATTTAGGTATTATTCGATAATGACTCATGTGCTACTTTGTATATTTCAAATTATACATATTTTAACATTTTAGAAACGAGTAGTGACGGTTGTGCATTAGTTTTCATTTGCGAGGCCTAATTGTATTGACCAAGTACTCCCCAAAACATATCTCCACACCCTTACATATTGAGGTACGTAACAATTATTTTGGATTTCGTATATTTGTCTTGGGACGTAATTAACTTGAGCTTGAAATTTTCCGGGTTCAATTTCAAGGTCAAGTTAATTAGGAATTATTCGACCATGCCTTATGTTCTACGTTGTCTATTTCAAACAGATTTTAATTTTTTAGCAACTCGTAATGACTATTTTGCTTTTGTTTTCTTATGCGAGGTCAAATGGTAATGACCAAGTACTCCCAAATACATATCTCTACACCAGAAAATATTCAGGTACGTAAAAACTATTTTAAATTTGGTGAATTTATCTTGTGCAGTAATTAACTTGATCTTGAAATTCACCGGGTTCAATTTTAAACTCTAGTTAATTTAGGTATTATTCGATAATGACTCATGTTATACTTTGTCTATTTCAAATTATACATATTTTAACTTTTTAGTAACGAGTAGTGACGGTTGTGCATTTGTTTTCTTTTGCGATACCTAATTGTATTGACGAAGTACTCTCCAATACATATCTCCACACCCTTACATATTGAGGTACGTAACAATTATTTTGGATTTCTTATATTTGTCTTGGGACGTAATTAACTTCAGCTTGAAATTTTCCGAGTTCAATTTCAAGGTCAAGTTAATTAGGAATTATTCGACCATGCCTTATGTTCTACGTTGTCTATTTCAAACAAATTTTAATTTTTTAGCAACTCGTAATGACAATTTTGCTTTTGTTTTCTTATGCGAGGTCAAATGGTATTGACCAAGTACTCCCAAATACATATCTCTACACCCATAAATATTGAGGTACCTAATAACTATTTTAAATTTGGTGAATTTAACTTGTCGTAATTAACTTGATCTTGAAATTCCCCGGGTTCAATTTTAAAGTCAAGTTAATTTAGGTATTATTCGATAATGACTCATGTGCTACTTTGTATATTTCAAATTATACATATTTTAACATTTTAGAAACGAGTAGTGACGGTTGTGCATTAGTTTTCATTTGCGAGGCCTAATTGTATTGACCAAGTACTCCACAATACATATCTCCACACCCTTACATATTGAGGTACGTAACAATTATTTTGGATTTCGTATATTTGTCTTGGAACGTAATTAACTTGAGCTTGAAATTTTCCGGGTTCAATTTCAAGGTCAAGTTAATTAGGAATTATTCGACCGTGCCTTATGTTCTACGTTGTCTATTTCAAACAGATTTTAATTTTTTAGCAACTCGTAATGACTATTTTGCTTTTGTTTTCTTATGCGAGGTCAAATGGTAATGACCAAGTACTCCCAAATACATGTCTCTACACCCATAAATATTGAGGTTCGTAATAACTATTTTAAATTTGGTGAATTTATCTTGTGCCGTAATTAACTTGATCTTGAAATTCCCCGGGTTCAATTTTAACGTCAAGTTAATTTAGGTATTATTCGATAATGACTCATGTTGTACTTTCTATATTTCAAATTATACATAGTTTAACTTTTTAGTAACGAGTAGTGACGGTTGTGCATTTGTTTTCTTTTGCGAGGCCTCATTGTATTGACCAAGTACTCCCCAATACATATCTCCACACCCTTACATATTGAGGTACGTAACAATTATTTTGGATTTCATATATTTGCCTTGTGACGTAATTAACTTGAGCTTGAAATTTTCCAGGTTCAATTTCAAGGTCAAGTTAATTAGGAATTATTCGACCATGCCTTATGTTCTACGTTGTCTATTTCAAACAGATTTTAATTTTTTAGCAACTCATAATGGCTATTTTGCTTTTGTTTTCTTATGCGAGGTCAAATGGTATTGACCAAGTACTCCCAAATACATATCTCTACACCCATAAATATTGAGGTACGTAATAACTATTTTAAATTTGGTGAATTTAACTTGTCGTAAATAACTTGATCTTGAAATTCCCAGGGTTCAATTTTAAAGTCAAGTTAATTTAGGTATTATTCGATAATGACTCATGTGCTACTTTGTATATTTCAAATTATACATATTTTAACATTTTAGAAACGAGTAGTGACGGTTGTGCATTTGTTTTCTTTTGCGAGGCCTAATTGTATTGACCAAGTACTCCACAATACATATCTCCACACCCTTACATATTGAGGTACGTAACAATTATTTTGGATTTCGTATATTTGTCTTGGGACGTAATTAACTTGAGCTTGAAATTTCTCGGGTTCAATTTCAAGGTCAAGTTAATTAGGAATTATTCGACAATACCTTATGTTCTACGTTGTCTATTTCAAACAGATTTTAATTTTTTGGTAACGCGTAATGACTATTTTTCTTTTGTTTTTCTTTTGCGAGGTCAAATGGTATTGACCAAGTACTCCCAAATACATATCTCTACACCCATAAATATTCAGGTACGTAATAACTATTTTAAATTTGGTGAATTTATTTTGTGTAGTAATTAACTTGATCTTGAAATTCCCCGGGTTCAATTTTAAAGTCAAGTTAATTTAGGTATTATTCGATAATGACTCATGTTATACTTTGTCTATTTCAAATTATACATATTTTAACTTTTTAGTAACGAGTAGTGACGGTTGTGCATTTGTTTTCTTTTGCAAGACCTAATTGTATTGACCAAGTACTCTCCAATACATATCTCCACAGCCTTACATATTGAGGTACGTAACAATTATTTTGGATTTCTTATATTTGTCTTGGGACGTAATTAACTTGAGCTTGAAATTTTCCGGGTTCAATTTCAAGGTCAAGTTAATTAGGAATTATTCGACCATGCCTTATGTTCTACGTTGTCTATTTCAAACAGATTTTAATTTTTTAGCAACTCGTAATGACTATTTTGCTTTTGTTTTCTTATGCGAGGTCAAATGGTAATGACCAAGTACTCCCAAATACATATCTCTACACCCAAAAATATTCAGGTACATAAAAACTATTTTAAATTTGGTGAATTTATCTTGTGCAGTAATTAACTTGATCTTGAAATTCACCGGGTTCAATTTTAAAGTCAAGTTAATTTAGGTATTATTCGATAATGACTCATGCTATACTTTGTCTATTTCAAATTATACATATTTTAACTTTTTAGTAACGAGTAGTGACGGTTGTGCATTTGTTTTCTTTTGCGAGACCTAATTGTATTGACGAAGTACTCTCCAATACATATCTCCACACCCTTACATATTGAGGTACGTAACAATTATTTTTGATTTCTTATATTTGTCTTGGGACGTAATTAACTTCAGCTTGAAATTTTCCGGGTTCAATTTCAAGGTCAAGTTAATTAGGAAATATTCGACCATGCCTTATGTTCTACGTTGTCTATTTCAAACAGATTTTAATTTTTTAGCAACTCGTAATGACAATTTGTCTTTTGTTTTCTTATGCGAGGTCAAATGGTATTGACCAAGTACTCCCAAATACATATCTCTACACCCGTAAATATTGAGGTACCTAATAACTATTTTAAATTTGGTGAATTTAACTTCTCGTAATTAACTTGATCTTGAAATTCCCCGGGTTCAATTTCAAAGTCAAGTTAATTTAGGTATTATTCGATAATGACTCATGTGCTACATTGTATATTTCAAATTATACATATTTTAACTTTTTAGTAACGAGTAGTGACGGTTGTGCATTTGTTTTCTTTTGCGAGACCTAATTGTATTGACCAAGTACTCTCCAATTCATATCTCCACACCCTTACATATTGAGGTACGTAACAATTATTTTGGATTTCTTATATTTGTCTTGGGACGTAATTAACTTGAGCTTGAAATTTCTCGGGTTCAATTTTAAGGTCAAGTTAATTAGGAATTATTCGACAATACCTTATCTTCTACGTTGTCTATTTCAAACAGATTTTAATTTTTTGGTAACGCGTAATGACTATTTTGCTTTTGTTTTCTTTTGCGAGGTCAAATGGTATTGACCAAGTACTCCCAAATACATATCTCTACACCCATAAATATTCAGGTACGTAATAACTATTTTAAATTTGGTGAATTTATCTTGTGTAGTAATTAACTTGATCTTGAAATTCTCCAGGTTCAATTTTAAAGTCAAGTTAATTTAGGTATTATTCGATAATGACTCATGTTATACTTTGTCTATTTCAAATTATACATATTTTAACTTTTTAGTAACGAGTAGTGACGGTTGTGCATTTGTTTTCTTTTGCGAGACCTAATTGTATTGACGAAATACTCTCCAATTGATATCTCTACACCCTTACATATTGAGGTACGTAACAATTATTTTTGATTTCTTATATTTGTCTTGGGACGTAATTAACTTCAGCTTGAAATTTTCCGGGTTCAATTTCAAGGTCATGTTAATTAGGATTTATTCGACCATGCCTTATGTTCTACGTTGTCTATTTCAAACAGATTTTAATTTTTTAGCAACTCGTAATGACAATTTTGCTTTTGTTTTCTTATGCGAGGTCAAATGGTATTGACCAAGTACTCCCAAATACATATCTCTACACCCATAAATATTGAGGTACGTAATAACTATTTTAAATTTGGTGAATTTAACTTGTCGTAATTAACTTGATCTTGAAATTCCCCGGGTTCAATTTTAACGTCAAGTTAATTTAGGTATTATTCGATAATGACTCATGTTGTACTTTCTATATTTCAAATTAAACATATTTTAACTTTTTAGTAACGAGTGGTGACGGTTGTGCATTTGTTTTCTTTTGTGAGGCCTAATTGTATTGACCAAGTACTCTCCAATTCATATCTCTACACCCTTACATATTGAGGTACGTAACAATTATTTTGGATTTCTTATATTTGTCTTGGGACGTAATTAACTTCAGCTTGAAATTTTCCGGGTTCAATTTCAAGGTCAAGTTAATTAGGAATTATTCGACCATGCCTTATGTTCTACGTTGTCTATTTCAAACAGATTTTAATTTTTTAGCAAATCGTAATGACTATTTTGCTTTTGTTTTCTTATGCGAGGTCAAATGGTATTGACCAAGTACTCCCAAATACATATCTCTACACCCATAAATATTGAGGTTCGTAATAACTATTTTCACTTTAGTGAATTTATCTTGTGCCGTAATTAACTTGATCTTGAAATTCACCGGGTTCAATTTTAACGTCAAGTTAATTTAGGTATTATTTGATAATGACTCATGTTGTACTTTCTATATTTCAAATTATACATATTTTAACTTTTTAGTAACGAGTAGTGACGGTTGTGCATTTGTTTTCATTTGCGAGGCCTAATTGTATTGACCAAGTACTCCCCAATACATATCTCCACACCCTTACATATTGAGGTACGTAACAATTATTTTGGATTTTGTATATTTGTCTTGGGACGTAATTAACTTGAGCATGAAATTTTCCGGGTTCAATTTCAAGGTCAAGTTAATTAGGAATTATTCGACCATGCCTTATGTTCTACGTTGTCTATTTTAAACAGATTTTAATTTTTTAGCAACTCGTAACGACTATTTTGCTTTTGTTTTCTTATGCGAGGTCAAATGGTAATGACCAAGTACTCCCAAATACATGTCTCTACACCCATAAATATTGAGGTTCGTAATAACTATTTTAAATTTGGTGAATTTATCTTGTGCCGTAATTAACTTGATCTTGAAATTCTCTGGGTTCAATTTTAAAGTCAAGTTAATTTAGGTATTATTCGATAATGACTCATGTGCTACTTTGTATATTTCAAATTATACATATTTTAACATTTTAGAAACGAGTAGTGACGGTTGTGCATTTGTTTTCTTTTGCGAGGCCTAATTGTATTGACCAAGTACTCCACAATACATATCTCCACACCCTTACATATTGAGGTACGTAACAATTATTTTGAATTTCGTATATTTGTCTTGGGACGTAATTAACTTGAGCTTGAAATTTCTCGGGTTCAATTTCAAGGTCAAGTTAATTAGGAATTATTCGACAATACCTTATGTTCTACGTTGTCTATTTCAAACAGATTTTAATTTTTTGGTAACGCGTAATGACTATTTGTCTTTTATTTTCTTTTGCGAGGTCAAATCGTATTGACCAAGTACTCCCAAATACATATCTCTACACCCATAAATATTCAGGTACGTAATAACTATTTTAAATTTGGTGAATTTATCTTGTGTAGTAATTAACTTGATCTTGAAATTCCCCGGGTTCAATTTTAAAGTCAAGTTAATTTAGGTATTATTCGATAATGACTCATGTTATACTTTGTCTATTTCAAATTATACATATTTTAAGTTTTTAGTTACGAGTAGTGACGGTTGTGCATTTGTTTTCTTTTGCGAGACCTAATTGTATTGACGAAGTACTCTCCAATTCATATCTCCACACCCTTACATATTGAGGTACGTAACAATTATTTTGGATTTCTTATATTTGTCTTGGGACGTAATTAACTTGAGCTTGAAATTTCTCGGGTTCAATTTTAAGGTCAAGTTAATTAGGAATTATTCGACAATACCTTATGTTCTACGTTGTCTATTTCAAACAGATTTTAATTTTTTGGTAACGCGTAATGACTATTTTGCTTTTGTTTTCTTTTGCGAGGTCAAATGGTATTGACCAAGTACTCCCAAATACATATCTCTACACCCATAAATATTCAGGTACGTAATAACTATTTTAAATTTGGTAAATTTATCTTGTGTAGTAATTAACTTGATCTTGAAATTCTCCGGGTTCAATTTTAAAGTCAAGTTAATTTAGGTATTATTCGATAATGACTCATGTTATACTTT